>CM074190.1:2400000-3000000 GCA_037179385.1 Holothuria scabra | reverse complement strand
TCCCTTGCACATGAACGTCCAAAAATTTGATTTCTAAAATCACCTACTTCTATCAGAAAAAGAGGAGGATGTAGTATCTCTCATAAATTGTAAGTTTCGTGTGATGGTTTCGTATTTTATTCTTGTTTAAGTTGAAAAAGACGCATTTTTCTTCACCTAGTGCGAACACGTTCCTCTAAGTGTAACAGTATGCAATAGGCCTATATACGTAGTATACAGTATATATTACGCCTAACGTTACTGGATAGTTTCTGAATCGAAATAATCCACTCTCCTTCTGTAAACTTTGTTCATGGAGCCTTTTCACGATGCAATGAGATGTTATATAAACAAAAGGTCTTTTTACACTGGTGGGGCAAGGAATTTAGGTCAGATGGGGCAAAAATGGCCTACAGGACGTTAGTATTATTTAGCAGGCTGTAAAACAGTAGGGCCTTAGTTAAAAAGAGCTGGCATGCAATTTTGGTCTGCTAGGGTGAGGGTTGCAGTAATTTAACCATACTTTGCTGCTTTCTTTAAAACTTTAGGGGTAAGATGTCTAGAGTCCCCAAGTATGTTTGAGACAAATTTTTGGAGCCAAATTTGTGACTGACAAAGGCCCGATGCCTCAAAAGTACATGTGTAACGTAAGGCTATATATGCTTAATCAAGCTTGATTCTGTTGCACTGGAAAGGTACATTAATTTGGGAAATGGTGAAATATGTAAGTGTTAATTCCTTGATGCAGTTTAACTTACTTTTACCAACACTTAAAAGAAAAGGAGAAAAAAAAACACCGAATACCTGATGCCAGTCTTGAGTTGTAGGCTACTATATGTACTATGCAGCTAGGGGTTGCATTTGGTTTTAATACATAATCTTCACCCCAAACAGAAACTGATGGTTTCATTTTTTTCTTGCACTTGCAGGGAGAAAACCAAGGGATGTCAGATTCATAGTGCTGCTGGCCATGGACTGTTTCCTGTACTTTACGCAGGATGTGGTCATGTCTAAGGCATATCTGCCACACAAGCAGATAATGAAGTGAACAGACATTTAAAGCTTGATTCTCTCACCCCAAACTATAATTTTTGTAGTTAGTCCACATCCACAGAAATTGCCAATTGGCTCTATTCTTTGACTGAAAGCAAGTTCAAAAAGTGCAGAGTACAGAACTGATACACACTGTACTGAGAATGTTTGATTACACACTGGGATCAAGAATGATCACCCTGAAGTAACAGACTGAGATTGTGTCTGGATGAGGATGAATTTTAGGCAGAGGAGGGATAGAGGGGCTTATTGAAGAAGGTTAAGAGAATTGGAACTGCTTGGGCGTCATCTTTTAAGTCCAGGTTCACTTAACCTACAAAGTGTTAACTGACTTTTAATTATCATCATGTACACCTTGTATATTTTGAAAGAAAATGTTAATTCTGGATCACAGTACCTTGCAATTACTGGAGTTTAGACAGTTGCAATGAGGGGAGGGGTTCAACAAGCCAAAGCAAAATTATGGGAAGCAATAATTTCAGCTGCTGGTGAAAAACTGCATTCTTTATTATTCTTGACAACAGTTTGAAAGACTTCCAAGTGCCCAGAGAAATTAGAGAAGTACTGTAACATGTGACTGTGATTGGACTAACGTGAAAATGATTGGTAGAATTGAACTATTTAACATTGTTTGAAGAAGAAGTAGATCAGACAAATGTATACATGTAGGCCTATTCATGTTTTGCTTTTTACTCTTCATGCATGCCAGTAAACTAGCGCTTCTAGTTTCTGCCAGTGTTGTAACAAGTCACGACTCATGTCACTTCTCTCAAAATGATAGTGACTCGATAGAATTCAGGAGTTATTTCCGCATTGGAATAGTACAGTGACTCGAGTCAATGACTCGATTACAACACTGGTTTCTTCAAGCTCACTGTTGCCATTATGACGAGCTGAGAAGTATTTAATGCAAGAGACACATATAGTAGGCGTTAGTTTGGCTTTAGTTAGGCTGTACAGTAGTTTGCATATCATGGTACCAAATTGCAGCCTACACCTTGGAAGGTACAGTGGGAAATTGTGGAGTGACATTTCAAAAAAATTCAAAGGTGCACTGTGGCTATTGCCAGTCTTCCCTTTCCCAAATTTTGCACTCCTTTTCAAATGATTAGAAAGAAATTGCACCTCATGTAGCCCTACTACATCATTATTCCTTATAGCTGTGAATTAAAACATCTGTATGAGAAAAAGGATACAAAAATAAAACTATGTAGTAAAGATAGAATGTCTGTTCAAGCCTTCTCTTTTCAGTTTGGCATCTGTAGTTACAGTATTTTATTAGCTGCCCCTAATTCACAAGGCTCAGTGAGTCACTTTCATGCGAACTTTTAGTCACCCATAGAAGGGAGTAACGTTAAGTAACTTTTTTTACCCCCTGTATATCAAGCTGACTGATTCAATTGGCAAAAATATTCTGGTTCATCATTTCAGTCAACCACTTACAAAGTTACAACATGTGACTAACAGCTGACCAGCTACTAAAAATAATAAAATCAGTCACGTCATGCCACCTGTAATGCCCAGTCTATACTACTTTACTAGGCATAGTTTTTAATTTGAGAATGAAAAAGAACAAAAAATGATAGAAACCCTTCCCCACCCAGTGACCCTGGTATTCAGTTTAGTAGAAGAATGCCTTCCTCTTTAATGCCTATTTTTCAATCTCCACAGAAAATATGTAAAATCAAACATGAGAAAAATGTTGGAATGTTAGGATAGGCCTTCATTTGCGACTCCATGTTGGGACGAGTTGTCTCCTCTGTTTGAAGTTTTATTAGGTGCCGAGCTGTCTGAGTAGCCAGCTTCATTAAGACGCCGAATTGTCTGTATATGAAGGGCTATATGCTTTTAGTAGGTACGGAGTTGTCCGACTTTACAAAAGCAATGGGAACTGTGAGGCCGTTTTGTCTTACAAGGGCGAGTTGTCCTTGCCTGCATGAGTGCGTTCCTCTAACGTTACTCTTTTTATCACTGAAAAGCAAATCCAGCCCCTTGCCGACCATTTCTGAAGAGTTAGAAAATATCTTTACGCGTCAAAGCGAACAGCTTATGCCACTTTTTAGGATGAAATACACATTTTACAAGGACAAATAAGTTGCAGGAATTGGCCGAATCGATTTCTGCAATACAGTTCGTACACACATGATCGCTCCCCGCGTGACTTTTGCCCAAGTGATGCCCAGAATGAACGTGGATGCCGTGTCTCCATGCAATCACAGACGATTTACGTACGCGCCATTGGGAGTCCGTACTCTAGTTCCTATATCCTGCTCTATGAACGTAACTTAGCGGATCCATTGATATGTGATAACATAAGCAACATTTGTCGCAAGGTCAAATCTATTCTGCTTTGGCTGTGAAACCATGTTTAAATGACACGAACTATAGTAGATGCTAGGTTCTTCGTTACAAGTTAAATTAGAGAGTAAGACAACGACGGTGGCAAAATGTTGTGGAAGGCTATCAAAATTCTTGTGGCTTTGGTCATTGCAAGGCATGTCGTAGAACTACTCCTGCTTCTAGGTTTTCACAAGACTCCGTTGAACCACTGGCCAGGTCCTTGCAGAACCGTGCCACCCATAGAAAATGGCGCTGAAGACATTGCATTAACGAAAGATGGATTAGCTATCATCACCTCAGGAATAGACACAAACTACAGGGGAGATGCAACAGATCCACGGATTTCTGAAGCGGAAGGTAAACTCTTTGCGTTTGATTTTAATCATCCTGAGAAGAATGCTACTGAGCTGAAATTTAGCAGCGACTTCGAATTAGTTCCTCATGGGATCGGCATATGGGAGAGTGCTGATGACGGCAGTACACATTTCTTTGTGGTTAATCACAGGAAAGACGCAGAAACGATTGAAATCTTCAAGCTTTCTGGAACCGCCTCGAAACCAGTTCTTGAACATGTAGAGTCCGTGCAAGACCCGTTGTTCACAAGCATGAACGATGTGGTAGCCACTGGACCCAGGTCATTCTACGTATCAAATGATGGGTACCTTCGATTTACCACTTTGAGGGTTGTTGAACGATTCCTTAACCGACCATGGGGATCTGTTGTACACTATGATGGGAAGACTGCTCGGAAGGTAGTTGATTCCGCGTTTGAATATAATGGAATGTCCCTGTCACGTGACGGTAATTTCCTCTACATCTCTCGCCCTTTTGATTCTTCCATTGCCATCTATGAGAGGTCAAGAGATACCAATGACCTGTCCTTTCAGCAAGATGTTCATGTTGGCACATCACCAGATAACATATTCGTTCATCCAGAAACGGGAGATATTTGGAGTGGCTGTAGTCCCATAGGCCACAGAGATTTTGCCGCATTCCATAACATCGATAACTGGGCCCCTTCTCAAGCTATACGCGTGCGACCTCTCGGATCGAAAGACGTACCATTTGAGAAGTTCACATTGTACGAGGCATTCTTAGATGACGGCAACATTATGTCCACGTCCTCAAGTGTCGCTGTGGTTCGGAACAAAATGTTGGTCGGATCAGTTATGCACAAATTAGTTTTTTGTGATATGAAGACGGAGACGAGTCTTTCTCGTGACCAGTACTAGTAAGCCCAAAGGTAAATAAATATATTGTTGACTGCACTTGGAATAATTATGATATATCAGATAAATCATGCACTCTTAAAACACCCTAGTCAAATTTGAATAGAATCTTATCAATTGGGGGAACGTATGAAGATTGGAAATGTACTGTTGGAATTCATTCTTCATGCTCCTTAATGGATATTTTTTTAATTTTTGACTTGAGGTACACTTAAATGTATTGATATGAATTGATCATTGAAGCATTGCCATTCGTGTTGTACATCCGTAGCCTAGGAAGACAAAAAGGTGGGGCAAGATACCCCCAAGATAAGAAAATACAATTGTCTTAATGCGTTTTAGAATATTTCACAATTGAAAATTCTCGGAAGCCAGCTCACGTTCTTTCACCGTACCGTGTCAGAAAGCTCATATTTTAAATGGGGTGGGACATCAACTAGGCCTCAGTCTACATTTGCTTTGAGGTGTATGTAAGGTCAAGCTTGGTCTCACGTACCCTGCGACACTCGCGGTGTAACCTCGTGTTTACAATCAGGCAAAACCGCAGGTAAACCCCATGTTTTCCAGTCTGTGTTCTCACGTACCCCGTGTTTCGTTGATTGGGTAGTGTTACCATAGTAACGAGGTCAAATATTTCACATACCGACTCAAGGTACGATTTAAATCACACTGATTAAAATCACGATTAAAATCATGATTTTAGAAAAATCAAAAAAATCATGATTTAATAAAAAAAAATCTGATTTAAATCGATTTATTTGATTTAAATCACCGATTTAAATGATGATTTTAAAAAAAAAATCAACAACCCTGTGCCGATTACTGTGAAATGTAAGAAAATACATGTGTCATAAACACATGTGACCTTGCTTGATTAAAACAAACACAGTGTTTAAAATCGTTTAACCCTGTGATTTGAGGTGGATCGAAATTTAAAGGACATGTTCTCTCACCCCAAACAGTACCAATTCTCCTAACCTTCTTACTTAAGCCCCTCCCACAATTGTCTGAAATTAGTCTTCATCCAGATACAATCTCAGTTTTTATTGCTTCCAGGTGAGTATAGAAAAACTCAATTTATATAATCAAAACACTCTCAGTACCATTCATGCTGTGTAATATAAGCTTTGGTTCTCTGCATTGTTTGAATTACCCGTCAATCAAAGAGCTGAGCCAATTGAGAATTTCGGTACCCGGTTCCACATTTGCAGTTTGGGGTGAGAGGTTTGGCCCTTTAAACACCGACCCGCGTTATCCCGCGTTCCCACGTTACTCGAGCGCGAGGTAACACGGTGTCACCTCGAGCGCGGCTGAGAGTACATGAGACCACAGTAGAAGTGTGTCTATACTAAGTGTCTAAAAATAATTCTAAAAGTGACACATCTTTTGCAGACGCGTAGCCAGGATTGTGTCATGAGAAGTCTTTTGGTGTCTTGGGGGGGGGGTGGGGGGCACGATATGAGGGAAAAGTCTAAGGATAGAGAGAAAAATCCGCTATTCTAGGTGGGTTTTTTTCGCATCGCAAGGTTGGGTCATGGGGGGGGGGGGTTCTAACCCCCAAAACCCTCCCCGTGGCTACGCCACTGATCTTTTGTGTTTAGTAGTTTGTCACGTACTTTCAAGTGTTTAAATTCTTTAAATATCATTCAACAGTTCATTGTTACATTTCATGATATCTTATTTCCTTTTATTGTATTTTTCCTTTCTTTAATAGGATTCTTAAGTTTTGAGGCGTACTACAAACAGTAACCCCAGGACTACAAAACGAATTTCCAAACTATAATTCTCGAAACACCAAAGAATTGATGTGGATTTTTGTTTTTTGTTTTGTTTTTCTTTTGTTTTTACTTGTACATTTTAACAGAATAAATGAAAGATGACATCATTCAATCATTTTATAGGCATAAATGAAAGATGACATCATTCATTTTATGCCATAACCTTTTCCCTCCCGACGCCTCGGCTAAACCGTACCCCAATTGAACGCGTTCATTTTGTCTATTGAGGAACGGAAGGGGAAGGAGAGTCCGATCTTTTCGACTAAATGACAGAAACTACTCATCAGAAAACATTGCGTTTTGCTATGTTTTGGGTTTTAAGGCACATCAGTGCGCCCTTTTTTATTGATTCCTTGCCGAAGGCAGGCGAGGAATCTATGCGATGGTGATGTCGTGTGTATGTGTGTGTGTGTGTGTGTGTATGTATGTGTGTGTGTGTGTGTGTATGTGACGCTTTGGCTTGTAAACACGATATCTCAAGAAGGGTAAGTGTGACTAACCTCGTATTTGGTGTGTAGGTTGGTCATATTGAGTAGATGATCCCTATTGTTTTTGGTGGAGATCAAAGGTCATTTGGGGTCACGAGAGGTCAAAAGGTCAAAACTTTGTAAACACGATATCTCAAGAACGGTACATGTGACTATGCTCATATTTAGTGTGTGCATTGGTCACATTGAGTAGATGATCCGTATCGATTTTTGTGGAGGTCAAAGGTCATTTGGGGTCATGAGAGGTCAACAGGTAAATTCCTTAGAAATTGCTTGTAAACACGGTATCTCAAGAAGCGAAAGTGTGACTAATCTCATATGTGGTGTGTGCATTGGCGATATTGAGTAGATGATCCCTATCGTTTTTGGTGGAGATCAAAGGTCATTTGGGGTCACCAGAGGTCAAAAGGTGAAAACTTCGTAAACACGATAACTCAAGAACGATACATGTGACTATGCTCATATTTGGTGTGTGGGTTGGTCATATTGAATAGATGATCCGTATCGATTTTCGTGAAGGTCAAAGGTCATTTGGGGTCATGAGAGGTCAATAGGTAAATTCCTTAGAAATTGCTTGTAAACACAGTATCTCAAGAAGAGTAAGTGTGACTAATCTCATATTTGGTGTGTGCATTGGCCATATTGAGTAGATGATCCCTATTGTTTTTGGTGGAGATCAAAGGTCATTTGGGGTCACCAGAGGTCAAAAGGTGAAAACTTCGTAAACACGATAACTCAAGAACGGTACATGTGACTATGCTCATATTTGGTGTGTGGGTTGGTCATATTGAATAGATGATTTGTATCGATTTTCGTGGAGGTCAAAGGTCATTTGGGGTCACGAGAGGGCAAAAGGTAAATTCCTTAGAAATTGCTTGTAAACACAGTATCTCAAGAAGGGTAATTGTGACTAATCTCACATTTATTGTGTGGATTGGTCATATTTAGCAGATGATCCCTATTGATTTTCCCAAAGGTCAAAGTTTATTTGGAGTCAGCATGTTCAAAGCCTGACAAGCTTTCCTTCACAGTCTTTCAAGAAAGGTCACTTGTAGGGTCCTGTAACTTGTCATGTAGATGGCACATAGTGAATACATGGTCCCAGAAGTTTTTGGTGGAGGTCAAATGTCATTTGGGTTCACGACGGGCAACGGGGATCTCAATGTAGGAAGATTCGATGCCTTGCATGTGTACTTTGTGGGCACATTATGGAGCCCTGTTAATTGAAAAACATTGCAAAGCAATGTCAATGTGAAAAAAGGCCTTACATTTCAGCAGCAAGGAATCACTAAGCCTTTTGGCTTTCTGGTTTATTTCCCCACTGATAGATGCAATAAGTTACTCAACAGTGGAAAATTTATATATGAAGTTTGTAATTGAAGGTATTATTTTCCTTCATGATTTGAAAATGACGATTAATATTTTTCTTTTGTGCATACCAAATATACACAGAAGCATGCCTGTATAAATTCATGGTATAGCCATCTTGGATGGTATTGTCTATACATTTACATATACGTATATGACTATGACTAGGCCTACCCACTGCATTGCATTTCTTGACTGCATGGTCAAGTGGTTAAAGCATCCGACATGCAACACGGAGGTTTGGAATTAGACCCCTTGCTCGGTCACACCGAAGACTGTAAACAGGAACCTACTGCCATTTTGCTTGTTGCTCAACATAAGCAATGAAGTATGGAAAACAAGCACATCATTTACACCGTAGCAATACCGCTACTTATTTTGGTGTTCCAAAGTTTCTTATTGGTTATTCAGTACAAGCTGAGACAAAAAAGCAAACTACGACCCAGTAGCACGTGATTCTTGGCATTTGTTGGCAGTCATGACAAGGTTTCAACGTTTTTGTACCCATAATCTCAGTGACGTACGCAAAAAATACGCACATTTTTTAACACTACAAATTTTACTTTAAAATGATAGGATACGTATCACCAGATTACCAATGCATACACTATTCAAAGAATCGTTATACCACGGTATAACTGGCAGTCGCCGCTTGCTCGACCTCTTATTGTACAGTTGTGCCTAAATCCAATATAAACTGTATTTATGAAACCACTTTTATTGCTGAATACTAAAATAGCCTTCAGTTGTGGTATTTATGGCAAAATGGTTACGTATGTACAGTCACTGAGGTCCGGTTGTCTAATGCAAAACTGTAAATAAACTTTCGCTACCTGAAATCCTAGCTGCCAATATACTCGTTGTAAAATTACATTTTTCGCAGTGTAGTCTCTGATCATGGAAGTACTACCTCCGAGGTTGTACTTCCATGCTCTAATTTCTATTGGCAGTCCCTACTATTTGCGCTACAAGTTAGTACCGACAGACTTTGTATGAAAAATAAGTTGCTAGGAAGTTCTTTAGCAACTCTCTGGTATTACTAATAAAAGGTTTTCAGACTTTGGTATACAGAAAAAATTGAAGTGTACATTAAGTCTATACAATTTCAAAAATATACATTACAGAGCATGAAAATGAATTCAAACGGTCCAACTCCCATCGTCACACGATATTCCTGAACCGATATAGTTTATTCACTCAAATTATAATGGTACATTGGGCAATAATTATTTTTGTACTACTCAAATTACAATCTTTGTATTTTTTTTTTTTTTTTGTGAAAGTTACTGCAATATGTAATAGCACTCTCACTCTAACGGGGTGATGCAAATAATTAAGTTTTCTTTTACTTGCTGTGCAAGTAATTAGGAAGCGTTCAAGGTCATGAATCATTTTTACTCTCAAAAGGAAAAAAGGCCCCAATGGAAGTCGTACTACAAGAAAGTCACAAATTGGTGTTGCGTAATGCACTATTTGTGTTAGTGAATAAACATTTCAACAATGGAGCGAGCTATGTATGGCAATGGGAGTTGGATGAACAGACCATGTGTATATGATGTCACAGACTGGAAAGTACGCCCTCCTTTGGGGGCAAAACAAACCAACACAGACAAATGCAGACAGCTGATATGTCAACCAATCGAATACGCATAAAGTCTGCTTTGTAGGCCGAATTCTTATTCGTGTGGCCCCGTGTTCCAAGGGATGACGTCAGTATGTTCTCAGTGCACAAGGTCTATAAGACTAATTTTTCAACCGCTGCAATATTTGTTAATACCCAGGCTTGAATTACACATACAGGTGATGTCACTTCATCGACAGCGTATACAAATTGTTCGCAGTACAAACAGTGTATCTAATAAGTTCGCCATCAAAGTTAAGTCAAGGGTAATCCATCTGTAACGTCATGCAGACCCGGCATAGTTTTATGGCATTTTCATGAGAAAACACTTTTTCTAATAGGCTGTTTTGAAAGTTAAACAGTGAGAGTGGAATTAGTTCTTCCTTCATTTAACAGTTGTGAGTTGACGAGGGAATGTACAATTAAAGAATGCCTTTTTTCCCAGTGCCATTAAACTTTTGTATACAAAAGTTGTTTAATTTTAGTATACCTTGATTACAAGTTCACATGTGTGTGGGCAATGTTTTTTTTTAAGAAACAGGGTTTATTCAATACTTTGTTAAATGATGCACAAGGCCAAAACAGTAAGGTTATATTACAACCTCTACGAAATGTATACAAGGAAACAGGGTTAAAGTAAAGCACAGGGTTTTAAATGTAAAGTAGTAACGTGATCCGCACCAAAGTAATATTCAAGAGAGGCAATTTAAACCATAGAAAATGAACAGTCTGGGTATAATAGAAGGGTGACTAAGAGGCAAACCGTGCTGATTGGTGCAAAAGCATATAAAGGTGGGTGTGTGAGGGTGTGTGTGTGTGCAAAATTATCAAAGGGGAATGCAGTCAGTGCCAGTCATCCAAAAGTGAATTAGTTTCATTCTTGACGGAGTTCCTACAGAGACCACTCTTTTCCACTCTTTTTAAAAACGGTGATCTCTGGAGGCAGGGAATTTTCAATCTTCTTGAGGTAAATTTTGCTATTCTTGGAGTGAATTAATAGTTTGGAGTGATTCCACGCTTTTCACTCTATTAAAAAGTGACTTTAAACATTCTCTAATAGAGTGAGAAGTGTGAGGAGGTTTACTCTTTTGTCTTAAGATCGTACTTTCAAAAAAGGCAAGACAAAATTTGTAAGGCCTTCCAAACACAACTCTTTGATTCATCTGCCAAAGTTAGTCGCTGCTCGTTACAGGCAAAAAGTCAATGACGAATTGTTAAAAGTGTGAGGTATAATAAAATGACTGCCCTGCTCAATGTCGTGTGATATGTATACACTCAAAGACATGTCATTCATTATGACGTATTTAACTACTCATGTGGGTCTTTAATATACCGTACTGTGCCAATAATGTTGCCTGTAAATACCTGTCAAGATGCACTTTACAAATAAAAAGAAAGAAGGTTCACTCTTTAGAAAAGTAGAAGTTGAAAATTTCACCCCAAAAGAGCGAAGTTTCACTCTTGATTAAGTGCCCTCGGGCGTCACTCTTTAAAAAGAGTGATCTCTGATTGCACTCGTTGAAGAGAAAATTTTCACTTTTTTGGAGTAAATGTCACTCTTTTTGGAGTGAGTGCCACTATTCTTGGATTCATGAACACTCTAATGGAGAATTCACACTTTTCTCTCTGTTAAAGAGTGACTAAATTATCTCTTCATTTTTAGAGTGTACGCTCAACACCACTCGTTTGTACAAAGTGAAAGTAATAATGGTTAAATAAGTAGTTAAACTCAATTTTGTGTTCCTTCCTTCGCAAAGATTTAATTTCAAATTGAGAAACCTACTTCTCAGATTCCGAAAACATATTTTATAGCACAGCCTGTCACTTTAACTTGGCTTATACCTTGAATTAAAGGCCTTGCAACGTTTTCTTCTTTTAAATGAAGGTTTTTTTTTTTAAATATTCAACTTTTGTAAGTGATCTAGGTTTGTTTGTTTTTCACTGCTAGTTACTTAAAAATTATACTAAAGTTGGTCTATCTCTTGAAAAATGATTTCCGCAGCCCAGCATGTGATTTAAACCTCGGCGTTTTACCCTAGATGTGAAGCCTTGTAATTGCTTTTTGCCTCTGTAAACAAACGAGCAAAAAAATTATATATTCAACGTTGGTGAATGATCAAGTTGGGTATGTGTGTTTGTAATTTATTGTCAATTTTCATATCAAATTATACGAAAGTTAAGGTCAATACAAGTAATCTTTGAATATGGGAATGCTTATATTCTGTATTTGTCTTTTGTTTTATGTACTTTTGACACAAGTGTTGTTCGAGTTTTGCATGAATTCCAGTAAAGGTTGACATTACCCCAACTAAAGCACCTTTTCTGTTTTTAATCACACCAAACAACCAGGGAGGCATATGGGTTTTTTGTAAACGGAGTTGGTTCCAAATAACATCTCCCTGTTTGGATAGAGGCAAAGCATGAGTTGAATATTTTTCTTCTTTTTTTTCCACTCTTTTCCTTCTCTGTACATACGTTCTTGCTTATGTAGGGGGCGCCCCTTCTTTGCTGATGTCGCCCCAGAAACAACTTCTACCTCCCTGATGTCGCCCCAGAGAACAACTGTAGTGATTCGCTTCTATCTGTTCTATCGGTTTATTTGTTATTCTGTAAGTGTTTACAAAAGCCATATTGCAAATCGGTTTTTGCATGCCGAGATTCATTAAAGTTGGGAATTATTGATATTTACCTTTCCACGAGGGCTAGCCGCAAATAATTTATAATGTACCGGATTCTTTATGTTAAAAAAGCTTCAAGTTATGGGATAAAATATCCTACGAATTTGAAAAATAAACGAGGAAACTTACCAGAATATCTTCACAGTGCACACTACTTCTTTCCCAAATGATGGAACCTAGAAATATTTAGAGGCAAGTAGAGGGCGAACGAGAATACGTAAATTGGACGTAAATATTAGACTGTTCTTGCACTGCAAATTAATTCTCTTCCGAAATTGCGATTCCTGCGGAATCATCAGTGATTATTACACCATAAACTCTTACAGTATCGTAGCGAATGAGGGGGACGGGGGGGGGGGCAAGTTTCCCCCTGGAAAATATTTTTGGGAAATTTGTGGAATTTGGGGAAATTTCAAGTTGACGAATTAATATTTCCTTTTCCTAAATCTTTTAAAGTTTTCTCACTATAAGTAATCGTGAAACATTTCTCATGCATAACTCGAATTTCCATGCAACGCATTTCCCCAGATCTCATCTGTGTCACTGCAGCATGAAGCGCGCTTGACTCGCGTTCCGCAGAAATGGCCTCTCTGCAGCGGCGTGAATGTTCTCTGGTACACAAATGCAGGGTATTTTGATCAGTTCAGCGTATACTGCACAACACTGACAGGCTATAAGACCGGAGCATTGGATACCATCATCGAGCTAGTTGCCTACGAATTGTTGAGCTAATGTTATGTTCATCAACTTGATGCACTATTGGATAATACGTTGCTAATAAATAGTAACATAATCATAGCCTCGTGAATGAAATATTCCCCGATTTAATTATCACATTTTCCGTTTGTTTTCGTTCCACAACCATTATATTTATATTTAAGGCTGTCAGCAATACATACCGGTAGGCCTTAGAGTTTCCAATTTTTCCTTTTTATATAGATATTGTGAACAAATTGTCTCCTAAAAGTTTTCAGGGCAAGGAAAATATGGCATTCCAAGCACGCAGTAATGAGGCACAGGGAGTGTCATTTCCTGCAATCTAGGAGTGTTCTTAGCGAAATTCCCCCTCCGCGCGAACCAATGGCCGCCCTCCGCGTATCCCTCTCACCCGTCATAAAGTTGACTACGCCCTGGGTTAGGTTAGGTTAGGTGAGGTGTAACAGCCCAGTTTCAAACCTATAGGTTGACAGCGTCCTGGGTTAAGTTTAAGCACTAATGGCCTCTCATCTTACAAAGCTAGTACCGGGCAGGTTATAGACTGATCTTACTCTGTGTTTAACCATGGATGGAGCTAAAAACAATAGCTTACCGTTGTCTAGACATAATAACCCTGCAAACCTGAAAAAACGTACCGGTATGATGTTTACCAAATTTTTAAAGGACTGGTTCGGAAAATTAATCTGTTAAATATATCTGTTCGGAAAATTAGTCTAATCACTGGGCCCGTTGTCATCCCCATCCACAGTGATTACTTAGATTAATTTTCGGAAAAGACTAAATAGATTAATTTTCCGAACCAGGCCTTTAAAAATAAGATAAACATCATACGTCTGTCCAGGTTTGCATGGTTATTATGTCTAGACAACGAGGGCGGGATTTGATCTCTGGAAGTGGTGGCAAAATTGGACAGGCTACCAAACGGTGCCGAATGAGCCATGAGAGTACAAAGCGCTCCCCCTAACGGCGTGGGGTCCAGGGGCCGCCTTAGGGCCCCTGGTTGGGTCCAGGGGCAAAGCCCCGGTGGGTTTCCGGGGAGCGAGGCCCCGGAAGCTCCAGGGTATTTACAAAATTGTAGGCATCAAAATGATGCAATTTATCTTCAACTTTTAATTACATAAGATGGGCACTTAACAGACCACAGATATCACAATTTGACTTTTTTCAATTATATCCTTCCTCCGCAGGAATCGATAATGCAGAGAGTGCGGGGAGTGAGAATTGATAACTTAAAATTGATGTTCTTCGAGGGCTCCCTCCTTGGTGCCCCAGATCGTCTTTTCAGAACTAAAGCTAGTAGGGCTTTTCTTATGATGTGAATTCAGCCCTTGTCTATGATGGGGCGCGCAAATCGCGCCGAAAAAATTAACGTTTGAGACTGCAGTAATGAAACTGAATAAAAATTAGGGTTAGGATAGACCATTTTTAACTTTAGCTGAATAACTGTGGCCCCCTCAAGACATTCTTACTGAAGCACAAACATACTCTGCTTTCCTATATAGCCTTTTTCAGGTGACTTTCACAGAGCCGTTAACTTTAAAGAGGCGAGCGCGTCGAAAAAAATGAATTTTTACTTCATCTCTGTAGTGAAATTGAAATAAAATTAGACAAAGAGTGGTCACTTTTCACTACAGCTGAATAAGGGTTTTCCCTGGGGAAATTTGTACTAAGTAAAAATGCACCGTTGGTTTCCTTTAGAGTCTTTTTCATGAGATTTTTATAGAGTCCTTATCTGTGATGGGATGTGTAGAACACACCGAAAATAGACTTTTGAGACATCTCATAGAGAAATTAACGGAAATCAGAGGAAGGGTGGGCCCCTTTTCACTTCAGCTGGAAAAGAGTGAAGCCCCATCAAAAAATCGTCGTCCTTTCAGAAATCTTGTAAGGCACTTGGTCAGAGAAGGGGACCAGAAGACGATCGCCTCCCTGCCTTCCCCTTTCACTAGTTACGCTAGAGCTTCAGCTCTGTGCGGCCCGGACACTGGTGATAAGTTTCAGTGACAATGGAAAATGTGTTCTTCAAGAAGTAACCCCGAATCCTGAAATATTTAAAACGGGTGCACGCGAAGCCTGTCGAGAAAAAACAGCGTTTAAACATTTATTGGAAGAGTATTATTTTTATTTAGTTTTCAATACAGTATTATGAGCTGTTTAAACATTATACAACTTAATTAAGTATCACTCGCGAAGCTCTGTCAGTTCCAGTTTGTATTTCTGTAGCACTTGAAAAGCAACCAGACTAAGACTTAAAAAACTAAGTTCTGGAAAAGTGGGGGAGGGGCAAGTGACCCCCCCCCCCCCGATCTTCCCGTAATCCCGCCGATGTAGACAACGGTAAGCTATCGTTTTTGTCCCCATCCATGGTTAAACACAGAGTAAGATCAGTCCATAACCTGCCCGGTAGCTTGTAGGATGAGAGACCATTAAATGATTAAACTTAACCCAGGGCGCTGTCAACCAGTAGGTTTGAAACTGGGCGGTTATACCTCGGCTAACATAACCTAACCCATGGCGTTGTAAACTTTAGTGACGGGGTAATACAGCCTTAAATCGAATATAAATATGATGGTTGTGGAACGAAAACAAACGGAAAATGTGATAATTAAATGGGGGAATATTTCATTCACGAGGCTATGATTACGTTACTATTTATTAGCAACGTATTATCCAACAGTGCATCAAGTTGATGAACATAACATTAGCTCAACAATACGTAGGAACTATCTCGATGATGGTATCCTATGCTCCGGTCCCATAGTCTGCCAGTGTTGCGCAGTATACGCTGAACTGATCGAAATACCCTGCATGTGGACCAGAGAACATTCCCGATGCTGCAGAGAGGGCATTTCTGTGGAACGCGAGTCAAGAGCGCTTCATGCTGCAGTGACACAGATGAGAACTGGGGAAATAACATTGCTTGGAAATACGAGTTATGTAAGAGAAATGTTTCACAATTACTTATACTGAGAAAATTTTAAATAAACAGGCAAAGGAAGTATTATTTCGTCAACTTGAAATTTCCCCAAATTCCACAATATTTTCCCCCTGCCCCCCCCCCCCCCCCATTGGTTACGCCACTGAACCTAACCTTACCTAATTCAGGCGTGAAAGTACGAGGTAGTACTTCCATGATTCAGGTATGGAAGTATGATCCATTGAATATTTCTTGACCCTATACTGCCCCTTGTACTGGCCCTATAGTGGTTATCGTAATTAGGTTACGATTAGGTTTGTTCAGTGTTAGCTATTGTTAGTTACTAGTTACTGTGTTCAAGTTGCTGGTCTATTAGTCTGTTTACCCTGCGGTTCTGTGATTTTTAGGTAGAATATAGTATACGTTCACGGATTGAACGTGCAGACTTAGGACACTAGGCTTATACAGCATGTTTGTCTCATACAAGTAAAGTGATTTCCTATATTGTAAGCTAGCACTGACGTTTGTTGTAATACTGTCGTTGGTTCTTCGCACAAACGCGAGATGCTTTCCAAAGTCATCAAACTAATTTTGTTTCTCGTCATTGCGAGACATGTTCATAAGATGGTGATGTTAATGGGGTTTCATATCACCGTTTGGAATCACTGGCCTGGACCGTGCAGGACTGTACCACCTATCGAACACGGCGCTGAAGATGTTGGACTGACCAAGTCAGGATTGGCAATTGTCACCTCTGGTTGTGATATCGGTTACAGGGGAGAACTAACGGATCCGAGGATGATGTCCAACACCGAGGGGAAACTCTATGCTTTTAATTTCAATGAACCGGACAAAAACGCAATCGAACTCAAATTCAAAAGAGACTTTGATTTTGTTCCTCAAGGAATCAGTGTCTGGGAGACTGACAACACCACCCATTTCTTCGTGGTCAATCACGGTAAAGAGGGGGATACTGTGGAGATCTTCAGTTTGAAAGGAACCGTCGAGGCACCGGTGGTCGAACATCTTCGGTCTGTAAAGGACCCGTTGTTTACTAGTCTTAATGACGTCATAGCTACTGGTCTCTACTCATTTTATGCCACAAACGACGGTTTCTTACGTTTTTCATTTTTCCGAGTATTTGAGAGATTATTGAACCTTCCATGGGGATCGGTTGTCCACTTCGATGGTAAGAAGACGCGCACCGTTCTTGCTAAAACTTTTGAGTACAACGGAATGGACATGTCTAGTGCGGCAGGTTCGTTTTCATAGCTTCCCCTTTCGTTTCCTCCTCAATAACGATATACGAACGTTCTTTGGAGACTAACGACTTGACTTTTCATCAGGAGGTAGCAGTTGGAAACCTGGTTGATAATATCTTCTACAGCCCAGAAACCGGGGATTTGTGGTGCGGATGCGCCCCCAAAGCGCATCGTTTGTTGGAAGCGTTTATGAATATTGACATGTGGGCACCTTCCTTTGTTTTACGAGTTCGTCCTTTAGGGCCTAAAGACCGCCCGTTTGAAACATACAAGGTATATGACGTTTTTTCGGATAATGGAAACTTGTTATCGTCATCAGCTAGTGCTACCGTAAAGGGGAACCACCTTCTAATCGGCTCTATCCATCAGAGACTGGCATATTGTGAGATGAAGTCTGAGACAACCATTTCACGTGATATTTACTAAACCTTTGACCATATATTTACCAGTTAGTTAATTTATAAACGAATTGGAGCCGCGAGCAAAATCGACCATTGGGTTCCATGATTCATCAGCATCGAATTCTCTTTATTTTATTGTCTACATGCACTCTAAACCGCCATATTCTGTGAAATTGCAATAGGGAAATCAAGAGGTAGTTTTGTGCACAACTATCCGTGGCTCGGGTATGCAACTAATTTGAAATTTTTAAGGTGATGGATCCCAGTCATGCCAGTCAGACCATCACTGTTGACCTAATGAGATTCGTCTATAGACCTTATGAGTTGATGAAACACTGACGTCATCCTTTTGGGCAAAACAATCGAACATACGACCGCACGCATATAAGAATTCGCCATTCACCTGAGCAGACTATGCGCGTACTCAACTTGTTGACAAATTGAGTTGTCTGCGGTTTGTTTTGCCCCCAAAGGAGGGCTTATTTTTTGCTTTGTGAAATCACATACATAAGAGCTACACCACGCGACCCCCCCCCCCCCCTCATCCATTCAATGTCACTAGGGAAACACTGAACTTCATATGAAGCCAAAATTCCAAACTTTGCCTTTTAATACCTTTATCAGTTTTTTACTGTTTTTGTTTTTTTATCGATCACCTTTTTCTAGTACTTTTCTATTCGCTCTTCTAAATTTTATTACGCTACTTGGGACAAGATTGTATGCAATTTCGATATTTGAATACTCAATCTAAATTTATATTGCTTCCTAATCCCACTTAGCTACTTTTAAATCTATTTTTAATCTGAGGGATTAAGTGAGTAGCACGATTAAAAATGAACATGTAAATATAGCACTTTGTTCTGATTGTGAAAAAATTACACCGCTGTTAAAAGATAACACATTTACAGCAATAATTTTATATATTCTGGGACTGTGCAAAATGAGAACATCTGCAGGGGACAGTATAGCCCGATAGCTTTTGGGTGAATAGGTAGGAAATCAGCGTAACGAAACATGTCTCAATGGTGGGGTGTAATCTTTTCTCAAGCTCGAAACCTCCTATTGCGGGAAAGATATGAAAAAGTCAATTCCTTAATGAGAATTTGTAAGAATGTAATTTCTTCAAAAATTTCACAGAGACACCAGCAGTTCATTTCTCCGTGTTCTTTAACCGGGAAAGTGTCATTAACAACTCTCCACCAAGTATATATCCAAACCGCAAAGAACTATTCAAATAACGGCGATGACAAGGGAGGTGTCTCCACAAAACATTCTTCACCTATTAATTGCAGTGACCCAGCCTGCAGTGACCCCCTAGGATGTTCTGGTTGCACTGTCTTGGATTGCACTAGGGTACGTAGAGTAAGGGAGCGGAGGTCGCCCCTAATCCCCCCCCCCCCCCCCCATTTCAATGGAATGGTTTGTCGGTACAATGACTGATTTTATCGACTGATAACATGGATGGGCTGTGGAAAAACACTCCGATTGGTACAATGCATTTATAATGCTCGTCCACGGAAATATCACACGCTTTGATTTCCAGTACCGGTAGTCTTTGATTTAAGATAAAGAACCACTTCAGATACTCTATTAAGGAACGCCTGTAAAATTACAGTAAAAATCAAAGAAAGACATACGATTCCCTGTTGCAGATGTAACAGGAATTATTGGGTAGGCATTTTTCTTTGTTTTTGTTACTGTAATTTTACAGACATTTTTAACGGTGTTTGTTGGTTGTATAAAGATAAATGTTCCGCGATTTGGATAATGTTATCCCTTATGGAGATGGATTTTAAGTTACAAGATATAAAATCGAATAGAAGTTTTTCTCTCTTTCATTTCTGTGTGGAAAATTCATGACGCATATGCAACATTATATTTCGTACCTAACGTAAGTGTCCAAGTGCATGAGCAAAGAATAAGTGTTGCTATACCTCTCTCTGGATTCAAAGCAGTTTAGAATAACTTACTTAGTTGGGAAAATGAAATTGCTGCAGGGATGAGAAGGGGGTTTTTATTCTTTAGAACCCAAATTTAACCTTCTATTATTTCCCAACACGAATGAAGAATTGTTCATTGTTTCAACAGAACCCCAATTTTTTCGGCTCAAGAAGCGCCCCACACTTCATTCAGCTAGAGAGTTGCAACACCCTGTTTCAGCATCCTTTTGACAAACTGACGCTTCTGGTGGACTTCATGCAGGTTGCTAATTCCTAACAGAAACTTGGCCTACTCGTAGCGTATATCCCACGTTGACTATCCCTAGCTGAGTACGTTTAGCAGGTTTCAGATACATTTCCGTATTTCCAAATGACGACACCCTTCGCTTGTAATGGTCACAGCAGACGCTGTACCTTCTATTGACACTGATTGGGAATGAAAGTTCCAGTTAACTATAGCTACTACCAGATAAAGTCTCAAAGCTGTTGCCGTGCACAATCGAAGGTTTTCGGCAAAGGAAAATTGAAGCCTTTATTAAACGTGAGGAACGTAGATTAACATAACTTTGAAGCTAACTTTACTCCTAACCCGAATTTATGAAACAATTAAGTTTTTCTTTCAAAGTGAGAATACAATAGTTACATTCTGATTCTCGTTAATTGTAATTCAAATTTCAATGCAATATTTGCATTCCACAGACATTCGATAAAATTTCCCTTTTTATGATATTAATAGTGTGAGTTTCAAGGATAATTTGAAACTGATTCCGAATCGTCGGGACGAACAAAGTTTTTTGAGGTTACACATTTTATCTTACGATTATGCTCTCTTTAAAGGCGCAATTCTCTTACCCCAGACAGTACCAATTCTCCATAACCTTCTTACTTAAGCCCCTCCCACAATTGTCTGAGACTCATCCCCATCCAGACACAATCTGAATCTCAGTTTATTGCTTCGGGTGTATGGGCGGCCATCAGGGCAAAAAAGACAACACCGCGAAACAGAAAAGACAAATGTCAAAAGGAAAAAAACAACGCCGAAAGGAACATTCAAACGTCTAAAGAGAAAGACAAACGTCAAAAAGAGAAAACAAACCCCGAGAGGAAAAGACAGAGCCAAAAGGAAAAGTTAAAACCCAAAAGGAAAAGACTTACGTTAAAGTGGAAAACAACAAACGCCAAAAGGAGAAGACAACGCCGAAAGGAAAGGACAACGTCCAAAGGAAAGAACAAATGCAAAAGGAAAAGTTAAAACCCAACAGGAAAAGATTAACGTGATAGTGGAAAACAAAAACGCCAAAAGGAGAAGACAACGCCGAAAGGAAAGGACAACGTCGAAAGGAAAGGACAAATGCAAAAGGAAAAGTTAAAACCCAAAAGGAAAAGACTAACGTGATAGTGGAAAACAACAAACGCCAAAAGGAGAAGACAACGCCGAAAGGAAAGGACAACGCCGGAAGGAAAGGTCAAACGCTCAAAGGCAAAAACAAACAGGCAAAAAACACAACACAGAAAAAAAGGGAAGACAAACGCCAAAAACTAAAGACGAAAGTCAAAATAAAGACCAAAGTCAAAGAAAAAGACAAAGTCAGACAGTGGCGTACGAAGGGGGCATTGGGCCATGCCCCCCGCCCCGCCTCACGGATGCCAAGGTCCTAAAAATACGTACTCATACTTTAGTAAGACAGATTTTACTTTAAAAGATAGCATGTGTGGCACCAGATTGCATGTAAGAACACCCAATTTTTCAAAAGTTTCAAAGGGGAAGGATTGTCTGTGCAAGGCCCCTCAGTGATGCCATTTCTTCCTTTTCTTTAATTCCTAAAAGAAGGTAAATGTTGTCAAATTCCGATGGCACCGATTAGCTCTAAAGACACCTACCTTTTTTAAGGATTTCCAAAAGGGAGCGGCCCATCCCTTTCCCGACCTACATAGACGCGTACGAGACGGGGACAGGGAGGGGAGGGTGTCCAGGTGCGTTGAGAAATAGTTTGTCATTTATCACGCAAGAGATGTTAGAGGTAAAATCATTAACAGACGGAAGTTCGAGGAGACACAGAAAGTTTCATCAATTCAGCGGATCTTTAATTTAACCGAGTGAGAGTCACAATAGAGAAGCATTAGCATATTTTCAATTCCGTTGTGTAGTTTCCCCGGAAAGAATAAAGACAATGTAATGTAATAGCGGTAGTACATTTTACCTGGTAATTTTCTGATCACTTAGCATGTTCCCGGTTTTATTCTTATTGCAAACAAAAGCTAAACATAACGACTGCATGTTTAGATTCTCTTTACAAGAATAAAAACGCAATTTTCGGCCAGGCTGAGGGTCGCGATTATTTCCTAATGGTGGCGCTCCACTTAGATAATCCTTCAGGCAAAATTACATTTTGGGGGTCAAAGTAGCTCTTAAGGGCCAAACCTCTCACCCCAAACTACAATTTTGGTACGGGGGGTACCGAAATCCTCAATTGGCTCAGCTCTTTGATTGACAGCTAGTTAAAACAATGCAGAGTACCAAAGCTTATATTAAACAGCATGAACGGTACTGAGAGTGTTTTGATTACATAATTGAGTTTTTCTTTACTCACCTTGAAGCAATAAACTGAAATTGTATCTGGATGAGCATGAATTTCAGACAATTGGGGAAGGGGCTTAAGTAAGAAGGTTAGGAGAATTGGTACTGTTTGGGGTGAGAGAACTGGGCCTTTAATAACTCTCTGATCACTTTCCAGTTTGCGAACGTATTTTGAAGTGAGCATTTTATTGCAGACGACCAAAGAAGATGGCGACTTTTTAGATTCTTCATATAAGTCTGGTAAATGTTATTTCCGGCCATCTGAGTGGTCTGACTTTTCGAAATTTCTCTAAGCTCCGCGCCAACCAATGGTGGCACCCCGCTTAGATAATATTTATGACAAAATAAAGTTTTGTGGCCAAGAAAAAAACTCAAACTAAAATGCTCCCGTTCGCCTATACCGATCGATGCTCTTTTTTTTTTACTCATAGAAGTATACAAACTTAATGACAAGTTTTACTTTGAAAGGGAGCGTAAATGGCATAAGATTGCATGTAAAGACACAAAAGTTTCAGTTTTATCCTCATGAACTACCACAATTCAACTTATAACACTGTTCCTGACAAAGTCGAAAATCTTGCACCATTTTGCATCTAAGCTCCTTTAAAACGCCAAAAATGTTCCCGTCCTCTTGGCCAGCGATCACTCATACTGCATCCCCCACTTCATAGAAATCCTGTGTACGCCTCTGAAGTCAAAAGGAAAAAAAGACGACCGTCGAAAGAAAAAGGCAAAAGTCAATGAAAAAGTCTACAAATATTAAAAGAGAAGGTAGAGCGCAGGAAACTTCCTGCGCTCGAAAAGTAAATCTCAAGAAAGACTTAGCCATTCACACTGTCCGGTGTGTTTATTGTATTTATCAGTTCCTAACAAATATTAAATGTTATTGTGTTAATGTTCCACTTACAAGTTACATACGCAGCCTAACTCTAACACTGTGCACACTGTGGCCTAGTATAACTTTAAGCCTAACTTCAGTTCGCGCGAATCGAATGCTTGTGCATACAGTAATTCCACATTTCAGGATTAATTTTACGAAGTGAGAATAAATTTCATGAAATCCCGTGATCATTTCCCACATTTCATCGGTTTTCAGATCTAGTAACTGTCGGATATGTAAAAGTACGTTTCTCATTATAACTTGAAGCATCTCAGATATTTCTTGAATCTGTTTAAAATTGCCAAAATTTCTCATACCTGTAGAGAGCTTTTCGGTTAGGTGGAAACAGTGTTTCATGACACCCAGTGTGGGTTAGTACCACTGACTTCCTATACATAGACAAAGTATACTGCACGTTAGATTGTCACGGTACGTGTGAGTATAGGCGTAGCGAGATGGCTGTCTGCTGTGGTTTTGTGTGTGAAAGTTTGGACTTGCTAAAGTAGTTATAATCAACAGATTTTGCAAGAAATTTGAAATATTTTCGGAATAACAAAAGGTAGGTCAATATCATTACATGTATTGCATGAATATGATATTGTTACTCATTCAAGTTAAACTTCTGTTTAAAATATTACAGAGTTGTCGTCAAATCATACAAATTATAGCTTCACGGCGGCCATCTTGGTGCGACTTTTTTGTCCTAGTCGGTGGCGACAGTCTACGGATAGGACATACGCGTTACATGCTCTGTCTATGTATATAGGAAGTCCGTGGTTAGTACCCGCTTTCTCTTCTCCTTTTGATGTTTTCTTGTCCTTTTGACGTTACTTTGTCTTTTCCTTTGCTCGTTGTCTTTGTCACATTTCGTTAGTCGATCGTTTCCACTTCACTTTTGCCTTTTCCTTTGACTTTGGTCTTATTCTTTACAAGGTTGTCATTTCCTTTGGTCTTGTGTATTTTCCTTTCGGCGTTTGTGTTTTTCTATTTGTGCTTGTCCTTTCCTTTTTGCTTTGTCTTTTCCTTTCAGCGTTCACTTTCCCGCTTTGCTCTGTTGTATTTTTTGCCTGTTTGTTTTTTCCTTCTGGCGTTTGACCTTTCCTTCCGACGCTGTCCTTTCCTTTCGGCGTTGTCCTTTCCTTTCGGCGTTGTCTTCTCCTTTTGGCGTTTGTTGTTTTCCACTTTTACGTTAGTCTTTTCCTTTTGGGTTTTATTTTTTCCTTTTGTCTCTGTCTTTTCCTTTCGGGGTTTGTTTTCTCCTTTTGCCGTTAGTCTTTTTCTTTAGACGTTTGAATGTTCCTTCCGGCGTTGTTTTTTCCTTTTGACGCTTGTCTTTTCTGTTTCGCGGTGTTGTCTTTTTTGCCCTGATGGCCGCCCATACGGGTGAGGTGACTATAGAAAAGCTCAATGTGCGTAGTTCATGCTGTGTATAAGCTTTCGTACTCTGCATTGTTTCAAATAGCTGTCAATTAAAGAGCTAAGCCAGTTGAGAAATTCTGTTAGACCCTACAAAAATTGTAGTTTGGGATGAGAGGATTGGCCCTTTAAACCAAAATGGGAAAGATTTTGAGGTCCGTGTCAGGTCCGTGACAACTCCGTGCTCTGACTACGCCACTGCATATAGTGGTTCAACCTAAAACAGTTTCCACAGTCCGTAACACGCATAGTCTTGTTATACGCAGTTTAATTATAGTTCAGGTTCAAGTGTACCCATTCCATGATGAAACTAGTAACTTGTACAGGTATAGCTCCATGTCTATGTAATGCTTGGCTGACTACCAGGTCCGCCAGCCTCTTATTGATCTGTATAATGCCATGTAACTATTAATAGCTCCATTTTAATGTTTATATAGTCTCATGCTAAAACGCCAAAATTACGTCTTCATGGTGTGTTTCAATGAAAAAAGTAGTGAAGCATTGATAGTAAACATGACACATAACCAGTTAAGCGATACTGCAGATTGAATGAGTTCTGATACTTCACATGCCTGGGCGAACAAAAGGGTTCCCAAGAAAGTTTGATAGGCCTAATATCAGATTCTAGAATGTTTCTAGTTCGAAGTACTGCGGACGTGGCCAAGGAAATAAATACAAGCTATAATAGAGAGGTATCAGATATCACACGAACTGGTATTATTATCTTTTAACAGCTCTACACAGGTAAATTAGGTGGTGCGCAGTGGTGCAGTGGCGTAGCCAGGGGGGCTGGGGACTAGGCCCCAGATTTTTTTCAGCCCGATCCAACAGATTTTTTGCGTCCTGATAAAGTAATTGAGAAAAAAATGTTTGAACGGAAATAAGCTGAAGTATTTCCTTCAAAAACAGTAAATAAAATGTGTAACAATTGAGAAAACATGCATGAATGTGTGTCAAACACATTTTGTGCGCACGTATGTAATCAAGTAATAAATTCAAAATGCCTACTTTCACTGAAAAGATACCGTATATAATCTGCACTGTGGTTTATTGTATTTCACTTCGAAGATGAAACGAATGTCTTGACGACAAACTCGAATGTGACTTTGCCTAAGACCCTTTCTGCCTTTCGAATGGCTGGTTGATTTTTTGAAAACTAGGCGATCATACACTGGAGACCATTCTTACACGACCATTCCTATACTTTATCATACACAAAATATGCCATAAGGGAGGTACTGCCTTCGAATAATTCTTCCCTTCCATCGATCCTTAACAAGTAAGCCTACGTCGTACCTCACTCCTGTCCATGCATAGTGCCACTGTAGAACGATTTTTTGACACTGGCGTCCGGGCGGATTTGTAAAATGTCCACAAGGGCCGGATTTCATGTGTTTCCCACATACTTCTGCTTTGTGGTTTAGATATTTTGAGAGATTTACTCGTAGTATTTTAATTTTGACTACGTAATGTACCGATGACTAAACAAATACTGCACCATTTTTCATTTAGACACCACTGAAAACCGGAAAACATTGTTTCTTTGGCAGTATGTATGTCACTTGTAATATCTCTACAAAGGCTAAAAAGGAGTATTTTGAAATTTTTCATGCTCCCAAAAAGGAAAATCCTTAAACGTAGGCTATAATCAGTTCAAAGTTTTGCCAAACATAGCACCATTTTGCATCTAGGAAATCTAACGCAAAGGAAGTTTCTCAGAGAGGGGACACAACTACTTTTGGTTTTCCTCTTAAAGCTGAGATCCATTCAAATATTGCCGCATTTGCGATCTACGTCCTCCTGAAGTTTACAATTTTTCCCAATGGAAAGGGGGTACCGGTTCCCTTTAGTCTCATCCCCCGGCCACAGATCAGAAATACCCAGTTTGGGGGTCCCTAAAAGGTGTTTGTATTACCATGTTCTCATAGGTTGATTTTTTATTCTCATTATTTGAAAAGTGGCAGACATGAGATTCGTACATTTCAAGGCTGGGTAAATCCAGCTTAAAGCACATGGGAAGTCCCGTTTCCGGCCAAAATTATTTGTACGCCCCGCGCCAACCGATGGTGGAACTCCGCTTAGACAGTCTTGCCGCGCCTGACCCTAGGAGGTACCTGCCCCACCCATTTGTTTCCTAGGCGCCCCCTAAAAATTCCATCCTGGCTATGCCACTGGTGGTGGTGTGCACCCTCTAAGATATTGTGAAACGTCACCGGTATCGTTATCGATTCATAGAGGTGTTATGTTTGTGGATAAATTTTACAGCTAAAATTTTATTTGGGGGTGACCGGAAAAGGGAATTGCGTCGGAGAATTGGGAAAGGGCACAGTTTTCCAGTAATCAGCCGGAACCCTGGATCGTGGCCCCGACAGAGCCGTTTTTATAAGCAATCAAACCAGGGGTGGTGCCAGGATTTAACCGACAGGGGGGCCAAGCTCCCCGATAGGGGGGCCAAAATTTCAAGGCCCAGACAAAAGGTGATGTTATGTCCCGGTGGGACGTGACTTGGTAGAATCTGAGGCGCGCGTAGCGCGCCGAAATTTTGGGCTTTCCTTTTAACAGATACTTAAAAATCTGGAGTTTTTTTTAAAGGAATTTGGCTTTTGTTAGTACCATGAAAAATTGGGGTCTCTGTTGGATAATCTGTCCTTCATATGGCAAAAATAAAAAACGTTATATAGGTGGCAGCTGAAATTCTTTTGAGGTCACGCGTTATATCGAGACGAGACTACAAGTTTGCCCGGAAAGTTTTTCCTTTTTTGAACGCAGATTTGAAAAGTAAGGGCCCAATTAAATTGGAGAAATTTTGGAATTTAATGAAAAAAAATTGTTTTTTGGTAAGGTTATATAGTGAATATTTGGCTTTTTTAAGTTATATGCCTGTTAAGAGGAAAAAGGCAGTATGCTGGGTGATTAATAGTGTTGCCTTTGGTTATTTGTATTGAGTATCCATCGGAAATGGCAAATTTTGCCACTTTTAACAATATGAAGCTTATATTGGGGAAAAATTGTAGTTTGGGCGTCCTATGGTAGAACCTTACCTTCTCATGAGAAAAAATCAAGTAGGGGTGATCTGTAGTTTTGGTGGGGTTGCTGAATATCATCATGCAGATTCAGGCCCTCATACCATATTGGAACATTCTCCCGAGGAAAAAGTTTGGCTTCGCATTTATTCGAAGTTTCATATTTTATGTTATTGTCATAGGCGTACGGGACCGTTTCAGATTGGGAGGGTGCAGAATTGTTTTTTGTCCGAAAAGTGTAATCCCCGAAAGACCATCTAAGTCGAGCGCACAGAAATTTTTGAATAACTGAGAACCCCCAGACAGCAGGAAATGGCATTTCCGTGTTGGAAACTACAATTTAAGAATTCAGCTCTCGAGCTTTCTTTCGCAGTAAAATTTTCACTTCATAATACTGCCCCAAACGAAGAATAATTTACAAGCATGCTTTGTTCTGTTAAGTAATCTGTTCGACCAAAATACTATCTATGCGGAGTGCCACCAACAGTTGGCGCGGAGCGTACAGAAAATTGTTAAAATATCAAACCCCCTCAGATAGCCGAAATGGCATTTCCCAGAGTTGTAACTAGAAATGAAGCAGTCGTTACTTAGAGCTTTCCGTTGAAATGAAAGTTTCACTTCAATAGAAAAAACCCAAATTGCTAAATGATCAGAAAAGTATCAGATAAAAGGCACTGCTACAAGTAAATGTAATGGTCTTGTCTCTTTTCGGGGGGAGGGGGACTATGCAACGGAATTACTATAATTAGTAACGCTCACTAAATAAATGAAATTTTTTACGTGACTGTCCGAATTTCAGACTATAAATGGTTTTAAGTTCCAACGTATTTGAAAATATGTCACGTTTCAAGGTACCTTCAAATAATTTTTTCAGTCAGACTTATGGGGCGACATTCTCACACTACTGTTTATCAGTAAGTGTACCTGAAAACGGGCTGGTCGATTTTTATTACCGTTGCTAGAGTTCGGCTGTTGGGGCAGGCCATATGGCAGATCAATGGGCACTGCATGCACATGATCAGCGGACATTTCTAGTCGTACATTATATCACATACCGTAAGCTCTATCCACACCTGTGAACTCATCTGTAACTTACACAATACTGCCATACAATTATTGCTTTAGCTCTGCCAAAGGCGATCGACAAGTTCCCCCAATACTTTTTTATTGCCTTCGAGGGTCGTTGTCATAGGAAAGCCCGAAAACGAGCACCCCTATCCCAGCCCTTTCTCCTCCCATAGTACGGTAGGTTTCAGAAGTTAAGTGACTGAAGAAAATTGCAGAGACAACAGCTTTGTGTGGCTGAATTCTTAGAAAGTCACTACGCCGTCTCCGTAAAGACGTTGCCGGTATTCGTGAGTTTTGTCGAATGAGGGAGTCTGCCAAACAAACTGTACAAAGTCCAGATTGGAGGAGCCGCTGCATCAACAGTCAGTCAGTTAGATGAAGTTTTACGGTTCAGTTTTTAACCCATTTGTTTATGTCGGGCGGACCACACCTTTTTCCAGTTGTGGCTCACTGGCTTGTTTTCCCCCATTGCTTATGCTGAGCAGCAATCACGACCCATGAAGAATGTACACGTGACATGTCAGGGAAACCGCAATAATGGTTTACAAGTAAAATGGAATTAGTGCCAAGACGACACCATCCTATATACCAACAAAGTCTTAAAACTATATCTTAGCCCACCCAACGACTGTACTGCATAATAACAAGCAGTCGGAGCAGTGTGACAATCGTCAACCGATTTCTAAAGGTCGTAAATTTCCGACCAGTTACAGTTATATTCCTATTAGTTGTCAACCACAAATCCGTTCAAACTTTCTGTTCAGATCCGTCATAACCGGAAAGGTCTCATTGTATTTAAATGTGATTCATCCTGCAAAGTTCAACCTATTGCTACGAAAACTTCCAATTTCCTGGTAAGCTATATCGCTGCCAGTAGTGTCTGCCAGCACGCATGTCATTATCGCAGATGACATAGTAAGGAATATAAACTGCATACCAGATTGTATGTTATGCTGTTGTGACCTGGCAAAATAGTGTGATGCATATACTGTACCTGCAAGAGCTAAATGTAGTGTGATAATGTCAGCAAGAATATCCGACTTTATTTCCTAAGGAAAACCCATTGTAAATTATGCCAGTTTCTTTTACCGTACTCAAAGTGTACCTCGCCAAAGTCTGAATATTTCTGAATTAGCTAGTTAGATATAAATAGAGTTTTACCGCCCAGTTTCCAACCTATATTAGTCCAAGTCGAGACGGCCGCGGCCTTTTTTCCATTTATGGCTCAAGCAAACTTGCTGTTGTTACGCAAAAGTAATGAAGTGTTGCACAGTGTTTTTCGACATTTCTTTTAACTTAAATTATCTATTAAATAGCCTACCCTTCACATAGTTTTTAGTTTTGTAACAGATTCTGATGATTTTCAAGTACACCATTTGGAACTTATGAGAGATACGACGTTGGTACAGAGAGGCGCACCAATTAAACATTTGATCCTTGGGACTCATGGAGGAGGGCAAACATCAGGTTGGGCGAGGCTCCAAACGACTCTAGGCGCTCACAACACTGTGACCGAAAGATTGGAGCATTTATCTAAGTCTACGAATGGCTTCATATGCCTCTTCAGACTGCAAAAGTATAGGCCTAGATCACTTCTTGTTTGTCTAAATTGGACTAAGGGTTATATGTTTCAGGGGAGGAGAACGCAACGTTCAATTCGTCGTTGGGATTTTGAACGTTTATTCTCCCATTCTGTCCATGTTGACGCAATTTCACACACTTTTCTAAAAAGTTGAAAGGAAACCATATATAAACGTGCCCTTACTGCAGAACATAGTGGATGACCTCACAGCAGATAAGCGAATAACTTGTGAATGAGATCACTATGACTAACTGCGTCTATTTCGTTCCACATACATACAGACACATTCATGTCGAAGTTCCTGCGTGCGAATGTTTCAAGACGGTTTGACCTGCAAAACCACAAACTGAACACACCTCTGACAAAGTGGTGCCCACAACTGGAAAAGGGCCATGGGCGCCACTCGCAAGAAGGTTGCACATCTCTTTGTCATGACGTGGCGAACATGGAAAAGGTGTCTTTCGCCATCCTGAAGTCACTATCACAGACACTACCAGTGCTATATTTACATGCAATTTACAGATTTAGGTGGATCGGCCCTAAGTTTGGAGTACCTTTTTAGTTTTTTTTCTGAGCAAAGCCAGACTGGTGACACTGCATATGAACATCGATCGATCGATTGCGTGATTGACCTTTTGAGACCGGACGCCACATTCTAACAGACGTAACTGGCCGTAACGGCCCTGCACCACCCCTCCCTCATGTCACTGGACGAACGCTTTTCTTTATTAAACATCTATTTATTAATACGACGTTTGGACGAACGTAGAAAGAAGCGCTTCGGTCGAAGCTGTGGTAAGTGTGGTCCGCTGGACTCTCACCTGGAAGTCATGCGTCTAGCACGTTATCTCCACGGACTTATAATATATTATACATATATATATATATCAAAATTTTTCGGGAAGAACATCCCAGCTTCGTAGCTAGAGTAACAAATGGTCGTCCTTTCAACAGAAATTTCGTCAACCCGGAGGGGGGGGGGGTCTGAATTGCAGGGGTAATCCTCCTTGAGATTGCCTCTTTAAAGGGCTGGGAGGCAAACATTTTACAAGAAAGGTCGCGAAAATGTGGTTTTGTGGGTAATATTCTTATCCTTCTATGCAAACGTTTTTTATTGGAAAAGTATTTTGGAAATTGATGATCCCCCGGCGGAGGGGACTATATGCCCTGAACAAGACAACCTTAATCTTCTCCTGACCATCTCTATTCTATGAAGGTTTAAACTAAAATTTAACTTAGATTTATTGGTGTGCGAGCAGTTATTATGAGCGATTCAGTACATTCCGGTACACACAATTATCCCAAATTAATGTTTAATCTCAAGCGTATGCAAGTTTTGCGTTATCAGACAAGATGAAAATAGTGCAAGCACGAATGATATTGTACGGTGTTAAGCTCCATTAACGATATATGTAAAATATCTTCTTTCATGTCAAGGTCAATTCAAGACACACAGACTGTCTTCAAATGACGTCACAATTTGTTTACTTAGACATGCCCACTGCCAGCAAAAGTAAACATTTGTCACCTCGGCTGCTTCTCGGCCTGTCATGTACTTCACTACAGTTTTTGCCTGGCAGTCCAAAGGGAGGGGGAGGGGCTTGTGATGCCAGGGAAACCATATAAAATGACTGCCCATTTTGTCTACAGTAAAATCCTGTCAGTCACAAATCAAATGTGAGGAGCTTTTCTAGAATTCATCGATATTACTGGTTAATGTTTTCTTTTTTTTTTGCACAGAACTGTTTCATGCCAGTTAAAAAAAGAAAAAAGCACAAAAGTTCTCATTTTTACCATCGTAAGACTATTATTGCAAATATCTGTGTAGCAAACGAGTCGATGATATTTTGTAATTACATCACATGGTCAGAATATTCATGGCAGGTGCATATGAACAAAATTACCGACATACCTTCTTATGCAAGTGCTATAATATATACCAATAGCTAGACAGACAGATAAATCTTCCATCATACTGTGAAACCTAAAGGTATTCATAAATATTCCTATCTCAGTTACAATAACATTAAGTCTGCATTCTTAATGCGTTTTAACATACTTTCTGTAAGACAATTGGAGAAAAATCGTTCCTCAACCCTTGGGGAGGCACCAGCTACTTCCTCAGAGGCATATTAGACATAAAATGTTGAGATGTACATGCATAATTCAGCATTAAATCTGTTGCATGAGAAATTAAAGAGTTTAAATACAAGACATGCATTACAGTATGAGGATGTCACTAAAGTGTACTTAATCCAATGAGTTCAAGCCAACCATTGAACCATGGTCGAAACCCTCAAATAAAGAAAGACCAATGAGCTCCTGTAATTTAAGAACACCAGCATCTTCCACGAGTGAGGGTGGGCATGGGTGTAGCTTGTCACCGTGGGTTGAAAAAAGTGGGAAGAAGATGGAATAATCCTTCCTAGGAAAGTTGGGTATTTAGAGGTAAATTTTAATAATTGTAAGTTTTAGTACCTTGCTGGAAAATAAACATTTCTTCCAGCCCTATTTTTCATTCCCTGATAAATTACAAACTTTAATTATTTTACTATGATGACATATGTTATGATTTTAAAAAGCTTTTTTCAGTATTTACAAATTTATGTCCTGCACAGCACTTCATTTGAGTCGATGTGTTTCAACAAAAAAAGACACTTTATTACATAGGGAACAGCACACCCTCAAATACATGATGAATTATATGGACTTGAGGGATGTATCTACAGTGGGTGGTGCTGGCTGGTGACAACAAGCACTCTGAATTCCCACCTAGCACTCCTGGACAATTTTTCTCTACCCACCCACCAAAGGTGTGCCTAATGACTAGTAATGAGACCTTAAAATTATCCCAAATTCACTCGTAAAGTAAAATGAGGTAAAAATGAAAAATCAGTGGCTGAAAAATGGGACATCTGTGATGGACTTCCATTAAATTTCAACCAAGAGTATTTCCCCACAGAACATGGTTAAAGTTGACATTTTGTTACATCTGAATGCACAGTAGTGACGGTACTATTTGACAAATTCCCTACACAAACGAGAAAGGTGATTCACTGTACAGTACTGGAGTTGTGAGAGAAACCAAATTCTTGATGAATGCTTAAGTTACATCAGGTTGTTCTCTAGAGACTCCCTTGGTCACAGCAGAGATCCAGACATTAAATGCCTTATTCTCTCACCCCTATCAGTACCACTTCTCCTAACCATGATCCTACTTAAGCACTGCCCACAGTTGGTTAAAATTCATCCTTATCCAGACACAATATCAGTTTAAATTGCCTCAAAGCAAGTTAAGAAAGCACAATTTGTATGGTCAAAACACTGAGTACTGTAAATGCTGTGTAATATAAGCTTTGGTACTCTGCAGTGTTTGAACTAGGTTTCAACCAGAGCTGAGCCAATAGAGAATTTCTGTTGACTACTGCAAGAATTTGTAGTTTGGAGTGAGAGAACAAGCCCTTGAAGAAGACCCTACTGTACTTGAGTACAGTAGGTAGGGGTGAATGTACTGCAAATACTGTCTACAGTATTAGTACACCATTAGGTGATCTACAGTAGGGCAAGTTGTACTGTACATGCAGTTTGCATACCGTAGTGTAAAATACTGTATTACATTGGCACAAGAAGTTCACTGATGCAGTTTGAATGAGAGGAATGCAATACTTTCATTGGTGAGAAGCCATAGGGCTATGGCCCTTCAACTTGACCAGCTAAGTCATTTGTAGTATTTGCAATTTAAATGATTCCCTCTTAACATTTTAATGTCAATGCAAGCAAATTTGAAGTGTACACATGAAGTGGGAGGCTCAGTGCATATACTGTAAACCTCATTTTTTTCTAACTGCATGACAACTGAGATTCTTCCAATGTCAGAGTGATGCCAAACTTACAAAATGCAAAATTTTTGGCACAAATGTGATATCTGTATCTCTTCTCTGAGAAAACATTCTAAATTTTGATTTCACTTTATTCGTTTACCCGCTAGTACCCCCACAATACTCAAAATTGCACAGAGACATTCCTAATATATACAAACTAACATAATCAATTCATGAATACTTAATAGTACTTAGAAGTCCTTATTTTCAGTCAAGTTGCATCTAGATAAGAGCATAATTTACATTACTTGTGCAGATGCTTTCTACAAAAACATTGCAACCAATAAGAGGTACAGGTAGTGTGCTGAGAAACATTTTTTGTGGCCTTCATGGATAATGATTACATTCTGCAAATTACAGTATTTGCTTTACAGCAAAATCTATAGCAAAAGAGTCATATCTCAAGCCTTTCAATGAGAGCTGTGCATCACACAGTCATCTGACTATTATGTGCCACTCAACACTAAATACAGTAGTGTATGCATTCTTGACTGAGTGTACAATGATTCAACAAAAGATGCAAAATAAGAAAGACAATAAAAATTACAGAGAGGGTAATCTGATGATAGATGGTTCCAGCATTCCCCCCAACTTCTGCTGCTGAATTTTCGACTAATTGGCACTTTCCAGACTAAAATCAATAACCTGACTGGTTGTCATTGATTGGGATAATGAGATGGAGTATTCTGCCTCTTGCCAAGGTTAATATATATTTGCAACTACGGTACTAACTGAATGCAAAGTGATATTGTTCCACACCTTCACTGAAGCTTGACAGCTGGTAAGACCATCTGATCTAATTTACTTATAACACTTATGTACAAAATAAATTGAAACATCCAGAATTTCATCTCATCACATATACTGTAGCTTGCGTTGACGAGTCTAATCTGCAACATTCCATGGCACTGAATAAAATGTTTTCTAATGAGCAGTTATTTTCACATCTCCTTGCTATATTTTATAGGACTATTTCTTCAAAAGTTAGAATTGTTTTCAAATAGTGTGATGGGAACACAATATCAAAATCCATGATTTAACTCTGTAAAGGAGCACCATAAACAGCCTCGTTGAAATCCTCACTGCTAACTTACAAACTACAGGTAACAGAACGGATCAGAGCTCCTCATGCCCATGGGCCATCTTGATCAATCAGATGGGCAATATTTTCAAGATTAAAATTTGCCATTGCAGATTTCTTGCATAGATATATTTCAAATTTAATCAACACAGTTCAGCATGACTGGTTGACAAGAAAGCGATATTTGTGGTCACTGGTGGTTTATATAGTGCATGGCATATCATTATCAGTCCCATATGACAGACTCTTCTTTGGTAATATTGCTTACACAGCAAAGGCTTTTGGTTTCAAGCTTGACTGCTGATCATCAAATTCTGAACGATACTGCGATGTGACTCGGTCACACATTAATGTAAGCTGCTGCATAGTATTCACAACTCCGTTCAAATGGTGTCTAAACATTCTTGCTGTTGCAATCTGTAATTTTTTACTAGCAATGTCCTCATTCACCTCTTCTAAATCTTCTTGATCTTTTTCTGATGTTGGGCCACTCACCAATTCAGTTCTGAGAGCTTTTAATATAGCATAATGAGAATAAAGTGAAATGTCATTACCATTTGAAACAGGTAGCATATCCTTTTGGGAAAAACCATTTCCATTTTCTTTTGGTACTGTTTGAGTAGGAGAAGTCTGGCATGCAGGCATATCACGAAGACGGCTAGGAATAAGAACTGTTTCATCCATATCTTCTACAGCACTGATGAAATTTTTCATGGTCTCCAATATTGATTGTACTGGCAAAACGGCACCATCATCAAGCGTAGTTTGCAGCTCCATTTTCTCTTCTGGGGCTTGGCTTGCTTCCTCGGGGAACGTTTTGGAAGGCATCACTTTAGAAATGTGTAGAGTACAATTATGTTCACAGTGAGCCTAGCCTTGATAAGAAGGTACGCAGGGCGTTGTTCGGCCTTGAAATAATGTGCGACATACAAATACAATGTTGAAAGCTGGGCCAGTGCTTAGGCTAACGTTTGGTGGATAGGCTAGGCTAGGTTCGACAAGTTCTTCAGTAACGTAGCAAATGGTCAATTTTAACAACTGTAGTTTCAATACCTTTAGACAAGATGATCTCAACAGTTCCGAGGTCCGATCTGTTAGCAGTATGGTGAAGAACTGCAGGTTTTGCACACATCTGCCTACTGTCAAAACGTCTACCAGCTTTAGACTGAAGCTAAAGTTTCTATGAAGTAAACTTAGAAGCCGCGGCTTTATAGTAGTTGGTAAACAAGATGAGGCAATCACCGTTGGCCTTGGTTGCTACTTCCGTACTCTCACATGCAGTTCAACCCTGCATATCATAGATACACACACATACACCGTGCCTCTCGATCATGTTTTTTAAAAGGTCAATCAGGTGATCCAGGCCTTAAGCACGATATGTGTTCTACATTGTGATTGGATAGTACTGACCCTAGAAACTACGCAACGCAGGTTACATTGAATGAGGCGATGAAAATGAATATTCAGTAGTCATGAGGATTAGGTGTCGTTCCTTCTATCTTACAAAAGAAATAGTTTGTTCACCTTCTGCAGTTGTATAGGTTTTGTTTTATATTACGTTGCTAGATGTGACAAAAGTGTGTTCACCCAGGAAGCTCCTGGTTCATCAAGGTAACTCACTACTAACTCGGGCTCCATGATAAGAGAGCATGGAACACTTCGTGGTGGGAGGTGTCAGGAAATTTTCTGATTACAAAAAAATTGGAAGTTGAACAAAATTCTGAGGGAACCAAGACAAAAACGTTTGTTTGTTTGTGTTATGGTTACACCAGGGTCATGCATTGGCAAAGCGGGAAGTGGTTTTAAAATTTTCCTGTTTCATTAATATAGATTTTACTGCAGAAACATATTTGACACAAAGAAAAAGAAACATTTTGCACCTACAGACATCCTGATATAAAAATTTTTCGAAGTGTAACCCAGTGTCTATGTAGCGCGGTCCTCCCTTCGCAGACAATCCTAGATCGCAAAGTTTCCAGGAAATCCGGCGGCATCGACTTTGCCTCTTACAATTTCATGCTGGTTAAGGGCCCCAATTAGTCAGCACCCATACATTTCGAGGGAAGGAGGGGGAGGGGAAATGTTACGGTAGCATTCTACAATTTAAGCACACTGGTTATTGTTGATGGGTGCACACCACCATTAGCAGAACGTCCTTCCCGGGAAAAGCAGGTACAAAGTACACCGTAAATTTTAGTTCCTCTTTGGGTCGGTGTAAACTGCTCACATTAGAACAATCAGTTGCTGCTTATTTTTGTTGGCCTTAAGGGACATTTCGTCGCAGGCGAGCCTGGAATTGAAGTAAACCCCGCTACATTCCCAAACTAGACTATCAAAATTAGAGTCCATTGCACTATGAAAAAGCGTACTATTATTCGCAGCCGTTTCACCAGTCAAATACTTATTAAATTATTTCAGCACTGGGTGTGAAAAAGAAGTCATTTCCGTCACTCCAGTCTGTGGTGGGATTAATAGGGGTGGGTTCAGAGCACATAGACTTCTTCCCCCATGTAGCCCATCCGCTAGAGGGTCACGATCATGTTTCAGTGAATTTGTGATGCCTTGATTGGTCAACTCCTTGGCTTCGCTTTAGTGGAGTGTAAACTTTGACAAGGCTGTGGGAAGGGGCTTTTACTTAAGGCAAAATAGTGTGTAGGTCAAAAGAGAAATTAATGGTGGTATGCTCCCTGATGCGGCGATCTAAAGGGGGGGGGGCTAAAGGTGGAAATGAAGTCCCCCACCCCCTCCACACTTGCCATATGCAAGAATATCGGAAGCTGTACACTAAACGATCATTTGCTCATTTAATACCAAAATTTTTAAATTGTTGTTGTTGTTGTTGAACCTTGACTTCGACATGATAAATTTAGACTGAACACAAATCAGAAAATGACTTTTTATTCCAAATAACTGTTTTCAGGGGCAACGCCCCGGTTGGTATCTAGGTACGGAACCCCTGTGAGCTCATGAATTTGGGGGTATTTGTGGGATATTAAAGTCGTCTTTAAAAGGATAATTCTATGACTGAAATCTGATCTCAAAATTAGGTTTGGATAACTTTAAGTATGATTTTATTTTAAACAAAATACTACCAGGAACGGATCCGGTAGACATTTTGAAAAAAAAGGGAACGGGCTGAACTATGGAGAAAGCAGTCGATTGGCGGTTTAATGCGATTTACTTTCAGAATCATGTTACCCTGTCTGAAACACAACCTGAGTTGAACGCCACCTAAAATTGGCGCATGAGCTTACAGAAAGTTTTGACGCAACATATCCTCTCAGACTGTTAGAAATGGCACTTCCCATGTGTTTTGAGCGTTTTTTCATTTGAAGAATTTAGAAATTGCTGCCTTTTCTCGTCCAAAGAATACTCAGTTTGCACGATAGTCTGGTAGACCGTGACTACAAACGACATTTTTTTTTTGAAAACTCCAAACCTCGGCTTGAGGCCGCTTTTGAAGCATGGTTAAGGTTACGCATATGGAATTCTCTCCAACTGAACGTTGTGTAGTGTAGCTCTATATCATGTTACTGCGTAAAAACACAACAACAATGAACCCACCCCCCCCCCACCTCTTCACACGTCCCCCAAACCTTAAAAACACTTAGGTTTTAAATGTAGCCTATCACAACAGTGTCGTAGACTCGGAGGTTTTGGGGTCCCCCATGACCTAACCATGACAAATTGATTGCAAAAACACCTAAAATAGCCGTTTTTTCCCTCCCCTTAGACCTTCCCCATGTCTTCCCTCCCCCATGGCACAATCCTGGCTACGCTACTGTATCAAAATTTGGAAAGAACCCCCAAGTGAAAAAAATGGAGAACTAAAATACCGTGCATAGTACGATGTGGGCAATAATGAAGACGTTCCATTAAAAGCGAGGGCGCTAAACCACTTTTGGGACAATATATGTTAAATGTATGGGTTATGTTTTTTGTCGATGAAAGAGTTTTCGAACGCGAAAGAATAGCAAAGTGTATTGATGTCGAGACTTTCCGAAATATGGGGGCTCTCTACAAATGTTTTGCAGAAGGGAATGAAACAATGAAGGGCTGATCGTCTCAGGAGGCGAAGTGACGCAAAGCTCTCTAACCCAAGAGAGCTCTATCATTCCTCGGGGGTTTAGAAACAAATAGGCCTACAATAATAGACTCTTCATATGCTGCCCACACGGACAATGGCTTAGCCACGGGGGCTTAGCCACGGGGGGGGGGGGTCTGGGGACCTAGCCCCTCCCCCAGATTTTCTTCAGGCCCCCCAGGTTTTTTTCCCTCCTGGTAAAGTAATTGAGAAAAATAAAATGTTTGAACGGAAATACACTTTGAAGTATTTCCTTCAAAAACAGTAAATAAATAAAATGAGTAACAATTAAGAAAACATGCATGAATGTGGGTAAAACACATTTTGTGTGCACGTATGAAATCAAGTAATAACTTCAAAACGATTACTTTCACTAAATTAGATACCGTATAAAATCTGCACTGTCGTTATTGCATTACACTTCGAAGATGAAACGAACGTTTCGACGGCACACAATTTGACTTTGTCAGGTAAAGACCCTTTCTGCCTTTCGGATGGCTGGTTGATTTACTTAAAACAAGGCAATCATACACTGGAGACCATTCTAACACGACCATTCCTATACTTCATCATACACAAAATATGCATTAAAGGCCCTGTTCTCTCACCCCAAACAGTACCAATTCTCCTAACCTTCTTACTTAAGCTCCTCCCACAATTGTCTGAAATTCATCCTCATCCAGGGACAATCTCAGTTGATTGCTTCGAGTCGAGTATAGAAAAGCTCAAGGTTTTTAAACAAAACACTCTCAGTACCGTTCATGCTGTGTAATAAAAGCTTTGGTACTCAGCATTGTTTGAATTAGCTGTCAATCAAGGAGCTGAGCCAATGGAGAATTTCAGTACAGCTCTACCGAAATTGTGGTTTGGGGTGAGAAGATTGGCCTTTTAAGGGTAAGGTACTGCCTTCGAATAATTATTCCCATCCATCCCTAACAAGTAAGCCTATGTCGTGCCTCACTCCTTCCCATGACAAGTGCCACTGTAGAACGATTTTTTCGACAAGTCCTCTTTTTACTAGTTGGCACCAGTGGCGTAGCTACTGGGGGGGGCAGGGGGGCAAATTGCCCCCCCCCCCTGGAAAAATTTTTGGGGAAATGTGATGAAAATGGGGAAATTTGATGAATTTTCTTATTCTTACAAAAATTTCTCAAAATCTTTGGTAGAATAAGGAATTGTGAGACATTTTTCATACATAATTCGTATTTTCATGCAACAAATTAACTCAGATTTCGCCAGTGTCGCATGAACCGGCCCTACTCGTGTTCCACAGAAATGTCTTCGCCGCGTAGCAGATTGAATGTTCTCTCGTATACGCACTGGGGTTATGATCAGTGCATTTCAGTGCACACATTCAGGTATTTAACAACAGCTGATACAGTGCAAGTAACACTGAAAGGCTGTAATCCCGAACTTATCCCTTTGTACACAGTCTCTGTGTTGTGCACTTTGGCAATTCAGTAAAAGGATGTGAAAACTGACAAGTTACTACCATAGACCCCCGGGGTTATTATGTTGTTCTACAAGCTATTAGTAGCTACGCCGATTTTACTCTGTGTTCGTAACGATGGATGGGGCTGAAACAATCCATGGCCAACGATAAACTTAAAGTTAGTCTAGAAATTAGAATGAAAGGGATCCATTGGCATACTTAGATTTTGTTACTTAGCCTAATCCTTGGAGGCTTACAGTCTAGTTCGGGAAAATAGCTTTCTGCTCACTTGGGATGTAACAATACACGGGTCAATGAGTACCTTGTAGCCTTCTTAACACTTCTTACACTTAACTACTGTTCTAACAGGATATCCTGTGTGATCGAGCCACTATTAGGCCTCCTTAGTGGCGTGCGAAGGGCATACCATTGGGCCATGCCCCCCTCACAGATGCCACTTTTTCTTTGTTCTTAAAAATACGTAGTCTAACTTTAGTAACACAGATTTTATTCAAAAGATAGCATAAGTGGCACCAGATTGCTTATAAGGACACCCAATTTTTCAAGAATTTTCAAAGGGGAAGGATTGTCTCTGCAAGGTCCTTCAGTGATGCCATTTTTTTTTAATTCCTATAAATAGACCTAGGCAAATTCTGTCAAATTCCAATTTTTACCTAAAATGGTAGACTCTGTTTCCCACTGGTGGCATCGATAAAAAAAAGACAACATGTTTAGATTCTCTTTAAAAACATGAATACGCTATTTTTGGCCATCTGAGGGGTCTAATTTTTCGAAATTTTCTTTGCGCTCCACGCCAACCAACGGTGGCGCTTCGTTCAGTCTTTTGGGCAAAATTACATTTGTATGGTCAAATTAGCTCTTAACTCTCTGATCACTTTGCAGTTTGCGAACATATTTTGAAGTGAGCGTTTTATTTCAAAAGACAAAAGAAGAAAGCGACTCGTTAGATTCTTCGTATAAGTCCGGAAAATGCTATTTCCGGCCATCTGAGGGGTCTGATTTTCGAAATTTTCTCTACGCTCCGCGCCAACCAATGGTGGCGCTCCGCTTAGATAATCTTTATGATAAAATAACGTTTTGTGGCCAAGAAAACCCACAATCCTGTACCGATCAATGCTCTTTTATTTTGACTTCTAGAAGTGTGCAAATTTAATGACAAGTTTTACTTCGTAAGGTAGCATAAATGGCATAAGAATGCATGTAAAGACACAAAAGTTTCAGTTTTATCCTCATGAACCACCACGATTAACTTTTAATACTGTTCCTGTCAAAGTCGAAAATATTGCACCATTTTGCATCTAGGCTCCTTAAAAACGTCAAAAAATTTCCGGACATCCCCTCCCCTTAGACCATACTGCATGCCCCCTTCAGAGAAATTCTGCGTACGCCACTGCGTTACTACATACAAATAAACCAGATATTGTTTACCAAAATAATATACTTTGTTATTTCCGGTTGCTCTATGTTATACTTTAAGATTAAAATGCAGGTAACATTACAAAATGACATGGTAATGTTGTTATACTTGTAAATTTGCATATTTTATATGAAATACATACACATTGACCGGGAAAAGTTTTGGGGAAATTTCATACCTTTCCCCCCCCCCCCCCCCCCCTGGAAAAAATCCTAGCTACGCCACTGGTTGGCACTGGCGTTTGGGTGGATTTGTAAAATGTCCACAAGGTCCGAATTTCATGTGTTTCCCCCATGATCCATACTTCTGCTTTGCGGTTTTAATATTTTGAGAGATTTACTCGTAGTATTTTAATTTTGACTACGTAATGCACAGTATCGATGACTGAACAAATACTGCACCATTTTGCATATTAACACCACTGAAAACCGGAAAACATGGTTTCTTTGGTAGTATGTATATCACTTGTAAAATCTCTACAAAGACTAAAAATGAGTATTTTGAAAATTTTCGTGCTCCTCAAATTGGAAAATCCTAAAACGTAGGCCTATAATCAGTTCAAAGTTTTGCCAAACATAGCACCATTTTGCATCTAGCAAATCTAACGCAAAGAAAGTTTCTCAGAGGGGGACACAACTAATTTTGGTTTTCCTATTGAAGCTGAAATCTATTCAAATATTGCCGCATTTGCGATCCACGTCCTCCTGAAGTTCACAATTTTTCCCAAGAGAAAGGGCGATACCGGTTCCCTTTAGTCTCATCCCCCAGGCCATGGCACAGATCAAAAATGCCCAGATTTTGGGTCCCTAAAAAGTGTATGTATTATCATTTTTCATAGATTGATTTTATATCACACTATTCGGGATGGCTGACCTGAGATTCGTATTTCAAGCCTGGGTACATCCAGCTTAATTAAAAAACGTGGGAAGTGCCGTTTCCAGCCATCTGGAGGGTTTGTAAAACCCAAAATTTTCTTGTACGCTTGGATAGTCTTGCCGCGCCTGACCCTCGGAGGTACCAGCCACCCCCCCCCCCACACTTGTTGCCTAGGCTACCCAAAAAATTCGATACAGGCTACGCCACTTCACACAGAATCGGTTTTATGCGTCATATGTGGAAAGGGGAGGGGGGTATCATATATGTTAGTACGGTTGTATGTACATGGAAAAGTGGTGGATCTTTCGGATCATGAGGGGAGGCTTTGGGACACTTTTTGATTGGAAGGAGACTATTGTCTTTATTTGACAGACAATTCATGTGACACAATGTAAGGATCTTAGGTTTTCTCCAGGCCATAATCTCTACCTGATAGCCGCAACTTCATTAAGCAACCCATGAGCTTATACCTTTATGCAACCAACGTAATCGGGTGGATGTTTCGGTGACCGATGTGTATATGCTTAACACGCCATTCATAACAAAGCAACCAATGGGAGTATAGAAGGCGCATGGAGCGCGCAAAAATGGTAAGTTTGCAAAGAATTGGTGCCGAAATTGGGGCCCTTCACGGGTTAACGTAAACAGTAAAACACGCTAATGACTGCATGAAAGAGATATCACATGTATACCTGGGACACCAACGAGTAAAAACTTAATTTATACCGTTTTTTGTCTGTAAAATTGGGGGTGGTGATTACACAGACCCCCTTCTAGTCAAATATTGGGAAATATATTCCCCCATCCCCGCCTCGGAGTCTTTGCCCCCTGGCTCCACGCCTGAGCTTCTTGCTTTCAGCCCTCCCACAGTTGTCTAAAACTAATCCTCATCCAGACATGATCCTAGTTTAATACTTCAGGGCATACCCTAGTGAGCATTCAAGACCTTTATATATAAACAAGGCACTAAGCAGTGCGATTTAATAAAAAATCATCGGAATGTGGGACGAGGCTGCGTTTGTTCAAAGGGAACCTCGTTGTCGTAGCATCATGTAAAAATGTCATCCAATAGCTGCTGCGTATCATACCAATACACTTTGGGTCAAATTGTTATGAGACTGCACATGGTTTTTTGTTTTCAACTCGAATTTCAGACTTTTCGGTAAGACAAAGTAGTTCTAAGCAGTGACGTAGCCACGGGGAGGGTTTTGGGGGTTAGACCCCCCCCCCCGCCCCATGACCCAACCTTGCAATGCAAAAAACACCTAAAATAGCGGGTTTTTCTCTCTATACTTAGACTTTTCCCTCATATCGTGCCCCCCCCCCCCCATGACACCAAAACCCTCCCCATGACACAATCATGGCTACGCGCCTGGTTCTAAGATAGCCATCTTATAGCCCGGCCCGCGGGGTGGACGTAATTTTTTCGTTGTGCAACATTGGAACTTCCTGGTTATCCCAACAAAATATGCCGAGTCGAAAGGCCCTACAAATTTAGGAAAGAGGCGAAGCCGAGTCCGTTATTTTGCTAATTTGGAGTCGAGACTGTTTATGAGAGAATAGTGGTCAGACAAATGTGGTTTATTCCTATTCTACTACCGAAAATGTGTGAAAATTATCTTTAAACTGTTTTTACTTTAAATGACCGTGTGTTGTGGAATAACAGGTTAGTGTTCAACCAATCAAAATACAGGATTGTCAATAACGGATGGTAGAAGTGGTAGAATTTAAGCATACGTATCAAATTGAGTGATGGGTAAATCATTTTATTCTAAATCTCAACTAAGTTCTTTTGTTCTTCCTCCAATTTTTGCTCGGCGTGTTCAATTTTTATCTCTCCATTACCTTTTTTCAATGGAATAAATGACACTATTTTGTAGGTCTTGAAGGAGAAAGGTTGAAAGTAAAAACAATGTACATTGGTAAAATCACATTGTACACAAATAACTGTTCTGTTCTTTAGACCCTGATATCTTTAAGTAGTTTAATAGACGCTGGTCATTGCAGATTTGGAAGGTTTTCTTAAATTTCTTTGCTTTAATTTGTGGAGTTCAATTCGCTTAAAATTTTTCATTGATTTGTTATTTGAGGCCTCTATTTTTACCTCCTTAATCTTGAATACTTAATTATATTCCACGAGCTTCAAAGGGTTTTCGTCCTAGGAATCCTTTGCTTCTGGATTCTACCACTCCAGTTGGTTCCCTTTACCGAGTCCATGGATCCCACGATAGCCCCAACTTTTAAAGAAAAACGTTCTATTGCCATTGTCATTCAAGATTTAAGCTTTCTCTTTGGTCCACATCCATGGGTTTACGTTTTGCTCTGAACCTTTATGAAATTATAATTTTGGTACAACCAACTATCAATGTGTACGATTATTTCACCGCATTATAGGCATTTGAAATGTCTAACTCCTCAGAGCTTCTGGCGGCTTCGCCCCTGGACCCCACCAGAGGCACTTAATCAGACCCCTGGACCACAAGCCGTAGTGCTCGCCCTGTCGCGCGAGCATTGCCGCGTTCCTTTTGGGCGCAAAATACGATCCCCTTTGAAAATGTCTGGTGACCGTCATGCTTGAGGACAAACCTGTACGTACAAAGGTTTTGTCCTCAAAGATGCAGGATGAAAATACGCCACATGAATAGCTCCTATGGCGTCACGTGAGTACTATCGCTATAGAGCTGGATTATATTTAACTTCGTTCAACTTTTTGTCGTTTACTTCTCTATGTATTTTACAGCTGTTGTTTTATATGAGCCAATAATGTATGCTGTCACCTGAGAACAGTGGTCCCATATGATCACCCGAGACCAGCCATGCCACTGAATTGGTCCGTATATTCGTAGTGCTATCTGTATATATTTGTGTTCCATTGAATTTGCTTCGTGATGCCTTGGTCAACAACGGAGACTTAAAATGCTTTGGGCGGCTATCCTAGGTGGGGGCGGGACCAAGCTTTCCGGACATGTCACTCAATATTGAGGAATCGGCCAATGACTTTGATGTTTCCCACAGTAATTTTTTTTGAAAAAGAATCTATATTAAGAACAAAGCTGTCGCCCTTTTCAAAAGTAGAGCGGTTCTCAGAGGATCTTGAGCAGGCTGGGACCAGGGAGTTACAACTCCCTGTTGGAAAGCAACCCTTTCATGACAGTCGACAGAATAGATAAACTATCCGAAGCAAAAGCACGGTGAGCATACTCCCTCCAAAAAGCAACTCATTATGACATCAGTGACAATATCAGACTGGGCGACTCCTTCAATTTGCTACCTAAAATTTTTTTTGTTGCACAGCCAAACTCCATGCACCAACAATCGCATTAAGAACAAAACTCGACTCTATCCAGGTCAGGGCAAAAATGACGTCTCATGTGGATAATGATTTCCCTCAGTCTATAAACCAGAGAGCTTAGCTGCAGCTCCCGACTGTCTTAACCTTGATGACTTCGAATTATACAAGCAGGTAAAAGGGAATTTTCAGAACAGTTTAAGTTTCAAGAGGGTCCCAAGTCATAACTACACCAGTAACAGGTAAGTGAAGGGAAAGGGTCAATCGATATGTGGTAAAAATGAGGAAATCCGTGAATGCAACGTCTTCTACTGGACTGTTGTCAATTTCAGTTTGGGCGGGAATTAGGCCTACAAAAGATCATTGTATCATAGAAGCAATGAAGGCTTCTGTGTATAGTGCAGGAGGGACCAGCAATTCTTAATACAGTTGTCACAAAAAAAGTTGGATCCTTTCCAATCGTCTACAGTCGTCGTGGTTATTAAGCTCTCGCTTTTCGAAGAATATCTTTAGGTGACCAGTTAGCAATAAGATTCACCTCTGCTGTGATTGTTCGTCAGTCAATCTGTTTACCATGGCAGAGTTCCAAAACTAAGTAGCATTGTTTAGCACTCGTAATCTTCTTTTTGATTAAAAGGTGTGTTACAAGGTCTGTCCAAGAAGAAAAAGAAAATCCATTTTAACCGACAGGTTATGATTCGGTACATAATACATCGCCTCTGTCTACCACTTTTCGATAATAGACCCCACTAAATATGTCACTGTGTTGAAGGAATTCCCCAGTCAATCATACCGGCCCGAAGTGAAGTGAATTAAAAAGTATTTTCACCGAGATAGAATATCCCGGTATCTATGTTGAAACCTCTGACGTTGAAACGATTTGTGCCTCAATGAAGATCCCATGGTGCTACCAGGGAGCTGATATGATGGTACCAAATCAAATGCTATGTCAACTCTTGGGTGGCACCAAGATTTCTCCAACAAGAGGCAGCATTTCCAAACCCCGACAAAGGCGATGAGTTGCCGGTGGGACGTGAATGGCAAAATTTGGGGCGCGCGTAGCCTCGCCAAAATTTTGGCTCACTTAAAAAAAAATACAAATCCCAAGTTACTTTTAAGCAAATTTAAAATTTTGGGAAGAAGTTTGACTTTTTGTAAGGATCATTAAATATCGGGTGTTTATTGAAGAATCTGCCCTTCACATTGGCAAAATAAAAAAAAAAAGTTTTACGGGCGACTGAAATTCGTTTGCTATTGTATTGAAGGTCGATGTACGTACCAAAGCTCTCAGACGAAACTGTTCGAAAACTCTTTACCTTTTTTGAACAAATATTTAAAAACTTAGAGTTTCTAATAGAGAAATTTTGGAATTTAATGAGAGAAAATTTATTTTTTGTGATAGTCATGTGAGAACATTTTTTCTCTTCAAATAAAAAAAATTACAGCTCGGTTTACTCTAAATATGCCATATTGTAATCTACAAATATGATGAAAGATACTTTGAAGAGAAATAAGAAGAAACTTGTGGTATTTGACAGTTGCTTCAAAATAAATTTCGGGGGACAGCTCTTGCCCTTTTAATGAAAGACCACTGGAATACGCCTTCGGGAATGAGTATCTCTGGAAAATCTAACGACAAAAAGACAAAGAAGCTACCAAAACGTTAGCCAGTGCTATGATTGAGATTAAAAGTTCTTCGTACAGTAAAAAGTTTCGCGATACCGGTTGACAACAGGCCACCATTTATGTTTACTTTGGAAAGATAAGGTACATCTAAATAAGCCCGGACCAGATAAATGAGTAAGTAATTAATGACCGTTCCCGATTAAAACAAAAACCTCAAGGAGGAAACAAGGTTACTTGTGTAATCTTCACTTGCAAATGGACGATAAGATTTTTTCGAGGGGCGAGCTCCCTTTGCCCTGGTAAATGTCTATCGAAACGAAAAATTGCTGAAGATTTGTCTAATATTTTGCTCTAGAAAATTTGCACTCCCTCCATTGTTTGACTCGCATGGATCTACCAGCTCTCACGTTTTATCAACACTACCTTCAATTAGTGAAGTTTGGGGTTAATGTTTAAGGGTAGCGCCATCAGAGGGGGGGGGGGCATGATGACCCTCGGTCGGTGAAAAAATCTCATTCCGTCGAAGAGCCTTCATCTTTGGGATAAAACATGTAAGCTCCATATGCTTCGACCACACAGTCTTTTGATTATTTTGTTTTCTGTTTTTTTGCTAGAAGAACACATTCTTCAAACCTGTCACAATTCTCAATTTTCCTAGCAAAATTGCAACTTTTTTTAATATAACTTCCAGATTTTCAAACATTCTGATGGACGGCAGGTTGCCCATGTACGTGCAGTGCCCAATGGTTTGCCATCTACTGGCCCGACGACAGCCAAATACGAGCAAATGTAATGAAATCGGTCAGGCTATTTTTTTCACTTAGACTTGTGGTAAGTAGCAGTGTAAGGAAGTTCCCCATAAGTACGGCTTAAATTCATTTGAACCTACCTTGTATCGTGACATTATTTCAAAGACGTTGGAGGTATAACCATTTTTAGTCGGGAGTTTGGACAGTCACATTTTTTTTTATCAATTCAGTGGCCGGCCCTCAATTGATTACAACAGAGACTCGCAATAGAATAAAAACGTTAGCACGTTTTCAATTCCGTTGCATATTTTCCCCCGTAAAGAGACAACTTACCGTTTCATCTAATGGTATAGTGTAGTGCTAAGGGGTACCGATACCTTTTTGAAAATTTTCCAATGTCGTCCTAGACTTTAACCTGCATGATGATATTCGGTAACCTCAAGATACTTCAAATCATCCTGCGACCAACTTGATTTTTCACATAGCAATGGTAGAGTCCTCATTAACTAATTAAAACTTAAAAATCTGTCAAAAAATTACAATTTTCCCTAAATAAAGCTCCTGGTTTTCAGATTTGTTCAAAATGGCACAAGATTAGCGGAGTTTTTCCAATTTCGATGGATACTTTGTACAATAAAAAACCCAAGCTAACTTTTGCAACCCTGTCATTCGACTAAACTTTACCTTTGAAAGGTATATGGCTAAAAAAAGACCCCGAAGTTTTCAAAATCACCTTACAAAAAAATCTAATTTTCTTTCATTTAATTCCAAAATCTCTCCAATTTTAGCTCTTAATTTTCAAATCGTTGCTTACAAAATTGTAAAAAGTTTTGGGCAAATTTCCAGTCTCGTCTGAGAGCCGTATTACTTATAAGCCATGCATTATATCAAAAAGAATTTCAGCTGAAGCCCGTAAAATTTCTTGATTTTGCTAATATGAATGACAGGTCCTTTAATAAACACCCTATTTTAATGGCCCTTACAAAAAGGCAATTCTTTCAAAAATTTCAAATTTTCTTCAACTTTACCCGTCAAAACAAATTCCGGATGTATAAATAATTGTTAAAAAGCAAGCCAAAATTTTCGGAGTGTAAAGCCCACCTCAAATTCTGACAAGTGACGTCCCAAAGAGACTAACGCTTTGCCTTCACCTGTGCTTCTAAATGCTGGTCTCCACTGAGGAGCTTGGTTCCTGTCTGCCAAATCCTTGCGCCGTCCCCGTTAATGTCATCAAAGCTCCTACCGTACATATGAAAATTTTCTTAGGGTATATTTTGACAGGCCCGTAGACAGACAAGAGGCGAAATGATATTAAAGAGGGTGAAAATATTTTCAGGTTGGGTTTATTGATGATGTAGGATTTTTTCTCAGGAGAGGAAAAATGTGCACAAATGCATATAAAGTCAATCGAAACTTGAAATTTCTATGAAGGTCAAAGTTTTTTTTACCCCTCTGCCTATTTTTGGTAAAGTTCAATATTAAACTAAAAACTGAATATTTACATCAATGTTAAGCCTGTTACGCCCGTCCACGGGGTTCTACTCCCCCACAAAATGGCCTTATCGAGAGCAGCGACAATTAAATTCAAATGTATCGTTGTAATTAGGAGCAATTTGTGCCAGAGCAGAAAAGATGTTTTTCGTGGGGAAATGAAACCCTAAAATATCTGAAAAGGTTCTAAGTAAACATGAAAGTTATATAATTGGATATTTGAGGCAAAAACATGCAAAGATTAAAATAGATCGACACATCCAAATGCATCACGTATAGACTATTTTACAGAGTAATTTCAATATCACGATTTAGTCTCTGCTTTTTCAAGGACACTGTAGAAATGGTATTACCCAAGGGATTTATACTGGACGTTCTTGCAAAATATTGAAATCATTTTCCAAGCAGGAAACTTTCCGCTGATTGGCAATTAGCGAGTTTTGTAATTCGTTGCCTAATGGAATTGTGGAAAACCAATATTAGTCAGTAGGGCATACCTCAAAAAAGGCTTTAAAAATGGGATTCCGTGCAACACAAACGGGGATTACCTCAAAATCCGCCCAGTTGTACTTTACAACATAAATTTTCATATTTTGATTTTCCCCACGTTTAAAAGTTGCACACTGTTGACTTTATGGACAAAATGGCCGCCATAGTCCCATAGACTACTGTACTGAAGGAAAAATATATGTTACGAACACATTCAAGCTACAAACAAGCAGATTTTGGTCCAGAGTACCTCGCAATCTTTTCTCACTCACACATGACCTATTTCTGCAAACACTGACCACTCCCAGGGTCAGGGAAAAGACATAAACATAAATAGAGGGCGCTATCCAAATTAAAGCAATACACAGAATAATGTACACAATAGCTCCAGTGTAAACTGTTTTCATTCTGACCTTTACCTGGCAGGTCCATGGAACCACTACAGAAGGGTTTAAACGAATTCAGTGGAACTATGCCTGTTGGTCAATGGTCTGTTGGGGTCAGACCCCCCTCTCCTTTGCAAAATTTGTGTGTAACAAAAGAATCTTATGTGAAAACTGTGCAATATTTTGTCAAGTCTTTGTTCTGGCATTTGCACATTTATTTTCTTTTTAGATTTTAGGTTGGTTTCCTCGGGACATGCAAAACCTAAGGTGTCTTGGAGAGGGGTCCTGTGAGAAGCCCCCTCCCAACATTTGTGTATAACATACAACTAGACACCTCAAGTAATTGGGGTGCAAATATGATAATTTCATTAAAATATGTTCACTAATATGGGTAAACTTATTATTTTTGCTACTGGTAAGATGTGTTACTGTAAAGGGTTCAAGGGGGTTAGGGCCCAGAACCCCTCCCCGAATTTGCAAACTGACATAGAATCAGGGGTTCTCATGCAAGGCAGTGCTAATTTTACAGAATGACAACTTTGCAGAGGAAAATTGCAATATTTTTATGCTCTGATGGGTTTACAGTTACACAGGGAACTTTTCATTTTGTAATTCACCAAAGATTTTTACATGAAAGGGTTGGGCTACATTCTGTTAAAACACTTTTTTCTTCTAGAAGGAAGGTTTAGATTTAAAGGTTATAGGCTCGGAAAGGAACTCAACAAATACTTCTCGCTTTCTTTCAACTATCAATCAAAGAAAACAGGGCTTTCTTATCATGAGGCAATAATGGAAATTATGGGGTCTACCTGTCTGTACAATAAGTATATATGAGCACGAGCCTCCCCCCCCCCCCTTCCCACAAACCATGGCTTGTTGCTAGGAAAATGGTAATGTTAGTCTCTTACTAAAACAAAAAGAACTTTAATAGAAACCACAGTTGACCAACCTTTGTTTTAACATCTTTCCCCCTCCCCCAACTCAAATGCACAATACTTACGTACTGTAATTCCTGCAGTTTTGAAGGGAAGATCAAAACTACTAAAATTCACATTCAAACGAGATGTCTTAGTTTCAGGTTAGTGGGTCAAAGTAGAACGGAATACTAGCACTGTTGAAAACATAGGTGTATAGGGCAGAGGGGGGGCTGGGGGCTGCAGCCCTGTTCCTGCTGGGAAATTACTATTTTCAGACAAAACAGTTGTATTTTTCAGGCATGGGTGATTAAAATTTTGGGTAAAAGCCTAAAAGGGCTCTACCCCGTCCAAATAAAAGTGGCCTAGTACACCTATATGGTGGAAAGTAACGGAAAGAATGTTCTTACAGGTACCAAGGAATGTGGATACATCCCATAAGTCTTTTATATTCAAGATTTCTGCCCGCAGTCACACACTCTGACAAGAGAGTTGCTGTTTAGGCTCCTGCCAAATGCACAAGATAGGCGTTAGTATATTTCCACCTCGGTTACAATTCAGCAGCTACAACAGGAAAGGGATATTAAAAAGGCATAATGACAGTGTTCTCTACTAGCTGTTTTGTTAGGGTGACCCACCCGGACAAAATCTGCAGAGGTTTCTTAGCCCATGGACAAAAAATGTGCCACCCGGACAAAAAGTTCAGCCATGCACCCAGACAAAAATTATCTATTTGAAATCTCGAAACAGAGAAAACAGCAATCTCAATGTGGACATTGAGCAATGATAATCACAATTGTTCCTAGTCATCAGAGAAAAGTATAATTACAAGCATCACTGATTTTAACCAACATTTTCCAAAGAGAGATGCTCCCTCTCTTTAGACTTCTTGTCAAGACAGTGATCACTGTTTACCTTCAACCTTTGGAGCACCCGGACAAAATTTCAACCTGTGGAGAACACTGAATTGTCACTCAACCCTGACAACTCCCTGGTTAGTCAGTATATCAACTTAATCACCACCGCACGACTGGAATTTAGTAGAATACACAATGTAGCATATACTACACTAGTCCTCACTCAGTCCCTACACACTAACCTCCATTGTCACTTGCTCCGTGTAGTATTTAGAATGTAGTATAATGGAGCATTATCATACTAGTATAGGCACTGATTGAGAGTTAATACTACAGAGATAAGACCCCTAGCTTCATTGAAAAGAGGAAGGAGATTGAATTTAAGGAAACACGTTCACATGTAAAATGCTGCACTCCTATGTTTTGAAGCCCATGCACAGCAAACATGCCTGACTTCAATTCTTTAATGACCGCATGTAAATCTGTGTGTTGGTTCAGTTCAAGTTAGCAGTCACCCAATCCATTATTCACACAGTGCACTTTTAATAATTTAGACAACCCCAGGAACCACATGAAGAATTTTAAATTCTGAGAATAGGGGCAAGATGGGCCACCCTGTGAGGCAGCGTAGAGCACTGACTTCAAGTATTGCTGCACCATTGTGGGACTACTACGGTCGCCACACAATGCATTGATTGCACACTCTATGGCTAGGCTAGCTTGTTTATTTTCATCCGGCTAGCCGATTAGTTTACAAATTAAAAATTTTATAGAGGAATAGATATACGTATCTTCGCTAGTCTGATTCTGTGATGAACGTTTCTTCCGCTCGATTTTACCTTTGTCACAAAACCGCCGATAACAATCTCGGTGGTACCCGATGTTTCGTGCAACGGGTACGTGTAAAAACAACTGGAGGCATTTTTCAATGTTGTCGAAGTCTAAACCAAGACTCGTAGCCGCACTGTCCACAATTTCGGCTTCAGGGCAGTTGAAGTGTTTCCATTGTGCCCCATAACTAACAAACGTTTCCTAAGATGCTTTTGTGAATGTTTTAAAGTTGGTTGTTGCACTGGAAGCAATGTGCATGCCACAAAACTCCGGATTTTTTTCGGGTTCAGCGTTTGGCATGGGGGCTGCCATTTTGTCGTCTGCTTCTTCTGTGTAACTAGGATGCTACTGCCTTGCCATTGGTCAGTCTCATCCTCTCCTGATACGTGATTGGCTCGTGACCAAACGATCGTAGTAGATTTAAGATGAAACTTTGGCATTGTTTTTGCCTCTTTTTTCGTTGCTGCGCACTTTTTGAACGTGGGGAAAAGTCATTTCGTGATGAGAAAACTATAATCTTCCTTTCTGGGTTGTTCCCCAGTAATCCCCTTTTGTGTTGCACGAAACAGCAGAAAAAACAGGTACGCCCGACTGACTATATGGATAATAGTACATTGAGCTTATAAATTTGTATACTGCATTCTTCATTGAGCTCAGCACACTGCGTACAGCATTCTTCTATTTGCATTCAAATCAGAAATACAACCAAAAGTCCCTGAAAATATTGCGGGGACACAAATATCGTTTTGCCCCCAATAATTCAGGCAAAAAACAAACAAAATATAACATTGTGCTATCAAGTGACTTTAGGGCTTCGAGAAAAGTCAGTTTGAGCCTATTAAAAGTCACATACTGTTTTTACAATGCTCCATCTATATTTGTGTATATGCGTGTCAGTGTAAGTGTGTATGCCTGTATGTTTGTGAGGGTACAGGTGTGAGTTTGCGTGTTGGTGGATAGTCTTGGTTAAGACGTTTATATTTTAAAAATTTTCAGGTTAATTAGAATGGGGGCGCTTGTCAACTAGACTTTACGAATCTCGTGTTTACTGATATTGTAGTGAACAGTACCAGGTAATTATAGGAATGAGTGCGTATTGTAGGCAAGAGTTTATAGAATCGTATTGGACACTATAACAAGAAATTGGAAAAACAAAATCAATATCCTCTAAACACAAGACTGGTGGGTGGATTGCTTATAGAAGATTCCGGTCACGTGCACGACCTAATCTCTGGCTTTGTAAAATCCCCCCCCCCCCTCCCAATCCACAAACCAGATTTACACCCCTTGGATTGTCTACTACCCTACATCAGGTTAGGGAGACAGTGCATTTCCTGTTTTAAACACTCATGTATGTTAACACCAGAAAGGTGGTGTATGTGTAATCCTGGCACAAAAGTTAGGGTAAACTGCCCTCCTTATATTTGAAATGGGCCAAAAAGGGATCATTCGACAAATTCCTCATGTAGGTCCTATAGTACTCAAATAGCAGAAGAGGTCTTTGTGTTGCAAGTAGGGAAAGTTGTCCCAACGATTTAAAGGGGTTGTGTTATACACATGCAGACTTGATACTACACTCGTCTGTTAATAAATGATAATGTGATTAAGTTACAGGAATTACAGTTGTTGGGGGCAGGGTGGGGATTGTAAATTAAGTTGGTATCTAAGTTGGACGCCATCACTTGGTTTGGCGAGGAGGATAATTTTTAGAAATCGTAATCCCAGAAAGTAAGTAACGTTCCCGTGCAAGTTGAAAGTAGAATTGGAGGAGTCGTTATTTTGAGCTGTCATTGTAATTCAAGTAGAATGTAAGTAGTCACTATTTTGTAATCCTATACCAAAGATTAAGTAATGGTTGGTCTGGAGAATGGAGAAAATTTGAAAAACGCCGACCCTTGGACATCCGGAAATGCCATTCCACAGGCTTATTAACAGAAATGAAGCAATTGTGATTATGAGCTTTCTTTTCGCAATGAAATTTCTTTAAATCAATCACAAAAAATTAAAATTATAAGAAACGTGTCTGCTAAAATGTAGAGGATAGCCGTATAAGAAGTAAAGAATTCGCTGGACAAATTCAAAGGATATATAAGGGAAGGGCGTTATTAAGCAAACATCAAAGGGCCCATTTAAGTTGGAAGAGAGCCTTACCATTGTTTTGTGAACTAATAAAAGTTCAAATATTTTTGGTATGGAGGAACCGTGACCCCTCCGCCTAAATTCGCCCCTCTGGATGGCTATAAGTCTTGGGTGCAAAATTTAATGGGCCATATAGTTTTGCTAACTAAGAAATGAACTCAGGATCCAATCAACTGCCTAGCTATGTAACCAACTTAATTTGCAGAACAGGAACTCTCCCATAACAGAGTTTTATATATATTCAACGGATAAACTTAAGATACTTTGAAACGTTTTGAATTAATTAATACCACAGAAAATTGACATTGGCCTGTAAAAACTCGGTAGATTGGATCCAGACCATCGAGAGTCGCTGAGTGCACCGCCATAACATAACATACCCATCACCCCGCAGTTCTAGAATTTCGTTTTGAGCCTCCTCAGACGGGATTGGACAATATGGAACTATTACAGAGTCGGCTTCATGTCGGATCCCGGATGTCAGGGACAGGTCTACTCATGCACACTCAACCTTGTACGTCGCTAAATCCACCAACTACGCCCACCATCATGCAACCCATATTGCATTCTTCCAGATAGATGACTTGCATTTGCTTACTTACCAAAAAAGGTTGTTTTAGTCGGGTCAGACATTGGACCAAAATTTGGTCACACCTGCTTGGAAGCGTGTATCTCTGTTGGCAGCACTTGTGTTAAATGTCCTAACCAAAATAATCCAACGGAGCCAGATTTATTTTTGATATGATTTTGTTTTATTCATTTCCCATGTTTGGTTCTCGAGATATCAGCAACTGAAGCTGACACATTTTCAACAAAAGTGAACTTGAAGCAACAGGTGTGAGCCAATGTTATGTTTTACCATGTTTCGGAGATTTCTCGTCCAATTAGTTTGACCTTGAATTGACTAAGGATGCTGTTTCGCCCAGAAGGAATATAAAACTCCATCGCTTAGTATGCCCCCTTGGTATCAATATATTAAAATTTAGTTGCATAAAATTTGCGGGATGAATAAAAACAAAACATTGCACAACAAGGTGAATCCATAACATCACTCCTGCTTGCTTCAAGTTTACTCTATGTAGAAAATTTGTTAAATGTCTCCATAGCCATATGTGGGACGTGAACCATTTCATTTTCACCAGAATACCTGGTATATATCCCTCTAAAAACATTTGGCTCTGGAATATTCATCATGGAGTTTATATTCGACCATGCTATGTGAAGGTTATATTTAGCATTCGGCAGCACGCAGGGAGAGGGGATTTCCCGATTGCGTATTCAGGGTAACAAACGTAAACACTGTAGTTACACGCACAGTGAGGAATGCATGCACGGTAGGCTAGCAGGCCTGCACACTTTACCAGGTTCAAAGTCAACTTGCTAACAAGTGCAAAGTACAAGCTGTTACTCTCGCAGTCATGACCTTCGGAAAGACCCGATGTCTAATTTTGGAACAAGTCATCATGAAACTGAAAGACAGTTTAACGGTAGACCTAGGCCTACATGCACTCTTCGTGGAGAACCTGAAAGGAAAAAGAACTCGCTGTTTGTACCAGGCCGATCATTAGTAGCTAAATCCAACGTTAACGTTAGGCCTAAGGTTAACAACATCCAAGCGAGCTGCTGTGCATGTATAAACGATTGTGCCTCTCGGGAAAACGAGTTAGACACAGACGTAAAGAGGGCCGAGAAGACAAAAAATCAAACTCAAAGGTTGCTTAGAAAAAGAAATTCATATAGGTCGAAGTCAGGTAAATCCAATGTGGTGGGATGTGGACATACTGTAGGTACGAATAATAATATTAACAACAGGACCTCAAGACCTAACATAAAGCACAATGTTGTTAGTTATAAGACGTCTTCGCGGCCTGTGAGTTACCCCAGATCGAAGTATGATGACCATGATCGTCCAAATACAATAGTAACGTTAGCCTCTTTAAAGCACCTGTCAATTTCAAGTAGTGGGCCTAAGTCATCGCCATTGCCAGTAAATACAGGAAGAAACTGGGAAACCCAAGGAGTGAGAAAAGATAAGATAAGAACGATGTCACATGCAAATAATTATGGAAAAGTTTCTAATCCAGCCAGGCCAGTTGGACAAAATCAAGGTTCAAACCATCTTAGTGGGCAGCAGAGGCAAGGAGCTCAAGGTGAAAGTAGTTCAGATAATAACACTCCTCAAAGGTAAGCTAGCCTAGCTCTAACTTAATTCTTTTGATAAAGAAACTTCAAGATCACAGTACATTAGGTGGAAAAGACCTTGCAATTCAAACTTGTGATTTAACATCATACGTTAGGCCTAGGCCCAAAATCACAACAGAAGCAATAGGCGGCCCCTGAATCTAGTGAGCAGGGGGGTCCGTTAGTTTCCGCCCTTGCTATTTTACGCCCTTTACTTTCCGCCTCTAAAAATCTTATGGTGGAAAGATATGGTTGAACTTACAAGTGTTAAAAATAACTGTTAACTTCAAATTTCAAATCCAAGTACAAGAAAACAATGAAATTTGTGGATAGGCCGAAAAATTTTTCAGTATCCTCATCCAAACAAGTGCATTGTATGACCTTCTTTCTAAACGGCAAGTCTAGTCACAGACTCGTATTTTTTTAGCTATAAGTAGTCCGCTTGTCAATAGGTAGGCTCATGCTGATTGTGTGAACAATTGTTCACAGCACTGAATACCGTATACCTGTATAAAAGTAGGTATGAGTATACTGAAGTCTACAGTGAGAATGTTCCTTGGAAAGACGTCAACATGGCAGTAACGGGTGTCGCATTGAATAGTAAAAGACATCAATGAAGTTTGAAACTTCAAGGAAAAGTCGATGGAATTTTCATTTGACAAAAGTACCACTGAAATCATATTCCATTCCATTACTTTTTGCCTCCCAAAGATGTTTTCTGCTAAAAATAAAAGGGGTGGAAAACACCGATTTTGAGGGGCAGAAAACAGCGAGGGGGGAAAACAACCATGAGCAGACTAGGATCAAAGATTGTTTGCTTCAGCTACAGTAGCAGACCAATTTTTTCATATCTCTTTTTATGTTTGGTGACTAGCAGCTTGGTGCCTTTGTAAGTAATTGATACTATAAATCCAGCTAGGGTCTCTGTCTAAATACTCAGGGTTCCACAAGTACCATGTGGTTACCATACCTAAGTTTTAAAGCAACAATGCTCTCATATTTTGACATCAAAATAAGTATAAGTGTTGAAATCAAGTTTAATACAATTGTTCTTCTACATTCAGGGCTGTTGCTTCATACGAGCTCTGTGCCATTCTGCCATCGGTACTTTCGCCCACAGAAAATGTGCTCATTCTGCCATTGAAAAGGTGTCTTTCCGCCATGGCAGAAAGACACTTTTACAATGATGGAATGAGAATAAAATACACTGATAAAGAGTCACACAGGCAGCTATGTTCTATTTCTTTAATACAATTCTGATATAATTCTGATTAAAAAAAGGATATGAAAAATTGTCTCTCCTTTCCTTTTCTTTTGTTGCTTAAATATCTCATACTTTTATGTTATGATTGCACAAGTAAAAATTGCTTAGGGTAAGTGTGTATTTACACAAGTCTTTGAATGTATGTTTTATATTGTTATATCATGGAATACTTCAACTTCCGTGGTTATTTCATATGTGCAACCCAACCTCATATGTATGTTTCACCATGCAGCGGTAAGATGAACAACTCCAACCATGACTGCACTGGCACCTCTCCGCCATGGCGGAAAGGTGCGAAACCTACAGTATGGCAGAATGTACCGATGGCAGAATGACACTGTATTTACCTCATACAGATATGAAGAGCTGTTCCATGTAATGCATTTCGACATGTGTTCATAGTGTTAGCTTTCAGGTTTACCACTCCACTTAAAGAAATGAATTTGTGTCACAATTCTTTCCCAACTTTAACATTAATATAGTATTAATTAAGATGAATCTTCTTTTGTAATGATTATACTCATAAATTTATTCTCTTGCAGACATGGAAGCTATACTGTCATCACTCCAAACTCTACCAAAAGGAATAAAGTGTTGACACGTGAGTTTGTCAACTATTTTTATTCAGAATCATGATTTCATAATTCTGGATTATTGTTATGTCCAGTCCACACCAGACCTCCCAAATGACCACATTTTGCAGGCATATAGCCCTCATTTTGATAATTCAAACTACCAATGTGCCGAACCAATTGAAAAACTTGTATTTTGAGTGCTATGATGTAGATTCACAAAACAAAACAAAACAGAAACCTGCCTCCTGATAAAGTGTACCTCTCTACCTAGTGAATAACACCAAAGAATTCAGCTGCCTGCCATGCAAAACACATACTTGTTACGTTGATTGGTACAACATATACTGTGGCTGTACTTTTTAACAGGTATCGGAAATATTTTCATATGAGCTAGTGGTTTAGTAATGACCATGCAATGCAACTTGTGAAACCCAAAACAAATGCCTGTGTCAAAGGTTACACTAGACTTGCCTCAGAACTTTCAATCCAAGTTAAAGAAACAAAATGTTTGGAGCTGACTGTATTGCCTAGTTGGTCTGCTAACTCTGCACCAGGTGCAAAAATATGTTATTACCTTTGTACTATCAGGGCTTCTCAACATCATTTATTCAACTTTCACTCATCTGAGTTGTGGTTATTGTACTATACACAATTTTGTGGAAAATTCCTGTCTTTTGAAAATGTGTGATGCAATTAACTTCAGTGTGGATGGAATATGAGCCTGCTTTCACAATAGCAGTACTACTGTACTGTGTCTCATTCATGACAAACATGCTATTTGGTTCCTGATTGCTGCATTGAACAACCAATGGTCCCTGTCATTTGAAGAGGTTAATTTTGTATTTTGTGAGTTAGTGCCTGTTGGTGAAGATCTTTTTGCAATATAAAAGGAATTTTTGTAGCCAATTTTGGCCAATTGGCCAAAAAAGTGCTACCATTTTGCCTGTTGACATGTAGCTCTAAAATTCAACATTTCTTCCCCTTCCTCCACGTGGGGGATTCCACCAATGGACAGGTTAGAACTGGTACTTTAGACCAACATCTAGCTTAACTTGATACGTTATGATCATACTGATCAGTCTTTAAATACCAATGGCATTGCATACATACAATATATTGAAAAATATGTTGAAAATTACATGGCATCCATTGAGATGCTTCTACCTGTTATTTGTTTGCTTCGTTGTCTGATCAGTGCCATCAAGTTTCTGCCTGTTAAGGACAGCCGTCTTTCCTCTACAGTCTCTACAGAGTCTCTGATGGAATCTACTGGCTGTATTGTCAAGTGGTTGGAGCATCCAACTTGCTGGCCTTGTCTGGAGTTTTGTTGGGTCATACAGTAGACTTAGACAATGGAAGTTACTGTCTGATTGTGCTTAGCATAAGCAATGGAGTAAGGAAAACAAGCCGGTGATCGAGCCACAACTGGGAAAAAGGCTGTGGCTGGCCCGACTTAAACCAGTTGGTTAGAAACTGTGCTGTAAAAACCCTTCTAACTAAGGGACAGGTCACAGATGGATGGACAAATTTTTTTTGTCAGGGGAGGGGCTATGTTGCTCAAGTCAATAGTATTCCAGACTTCCAGTCGCATTTTAAATGGGTGAAAACTGAGAATAAATATTCCAATCCATTTCCTCTAGACTCGGTAGCAATTTCTAACTGAAGATCAATACAGATTACTCTGTTTGTGAAGAAATTTTTCCATTTTGTGTCAAGGTCACAAAATGTTACTATAGTGTACTGTTATAGGCATATTGCATCAGAATCCTACTATTTATTTTGTAATTCGATATCTTGTTCCATGTATCCCATTTATATTGTTCCATACAAGACCTGCCTCTCTAAACCTATCCTGTGGAGTGGAATGGATTCTGTTTTCTCAGCTCCTCAGTTTCATAAACACTGTCTGCCAAGAGAATGTGAATTTGTCCATTTTTAGACACAAATTTCATTACCATGATTAGATTTTCATATATTCTCTCATGAATCATGCTACTATTTTTGTGTGAGTGTTTGTACTCATGTATGTAGTCATAAACTGGAAGTCTACGGAGACTGAATCCTGAGATGTCTGACCGTTAATGTTTTGCATAGCCACCTACATGTAAGCAGTGGGTACCACTAGGGCATGGGTATTACAATGGTACACCAACTCTGTGGGTGGCATTGGCTACTCTGCCATTTCAATGGGACCAGAAGTTTTCTACTTGTAAATATTCACTAACATTTATCCATTCTTGAGGCCTGCCCCTTTTTTTCCTTGAATATCCAGTAGAATTTGTTTGGTATTCACTTTAATTGGCAGGTGTTTGGGATATGACCGAACAAATATGCCATACAGACATTACTGGTATAACTCTAAACCTGAAACTATACAGTATTTCTTTTACATTTTTCTTTATTTCTGCCAGAGGCATCAAAAGAAGCTGCAGATTATGCAAGCTTCAAGGAAAGCAGAAGAGTCAACTATGTACAAACAACACCACAAGCTGTGGGTGAGTAATTATAACATGGAGCAATTCAGACATTTTTGGAGTCCATTGCTGGCAGTTAAATACTTACAATCTGAGAATAGACAAAAATTTACACTGTGAGCATTTCAATAAAACTCCCACTGAAATCATTGGGATAATTTAAAATTTCATTGACAGATAATTTTGATGGAAGCATGACCATTGATAATGTGGGTTTACTTGGGGAAAAGAAGTGTTTTGATTCCAGACCGGATACCTCTTCATCTGCGACACCCCCTTTCTTCTCTGAAAACACTACACTAAAAAATATGAGTGATTCTAGTGGAGACAAGGGGGGGGGCATGACAGTTGTCAGTGCCTCTAGTCAAGATAGATTGGAGCATGTGACAGTTGTCAGTGCTTACAGAGGAGGCACCTTATTACAGCTGATGAGGAATTCATTCTGGATTCAAAAAACTTTCTTAATCATCAAGGAAGTCTTCTTTAGCGTTAAAAAAGTTGTGAATCCATCGGAATTCTCAATTTAAATTCTGGCCAGAATCAGGCAGTTGACCAAGTCAATCAAGAATACATTGTCAGGTAGCCATATAGGTGTATTAAAGTAATTCAATATTCTTGAGGTAATTTAGGCAAAGTCAATGAAAGAATCCTGTTGGTCATAACTCTTGGAATGATAAGTATTTTGGTAAACAAAAATGATGTGGCCTCAGAGTCCATTTCTCTCCAAGTTCAGTCAGTTTGAATTTAGGTTGACCAACTAGAAAGGTAAATTATATACCTCTCCTGAGACTTAATTTTTCACCCATAGATATGCTTAAACCTCAAAGCTTCAGGGAGCTTTTTATCTAGATCCCCACTAGAGCTTTGTCCCTGGACCCCACCTACAGGAGTTCAAGCTTCACAGTTATTTTAGCCCCGTGCACAAATATTTTGGCCCCCAATGTTTTTCTCTGCCCCTAGTTTGCATATAAGACACAGCCTCAGAGATCCAGACAGAAATTGTGCATCGATGCATGACTGGAGGTAGGAACTTGAATATAAATGTTCTGCTCAAAACCGGATCAAGGGCCCACAGTTCAGGATTTAAGAAGTGTGAGTCTCTCTAACAATAAACAGCAATCATGCATGGCCATGCAGCTTGGGCACTCAAACGTGATAAGCATCTTTGCTGTGTGCTAAAGGTGTAAACTCTTGAATATGTTCTGTCAAAAACCCCGTCGAAGGCTTATAGATTGGGATTTTAGAAGTGTGCATGTCTGTAAGGGGCTATTTCAGTCATGTCCCCTCAATTTTGACATTCTGGCATCACCACTGTTGGCTTTAAGTTCCATTTTGAACAACATGTGTATATTTTTTGTCTGGATTTCAGGTGGAACCAAATCTGAAGAAGAAATCAGGAAGGAATATGAGAGAAATGCACGAAATAAAAAATATGAAATGATTGTGAGTATGTTCTACTCAATAAAGCTAGATTTGCCTTTTTAGCCAGATATCACATATATTTTCAGGCGGAGAGCTCCAGACTTACAAATGTCCACCATTTCAGGCAGAGCTGTTTGCTATCTGAAAATTTCATCACAGCAACTAGAGAGACCATTTTTCACTGGTGTATACTGTTAAGAGTCTCTAGCTAGAAGCCAATTTTTGATGTGCCATTCTTCTGACCTTAGAAACTCTCAAGTATCCCCTGACTAGGGGTGTTTTGAAGAGGCTTAAAGGACTAATTATCTCATTCCAAAAAGTTCCAATTTAAACCTATGTACTTAAGCCCCTCCAACAACTGTCCAAAACTCTTCCTCATGCAGACACAATGTCATTTTATTACGTCAGGGTGAGCATTCAAGACCCCACAGTGTGGTCTTCTGTCATACAGTATTATTGGCTGATGATACAACAATTTTGCTCTTGTACGTATTTAAAATAAAACCAAAATGACTAAAATGCTTTTAGAGATTGATTTGCTGCAAACAAGCTTTTTGAACATTGGAAAAACAAATTTACCATTTTTGATGCAAGCAGTGACATGACTTTAGTATAAATAGCGAACTGCTTTAAATGGTGGATTGTGTTAAATTCCTTCTTGTCTTCATTTGCTCTAAACTTACTTGATACAACCATATCATGCATGTTAGTACTGTTTTCACTAAATGAGTTGGTGTCCTTTCAGAACTGAATTATACTCTTCTTAAAAGCATTCTTAAAAGCCTCATTAAATTTACTGCATGACAAATTTTTTACTCTATTAAATATTTCATCAGAGTCCCCATCAAAAGCAAGGTTTGGTGGGGGAATCAAGTTACACTCTACTCCCTTCTTAACTCACTCAAGCATGCTCCCAGAAACCACAAGCCCTAGCTTGTGATGTAAATAAAGGCAGAATAATAATACAGGTCAGACACCACTGTTTGTAAGGTGTAAAAGGCAAGCATTAGAGGCAACTACCTAGCTGGTTTTTGTTGGACTTTGTTCACTGTAGCATAAAGGTGTGGACAGAGTTTTAATAGGCAGGGAAATTGGACATGTGCTGTGTTATTTGGTCTGGATCAAGCCAGTAATTATGAAAAAAATTGTCCATCCTTCAGAAAAGGGCAATATGACATACTGTATCACCTTCTCCCAAGCTAGGGATACAATTTGGTCTATTCAAGTCTATAAATTTACTTAAATTTACTGACCTTATTGACCATGTGTTTGGTCTAATGGTATGCATCCGCCTCCCATGCAGAAGGCCTGGGTTCTATTCCCAGGTCAAGTCATACCAAAGACTCTAAAAATGGAACCTACTCTACTGCCATTGTGATGCTCCACATAAGCAGGGGAGAAGGGAAAACAAGCCAGTGAGCCACACCTGGAAAAAAAGCCATGGCCTAAGAAAACTGTTGGGACACTTTTTACATTATCCACAGATTTCAGTTATTTGGCTAACATTAAACCCCTTTCCCCCTCCCAATATTGCCTTTAGGAGAATGGCTCTAAACAGCATAACAGTGGTCAACATTGGAAGGGGGAGCAGGGTATCCCAACAAGTTTTGCCCAAGATTTAAGATCTCACAGGTTAAGATTTATTTCTTGTAGATGAAGAGAAGGAAGTGGGAGGCAGAAAAGAAGGCAAGAGAAGAAGCAGAATATCGAGAGAAGAAGGAAAGAGCTGAGGAGCAGGTATGTTTCCATGGGTAAAGGGTTTGAACCTCATTTTGTAATTTTTAGTAAATATTCTTATTTCTACACCTTTTCTATCTTTTACAATGTTTCAGGTTTACATTTCATAGGCATATTTAAGGTAAGCCAATATAGCATGACATTGATAAGCCCATAAGTCTACAATCCTGAGTTGTCCAGAGGATCCAGCCAGTTGCATCATAATCACAACTAGCTTGAATAAAACCACAGAATGTGCAAGTTACTAACCCTCATTATATAACACCTTCTTAATTTGTCTTCATCTGATTGGAAGATTGATGGTCACATGCCAGTCATTGGCTCCCCACCATCCGCATGATTCGATCTTGTCAAAGTGCAATAGTAGTTCCCATCGTGCAATAGTAGTCCTGAGAGTGCTGAAAGTAGACTATGCGGTACATAGACCTACGATCGAAGTTCGTACGTTCACATTGAACTACGTCGCTGCGCGAATTGATAATCATGTTGTGAACCATGCATTGCATATGCTCTACATACAAGTACGTTGCAGACGGCAGACGTACATAACGTATTAACGTAAACAAATCCAGCTACCGAGCCAAAAGTTTTCACTTTGGATTAAAACTGCTTTTGATAGAGAATGCTTGAATGTACGAGTAAGTAGCCCTCTTATCAGATGTAGACCAAAATCTGTTTCGAACGTTAGGTGTTTAGCCTAGGCCTAAAAGAAAATGAAATATAGACCAGACCCATGCTATTAAGTTACTTATTTATCAGAACGTAAGTCCCGAGTGGGCGGGCTTACAGTGATTGAGAGTCACGTACAGTACATAGACCGTGGCCTAGGCCTAGGCTAGGCTTAGTAAAATAAACAGTACGATGTACGCAAGTTCACTGCAGTCTAATATGGTACGAGTAATACATACACGCAAGTACGTACTAGCGTTCGTTCAGCAGGACAAAACTCAGACTGGGGTAGGCTAACGTTAGACAAAATCAAATTCTAGCCAAGGAATATTTAGAAAGTAAGGTGTTATATAAAACAAATAATGAATGTTTAAATTCGTGCAATAGCGTTGAATTATTTCTTTTGTTGAAAGATGGCCACCTCTATTCAACTCGGCTTCGCCTCGTTGAATAGGAGGTGGCAATCTTTCAACTCAAGAAATAATTCACCGCTATTGCACTCATAAACATTCATTATTTGTATACTAATAAACTTTTCTGAGTTGTGCAGGGCTACTCGGGATTGTAGGCTTATGGGCATTTTCACAGCATGTCACTTTGCATCAGAGATACTTTATAGCCAAGTGGTATAGACTTGAGTGGCAGTGCTCCAATTCTAAATGAATTGGAATTTCTCATGCCATTGTGAAAATAACATAGAGACATAAGTGGATGACTGGACTGGAGTCTTTACAATAGTTGCACATTTCTTGACATTCTGAAAAGGAAGGACTTGAGTACATCTCTGCCTCTCATGGGTCAAACAGTTCAGAAGCTAAAATACACAACCATACATCAATTAGCATGCCCAAAGGTTGTAGCAACATATGCTTTCAGCTTGGACTAACTTAATTTTCACATACAGTAGCTTGAATCAGAAGATTTGCAGTAGCTGCCCTCTGTCAGGGCTTGATTTTCATGGTTGTCAGATTGTCTGGGACAACTAAAATTCCATACGGACAACCAAAATTTGAAAGTTGGTTGTCCGATAGACAACCATTCTTCTCTCACAATGAATTTTATTCAAGAACCCTCCTTCTATATGATGGAAGAAGTATATATAGGTCCACTGCTGACTGAGCAACAGCTCTCAATTTTTTCCATGGTACAATTTCAGCTAAACTACATAAAATTGTTTTTGTCTTGTAAAAATCATATTTAAATTTTTATTCTTCAAGAGCCATTATACCAAAACACATTTACTGTTTTGTACTGTAATTATGTGCCAAATTTTTCAGACAACCAAATTTTTTTTAGGATAACTAAAAATACTGAATTGGTTGCCCGGTGGACAACCATAAATTTTTCCGAAAATCAAGGTTTGCTCTGTCATTGATCTTTATCAATCTTTGGTCACTACTCTATGTGCATTCATTCATGGCTGCTCTAAACCAAATGCTTTAATGTAAATCTCTTTCCTGCATGTACCTTGGCAAGGTTGCAGAAGGTCACTGATTCATGATGTTAACATCCTGCTTGATTGCTCAAGACTTCATGGCATGCAGCATAGATTTCTTTAGTGGTATAGTGTATCATCTCTTATAATGGAGGATTATCAATGCATGTGCTTGAAAATCAGCATTTGGAAAGAAATACTATATGCTCAACCTCCTCAAGAACTGATTTGAGTGCCAGTTATACAGTATGCCTATTTATGCATTTGAAAATGGCTATTAATGTTAACATTTGATAGCAGTTAAAATAAACTGAAGGGGACATAGCGGTTCAATGCACAATAAGTAAATTAATCCCACTTTTGCCAGCACAGGATTTGTTGTATTAAAGGTTTTATTCTTCTGTTGTACCAGAATGGTAATCAAAACTGTTGCTCATAAAAGCAGTTAATTGGAGTAATGAACCAGAGGTTGGGCACTATAATTGGCAACCATGGGTTTTCCCTAAAACTATGGTAGCCAGGATGGATCTTAACAAAGACTAATCTTCTTGAGTTGCCCTTGGGGGAAAATGCCTTATGTAAAAAGTTTTGTAGAGTTGTGAGTTGTGCAGGATTTGAGGGATGTGATACATACTGTAGTTTTGTACTGTGAGATACTACAGTTTGTTGTGTGTGTTGTCATAGTAACTTATTTGTCTCTTATTAGATGCTTTATTTTCTGATGTGATTTTGTAGCTACATTGTACATTGAGAAGGTGCCATGTGCTACAGTTATGATGGCATGAGGTACTTCAGGTTTGGTGAGGTGTTATATTGCATATATGATGGGCAGAGTGTGTTACTACTTTTTGATGAGATGTAATACCAAATTTTTGAAGAGGTTAGATACTTACGTTTTGATGAGGTGTATTACTGCAGTTCTGATGAGTTGTGACACTAAACCGTAGTTTGATGAGTTGTGCTTCTACAGTTCTGATTAGGTGTGATACTACGGTTTTGGTAAGGGGTGTTACTTCAGTTTTAATGAGGGTTGTTACAACAGTTCAGATGAGAGGTAAAAGTACAGTTACGGTGAGGTGTGTTGCTACAGTTCTGATGGAGAGTGATACTAAAGTTATGAAGAGGTGCATGACAAATAGGTCAGGGTAAAAATATACACTTGATTTCCTTCCTTGCCAATTTGATGATTGACAGACAGTGATACTTCAAGCTAAGACATTTAATCCATGTCAAGAAACCCAAGCCAGAGTATGCAGAGCATGGAGAGGGGGTTTTGATTACAATCCTGCCCAAAGTACCATGTAATTTTTTGCAACCTAAGTGGACTAGAAGCTCGGTGAAGTGATAATAATAGACCTCCAGCAGTGGGTTTGGAAACTCGATATACCTCACTTGAACAATAGATTAATGAGGTTAGAAAATCAACTTTTTTACCACAATCGAAACAGCATGTGTGTTAGTAAAGTTAAAGGGGGGGGTTACTACAGTTCGATCTGATGAAATGTGATAGTACAGCTATGATGAGGTGTGTTACTTCAGTTATGAGGAGGTGTGCTAATACAGATGGGGTGCAATATTACAGTTTTCTTGAGGGGCCATACTGTATTATACAATTGTTATTCTTCAGTTTTGATGAGGTGTCGTTCCACAGTTTTTATCAAGGTATAATCATTGATGTGTAATAGTCTAATTGTGAATCTTTTGGCACCAGGCTTTTGCCCTCACTCAAAGACACTGAGAATTGTGAGGTATCATGTTTGAAAAATATCCAGTTAGTCTTTGGGGAATTTATTTTTAAATTTCCTCATACCAGTTCCTTGAATACCAAAATTAAGAAGCTTTTTAATGAAGTGAGTTAGCAACATTGCAAAAGTTTATATGGGCAATCACTTATGAGACATAAAGTGACAATCTTAATTATTAAACATGGGCAGAGGGTTTGCCTTCTTCCTGCTGCCTGCTGCCTTCCAAAATATCCATTTAAAAGGTCTGACTTGGAGCCTGGGTAAAAATATATTACCCCAGTAACTTATAAATCAATTGAATTCAAAACTTTACATTCTGTCAGAATCAAAAAAAAAAAAAAAAAACTTGCACCAGTATGTATTTAGGCTTCTTGAAGAAGGCAAAAATTTTCCAAGGGTTGTGTGGGATTCCCTTAATTAGGTCCTTCCCCAAGGTCTACAGAACTTCTACATTGATGAGACCCAAATTGGTAACCCTTGGTTTAATGATCTGGTCATGACCATGTCAAGACTGAGCATTTGTTGATGTGTGAAAGATTTCAGATGTTTATATATCAACTACTAGTATTGTGGTGTCAAATTTTTTTTCAGATGTGTAAAGATCCGCCCATAGATTACCAATCGAAAACCTATATTTTAGGAAAACTGGGCCTATACTTATGTTTTAACCTGTTAAAACAAATGTTTGTCTTTTCTGGCATTAAATGAATGATCCACCATGGTGAAATCTTATCCTCCTCTTCTCACAAAGTAAGGTGTTTGTTTTTGTATTCAATGAATTCTTTTGACATATAATTAAATCTTCAGGCAAGAAGGAATGAACAAAGAAAAAGAGAAAGACAGGGTATGTGGACTGAAGACCATCGCAGGTGAATATGAAATGCTTGAGAGACATCTCCTTAGGCAGACAATTGAGAAATAATTGCGATGCTGATATCAAGTGTGTTTATATATGAATGTATGCCAGGCACGTAGCCAGGATTGTGTCATGGGGAGGGTTTTGGTGTCATGGGGGGGGGAGGTTGGGGTACAAAATGAGGGAAAGTCTCACAATAGAGAGAAAAAGCCTCTATTTTAGGTGTTTTTTACATTGCAAGGTTGGGCCATGGAGGGGGGTTCTAACCCCCCAAACCACCCCCATGGCTAGCCACTGATGTATGCACATACAAACACTGCTTTAGCATGTACCAGCCACTTGCAAGAACTCAAGCCTCATACATCCCTACTTGCTCAGATGGAACTTGTAACTTGCCTGTTTATATGAAAATTCTGAGACTCTGATGAAATCTGTCATATGGTTTCCTCAAGCCTGTCCTCACTGCAGGCAGTGATATGTTGCATGGGCTGTAGTTACCTGCTATAAAAGGAGAATTCTCTTGATTTCCTTAGTGAGAATTGTTTAAGTAAACTTGTAAGGCATTGAGTAAACATATGAACTTGTTTTGAATTCAGACTGAGAACCTTAACAATGGGTTTCAGGTCCTTTGATAGAAGTTCAATAAATTTTTTGAGTCCTCTAAAATTTGATCAATAAATGAGAGTGTCTTGTTGAGGTAAGGCATAAGGAAGAAATACAACAATGTCACAACAGAACCCATCAGCCAAATGCAGCATCTTGGCAGCTTTCTCCACCAATCCCTAGAGTTGTTATCTTTACTTTATCTATTCAGCAAAGGATCTCCAAATTAGTCCCCATTGACCACAACTTCCTTTTCAACAAGTTTCCAGAGACACTTGCTGCTAACTGCCAATTGAGTCTATTGTTTGAGAAATTAGATATGCACCACTTCACAACCTTTTAGAATTCACTTTCCAAATTAAAATAAGTCAAAAACCCTGCCGAGACAGGCAGACACAGGATTCTGAGTTTCCAGAAGGTATGCATTTCATTAATGAGCATTGTAGCAGCAAGAAAGAAAACACAGTGAGATTTGTCCTCAGACTGTATGTGAAATTGACTTGAGTGTGTGTAATAAAAAGTAAAGGTGAATCTATCACCTAATGAAACCTTTAACTGCCTCCTTGCTTCTCGGCCTTTTGTCGAAGATCATGTGTAGTATCTGTTCCTTTCATTCAGTTCAGAAATGGAGCCATGCATGACAGACCAATAATGTAAATGGTGTGAAGGCCGTGAGGTTGGTCACGTATTGTCCTTTAGTGGACGTAATAGCTTCTCGGGAAGCAGTGAATGTTTTGGTTTCGCCGAATGCCCCTTTGCCAGAGGGTTGGGAGGACTTAAGAAAAAGAATCGACTTGAGTGTGTGTTTATGTGTATGTGACACTAAGCTTTTAAACACAATATCTAAAGGAAGGAATGACTGGCCCTCATCATATTTGTATGTTTTGTGAGGAAGAACCATTTTGTTTTTGGTAGTGGTCAAAGGTCATTTGAGAATACCAGAGATGAAAAACTGAAAACCTTGTGAACATGATATCTCAAGTTGGGAATTACTCACCTTTTAATATTTGGTGTATGACTTTATTATTTTCATTAAATAGAAGCATTTTGTTGTTGGTGAAGGTCAGAGGTTATTTGAGGTAATTTGTTAGCAATTAAACTGTGAAAACTTCTAAAATGGCTTGTTAACATGATATCTGCAATGACCAATACTCCATGATATGTGGATTTGTCACATGAATAGGAAGATACCTATTGTTTATAGAGGAGGTTAAAGGCAATATGAGGTCACTGTGGGTAACATTGCAACACCTTTGTAGTTATAGCTTTAATTGTCCCAATTTTTGGCCCTCTAGAGAGTTTAAGGTTTACTGCCCTCCCCCTACACCATGACTGTTATGCCTTGCTACATCTCTTATCTAGAAGTAAAACACTCCATACCACATACACCTATGCTATGAACTGTATTATTCCATCAGCAAACAAGAGCTGTTATAGATACTCACTCTATCCACACACATCCTCCTGTGGAATCATCTTCAGCAGGAGTTAAAATCTGCTCCTAGTGTACTCACCTAAGTTTAAGCAGCTCCTGGAAGAACCACTGAAATACCAATGAAGTAGAACCATGCACTCATCCACAACCCTTTGAGTGGTTTGGGTGGATGCCAATTAAGATTAAGGTCATGATTATTATAGTTTGTGTCACCAAAGGTTGTTACTATAGGTGGAATAGCAAAACTTCCCAAGAAATCCCAAAGAATAAGTAATCCTTTTGTCTTTCTGGTTGTTATCCAAAATCATTGTGTTTTTAACAAAATGAAGAAGATATCTTCCAGAGATGATATGTTACTGACATTCTGTGGCTGGCTCGACTTTAACCAATAGGTTGAAAACTGGTCTGTAGAACTCCAGTCAACTAACTAACTAACCAGGAGATAAAGGAATATACATTTAAAGTTTACATCAAGTCAAAAAGTTCAAAAATATATATTAAACAGCATGGAAAATGAATTCTAACAGTCCAACTCCCATCTCTTGGGCCAAGATATGAAATGTTGAAATTTATTCCCTTAAAACAAATTAGTGCATTGTGTAATAATTTCTGACTTGACTTACACTTAAAGCAAAAACATGAATGAGCCCACATCTTATGCTGCATTCAAGTAACTGTGAGATCAAATGTAGAGGTGTGTGTATGTAACAGTGGCATCACAATCCATGTTGGATGGGAGGGGCTTGCGGGACTTGCGGGACTTGAAATCTATTAGTATACCCAGGCGTGTTTTGGAGGGAATGATTTGGAATTAAAAATAAAGAATATGAAAGAAGATCAATTCTGAACCTTGCAGGAGGCAGCACTGGCTTGCAGATCTCTTGTGATCAAAGTAGAATAATAGTGAATGTTATAAACGGCTTATAGACAAAACTAATGAGACTATAGAGACGATAAAGATCATTTGGAAAAGAAGAAAAACGTTGATTAGTTTGTCCATTATTTCTGGAGTTCATTCTGCTTAAAATCTGAAGATTTATCAAAGAACTTTGATGTCTTGAGCCGGAGAGGGAATCCACAATCTTCAATTACACAAACTTACCTTTGTTACAGTGTATCAATAATGGGTCAAATATCAAAGATCATGCTTCCTGCACCTCTTCTTAATTTGAGTTTGGGTCAAACTTTCTTTGCTTCTTTTTTGCTCTACTTCACTAGGACAAATGAGGCATTCTTAAGAAGATTGGAACAACAGAAGAAATTTTGACAAGGTGGCAGAATGGTATTGTAAAATTTTCCAAAATCTTGTTTCATTATGCCATGATTTTTCAGGTTTAATCTTCTCCCTATTGTCAATGGAGACCCCATTGAGGTCAATCTCATTGACCACATATCCTTAGTTTTTGTCCTAGGAGAGAACATTGCAGTGAATCAACCTTTTTAGGGAAGGTATCACCTCCTTTTTGATAGGGTATCAATGGTAGATTTCCCAAACCCAATTTTGGAGAGTTTGTGGTTCTACCATTGTCCCTGAGTTATCACAAGCCATTGGATTTCAAAAATCACAGGAACCCATTTTTAGGTTCCATCATTTTTCACCATGGTAACCCATGGGAATCTACTTTGGGGTTCTGTTTAAAAATGCATCAGTGGTAACTGATTGGTGGTAACCAGTTTTGGGGTTGCATAATCTCATCACCACGGGACCGCCACCCAAAGGGGAACAATCATTCCCGTGAAATCTGACAGCCTGTTATGAAGGGTATCCCAAGTGGGATGTTCTTTGCTTAACCAGTTAATTGTTTTGAATAACAGAAAACAAAATATGCAGCAATTTCAGTACAAATCTTAATGCTAAGGTAAACGAAAAATAATAAAATTAACAAACATCCTACCAATCTGTCTGTAAGTCAGTATGCTAAAAAGTGGTCAATATGTGATGTGAACTGTGATTTTGTTTAAGACCAAGCAAAAAAACAAATAAATAAAAAATCAAGGCATGTTGACTTTATGGCTTTCAGAACATTACTAGGAAAAACTGCTATTTATTAGTTCATACTAGCATAATTGATGTGAGCTATTATGATCACATGGTTTTATTTATCACTCTCTATTGGCAGTTAGTTACCAATTATTGTTTAAAATCATCACCTGTTATGTATTTTTATGGATTTTTTAAAAGCTTGTACACTATGTTCCTTGGGAGGAGGACCATATGGAATGTTGAGGAATTTTTGGCCCATGGTTCTGTGTGGACCTAGGGCCCATTTAATCAAATTGAAAAATAACACAGATAACCATCTGTATTTCCAGAGGAGACAGATGGGGAGCCTTACAGCTGAGAAGGTATCCAGCAGAATTGGGGTAATTGTAATCAGTATCGTAATCGATTGCAATCGATTACACATTTTGAAGTAGTTGTAATCACAATCAATTACTTTTTTGAAAATCTTAGAGTAATTGCAATCGTAATCGATTACAATGGCAAAGTAATCGCAATGGTGGTTTCATTTCTGATTACACTGAAGTTGAATTGAACAAAGAAATAAAGTTACTTAACAATTTTTTTTAGTGCTTGGTTCTTCTGTTGGAATGATAAAATTTAATTGTCCCTCTTTCTTGGATGTTCCAGCTTAAAACGTGTGAGAAGTGCATGGGATCAATAATCTCTACTTTGGGAGGATGTGATTGTGTCCAGGCTTACAGTATCTAGAGCAATGTCCATGGCCTTTTTTCCAGTTGTGGGCACTGGATTGTTTTGCCTACTACATTGTTTATGTGGAAAGAAAATGTAATCTCGATTGCAATCATGATTACATTGCAATGTAATCGCAATCGTAATCAATTGCTTTCAATTTTGGCTGTAATCGTAATCATAATCGCAATCGTAAAATATGAAGTAATCGCAATTGTAATCGATTACATTGAGATGTAATCGCCCCAAGCCTTGCCCACTACCCAGTCTGGATTTGAGAAGCTTCCTTTCTTGCCTCAAGAAAGTCCTCTTAAGCATTGGAAGTGGCCATGCATCAATCCATCAAAATTAACCGGAGAAGAGTTTCAAATATATACTAACTAAAATGCAAAAGTTTACTTTTGCATTTCTTTTATCACTGCAGGTCACATTGTACAACCAGTGGTAGTGTTTTAACCTTGTTTGATCCATGTGGCATTCAAGTATCAAGAGTACTTAGTGAGATACTGTTGTGTCTTGGGTATCAGAGCCAAGCACTTACTACAATTTTAATATTTTATATGGTGAATGAAGGTTCCCATCATCATTAACAAGTCCTTGGAATTTTACAAGGATTTTACATGATTTCGCAGAAATGCAGTGAAAATACGATTCCTGGTCAAACCTGAGCCTGTTTTTTTTTAGGGCGCATAATGTACCATAAGAGGATTCTTATTTCAAAAGGGGGAGGGGATGTTGTTGGTGTGTTTTCAGCTTCAATCGCATTACAGCAGGCCTTGAATTTTGAGGGGTGCAAGCAACATTGCACACCATCACTCACCTCAAATCAGTGTGAGGAGTGTGGTTTTACCAGGGAGGTGTGATTAGATGGAGATCCATCGAAAACCCTTTTCTTTGAGACGTAATAGTTGCCGACACTAATCTCTTTTGTGTGTTGTTCTTTATGGCTCAGTAGGCTTAACACTGAAGTATTAGCAGGTGTTCAGGACTGGGAAGTCGTCTGCTAGGTGTCGAAAAGCAGCTGGGGAAATTTGTCCCTTGCCTTAATACTGCCAGTCGCTTAAGGAAGAAAATTAATTTCATGATTTGGACGGGTTTGGACGCCGATTACAACTGACCAATTTGTCTTCTTCTCTGTATTTTACCCTATTTAGGTGTGCCATTTAGACCTTGCGAGCGAATGCAAGTACTGATGAAAATCGGGTAGCAAAGTTTAGTCTTATTTCTCTTTTGCTCATTTGCATAAATCATCAGAATTGGTCTATAGCCAGGATCATTGTGATCATTAACAATAGCCAGTCGTTTGAAATGCCAAGATAGTGTCTTGCACATCTTTGTCGGCAACTACTTACACATAACAGCATAGTTCCAAATAATCCCTTTTGTTGGAGTCACCATAGGTATGAATAAGGTTGCCTAGGTATTAAACAAAGGAATTCCATGCCCTTTAGTTCAGTAATCCCCAAATAAGAGATTTAGTGCCCACTTTGGAATCAATCTAATTGGATTAGCGTAAATTAAATATTCGATAGATCTCCATCTAGTTACACCTCCCTGGTTTTACCATGCACACCTAACAGAAGATTGGAGGCTCATATAAATCTATTAAAGATTGATAAAATAGCACACCTATCACATTTCTTACTTTTCTGAGGAGTGTAATTCGTAGTACACCTTGAGAATCTAAAACTCAAGGCCTAATTGAAGTGGAAGCACTTCAGAATGGGCAGAAAAATATTCTCTTAAAACTGCATCTGAATCACATGTAGCATTTCAAAGATACTTGTTTTCAAAGTAATGCAATTTTTTGTTTAGTTTAGGTGCATTATGGAAAGTCTGAGATGTCATCCTGGCACATTAATTTTACTTTGCATTTGATTTACTTATGGATTTGACATTGCTATACCAAGAATATTCAGCAAAATTGCTTGCTATAAACTGCATATTCATTCATTCATTCATTCATTCATTTATTAATTTCGTCCGTACAAATATAAACTGAAATATAGAACCGGACAGGACACTAGAAAAACAATAGTTTAACGAGCTAGTGCCCATAAAGAGACAATACAACAAAGAATAACAAAAAAGAAAATAAGAGGAAAAAGGAGAACAAAGAAACAACACATATGGTGTGGGATTATGCTAGATTTACGGTAAGAGATGTTAAAAAGTTCTAATAATATGAAATTTCATGGACAAACATTCTGTTATAAAGGAAAACAATAGGGATCTGAGACAATGTGCTGATGTTACATAATGTTTCTTACCTTGTTGAGAAGTGAAGGCATTTGTGAAATATGTTAGGTTAAAAAAAAGATATCACTACAGAGTTTGGAGAACATGGTCTGGAATATTTTCTCTTTCATATGAGACCCTTGTGAAGGGCCACCAGAATATTATGCCTTTAATGATTCTTTACATCATTTGCATATTGTGTATTTCATACATTTTAATTTTTCCATTGGGGCACTTAAATTGCACCAACTTAAAAAGAAGTATTTTGTAAAAGCCCAGTGCAACTCCATCCTATCATTACCCATCCTCATCAGTAGCAAACTCTCTGCACCAATGATGGTGATATTATAATTATTGTGACTTCAGACATTTGCCCATGAGGCTAGGATAATGATGAGTGCTTTATTTGAAAGGGCTATTCCACTCACCCCCTAATCTCAATTGCTCTAGTAGTCCACAGAAATTCTCAATTGGCTCAACTCTTTGATTGACAGTTAGTCCAAAAAAGTACCCTGTCAATGGTAAAGTTGTAAGATGTTAGTTTCTGAATTGCAGGAATCCAGAATCCATAGTGCATGCAAGGTACCATAGGGGAGGAAAGCAGCAATTGAACTCCATGTTGGTTTGGCCTGTAGGTGAACAAGGTAAATAGAGGGGAAGGGAAGAAATAAATATCCCATGGGGCAAAAATATTTGTAGAGGGTAAGGTATGCTGACATATTAATTATATTCTGTATAAACAAATTTTATGACATTCAGCAATTTTAAATATAAAAAATTCAAATAACTTCATCTTTTGCCTGGTGTCAACCTTCTTTCATGTTAATGGATGTGTGATGAGTATTTAATTTTGCTATGAATTTTACAAGGTGACATTTTGAAAGCAGGCATCCTGTGGGGAATGGTATTGAAACAGCCTGAGTGTATCAACTTGGTGTTTCTATAACAAAGACATTTGTTATGCCATTACACTTGTGACAATGACTAAAATAGACCGTGGGGCTGGTGGGACCCACCTAGCACCCCCTAGCACCCACCTAGCACCCCCTAGAATTGATAAAAAGGGACAGAGGTGTAGTTTGAAGCATAAATTTTCAGATTTTTCATGTGAACATTGATTTCTTAGGAATGAACTGTGGTTTCAATAGGTTTAAATGTTGATATTGCACAGCAGCTGCGTGACTATATTTTGGGGGTAGTGGAAATTCAAATGGCAATAACTCAGGAAAGATTTTTTACTTTTTGATGAATGACCCATCACAATGTTTGTCTTGATCAACTCTATCAAACAAAAAAGCAAAAATGCAAATTATGTGCAATATGAGGTCACCAGAGGTCAAAAGGTCACCGATTTTGAAAGATGCCCAAAATGTGGTACAGTACACCCATTTTGCTGCATCTTCCCTGGATTTGTACGAAAACATTGTTAACTACATGGAATGTGTTGTTACGACATCCACTTGCATATTTTAACTCCCAATAGTCAATCATTTTCTATACATTTATTTCTTCGACAAAGGGAAGTAAGTCAATGGTCAAAAGAGTGGGAAAAATTGAGGTACTAAAAAAAAATTATTGAAAATACATTTCAATCAAAAATTCCAAATACTTTGCTTTGAGATTATAGCGTATATTTTAAACATTATTTCTAAGAAATCAATTTTAACATAAAAAAAATCTGACAAATTTATACTTCAAACTACATTCCTATCCCTATATCATCAATTCTAGGGGGTGCTAGGTGGGCCCCTCAAGCCCACGGACTAAAAAGGACTTCTATTTATATCTTGAAGGCAGAAAGAAAGAACAGTGACCTAAGTGTAGAAAGCAAACATGCCTTCCCCTAAAAACGAACAAGATGTCATCTTTCCTATTTTTGTGTGAGCGTTCATTCTTAGACTTGATTTTTGGGATTCCCATTGAAGACAGAGACATTGATCTCATTGTCAAGATTCTTTTGCTGAGCATTAGAAGTGGCGGGAAGGGATCGATTCACCTCTCCCAGGCTTTCAATGGCTTCCCAACTGACTCTGAAAATTTTTGAAGAGCCTTGCAAAGACTTGGAATGACTCGGTTGGTAAAGTATAAGTCCTGACAGCAACCACTCGTCCCTACAGCTGACTGCACTTTTTCTCTTCCATGAATAATTGAAGATGGTTCACAGTTAAAAACCTCAAATTGCTCTTTTTTTTTTTATTGAAATGCCATATCACCTTTAAAAACTATCATGCGGCAAGGGTGCTGCGGCAGATCGAATTTAAAAAGTGTGGAGATCTACTTTTTTTATTATGTTATCGCGAGTGAAAATGTATTTTTAAAGAGCAAAGACGAATCCAGAAATATGTTTGAATTAAAGGGTCGATTACTTAGCAATGTCCTGGTAGCAGGGTGTAAATGACTTGTAAAAATTTAAGGCCTGGAGAGAGTTCCTCAAATTAGACAGCTGTACGAATTTTTACCCCAAATGAAACAGAACTCACTCTTTCTCATCTGAACATTTTATCATACATTTCTAGATTTTTTCATAGGTTCTAAATGAAGCTCGTGAACAACAACGATTCCATCATTTGGTTACTGTACAACGCGTCGATCTCAGATGTCCGTTTTGGTGAAAGGAAACTTCGTACTTTTGTGTAGCTGGCGCCAAGTTTCTCTCAAAGCGAGTTTGGAGGATGCGCACAAGCTCACTTTGTAAAAACCGTCGCGAGAAACAAATCTCTTCTGTGTCGTGCGAGCCAAATTGAAAAATCCATCCATTCGGCATTCTTTTTTAGTCAATTGTAAGGAGGGATCCGTCGGGTTGTTTTGCGTCTTGGATTGTATGTAAATTGCCCTTTCATGTAGTTGTAAGCAATTGCAAAAGTACGGGCCTGGGATCCTCTATGAAATTATCCTTCCCCCTGCAGCTCCCACCCTCTACTAGAAATAAAAAAAAATATGACATGAAAAGTAAAATAAAAACAAATTATGAAATAAAATGTGATCTCGTTTAACAAATTTATAATCTTGCACTGCTGTATCATTGTGTGATTACTCAAGCCTAGACTGAAAGGAAAACTTCTCACGAGTTCAGATTCGGGATTCGTGACCGTGGCGTGATTTTTCCGTCAATTGTTGCGTGAGGTCGATGCTGAGTTTTAGCGGAATTTACAGGTCTATATGCTCAGAACAGCTAATTTAATTTTAACTACAGAAAAGTGAGAAGCCTAGTGGCATGATGAGCTTCCAGTTTGTGCAGATGTGTGAAACATCGAAGTCACCACCTCGCTGTCATACAGTTCGTTAGAAGATGTCCGACACGATCCACAGATGAAAGCTTCGCAAAAATGCAGTGTTCTCTCCGACACTTCTGATTTGTGCTGCTTGAAACGTTACCGTAAAAATAGCTAATAATCACTTTCATTTGGAGAGATAAAAAATTTTTTGTTAGTTTGTAAGTATCCGTTCAGATAATTTTGGAAGTTACTTTTAGAATTTGTGTTGAACTTGACTAACTTGCGTGTATAGACACTTCTATAATTAACTAGAAAAAATCAAAAAGGGGAACTTGATTAATCCTCCCTTAAACCCCCTCCCCAAACCCAACTTCCCCCGACAGATAGGTCACCGGGTGGACCCAAAGCGTAGTGCGTGGAACTTGTGAGTTATGAAAGCATAATCAATGGAGATGACCTCGACTCAATTTGAAGGGAATATGATGTGTACTTGTGAAGAAGCGTCATATAACAAGCCAGTGGCTTAAGTACCAACCACCGGGGAGGAAACGATCTGGGCAGGACGCGTACGACGATTTTCCCCTGTTTAGGAAATGGAAAAATTCGAAAATATTTCATCTAGCCTCATATCAGATTATCAAGTAACACTGAGGTCAACTACAGTCAGGTTTTCGCAACTTTTCTTTCATAAAATTCCAAATTCCTTTCAATGCTAGTTCCATATTCATAAACATTTGCAAAATGCAAAATTTTCGGCACAAAATAAATCGCAATCTGTACAGTGCAGCAAATTCTTACACTTAAAAAAGTCAAAGTTTTGTGAACTTTAATAAAAAAAAAAACATTCAGTTTGCCCTTTGTGACACCTGATCATCAAGTGACACCTGTCAACTCAATGCTGTTTTCCCGCCAATTATTTTTAATAAAATTCCAAATTTTTTCCGATGTAATTATGACTTTTAAATATTTGCTTAAAGAAGACAACACAGATTCGGAAAATTTTCAAAAGTCATCGGAGAGCCTTAATCCGTAGGTTTAAGAAAACATGTAACAAAAGCAATCTTGAGACCGTACAATCTCAGATTTGCTTACAGCAAGGAGAGATTCTTCAATATCATCCAAGCTTTTCAAATCCCAGAACACAAAATTTTGTGCAATGGAAGCACCACATTTTCAAATATTGTTTTAGATTAGGTTAAATGTAGTTTTACGGTCCAGTTTCCAGCCAATTGGTTCAAGTCGAGCCGGCCACGGCCTTTATCCAGCCTCGCAGCATACTGGTTGCTGGTTAGAAAATGCTAAAATGTTCCCAATGCAGTAATGTTCGAGCGTTAAAAAATCGGACAATTTGAATGCTTCCTCTTGATAAAAGTCCTAGCTGTTACCCTCATGTAACGATCAAAAAACTGTCAGCCTCTACGCTCCCTATTGGTACCACAAGGACAGAATCTTCAATAATACTCAAACATTCAGAAATACCTTACATCAAGCCCAGTAATGAAGACTTAACGTTTATTACTCTTGTAACTTTAATGTTAAGGTTGGAATTCCAAAGAATTCTGTTGACCTCCGATAGAGTCATTGTCGAGATGGAAGAAGGAAGGTTAGTAGTAGTAGCCATTCCGACTCTAAAGTTGTGTAGCATCACACAAATAAACAGGAGAAACACTCGCAATTTCATGTTACTCTCTTTATTAATTTTCGATCTGACCTCGATCATCTTCAGACATAGACTACAATATGAATACAGAATACACAAGGTTATATTACTACACAGTACAGAAGAAGAGAAAAGAAAGCTGGTATACAATGGCCTGGTCAAGGGTGACTAAACAGGTAGACAGTCAGTGAGAGCAAGCAGTAAGAAAGGACCACTGGAAGAAACTACGGTTGAGTAGTTCTATTCTTGAGAAGTCTACCAGTGGCCCACTCTTCCTTTCGATTTAGCTTAGGGGCGAACTCATTAATGCAAACAGCTTCAGAAACTTGCCTACGCATAGGGTCGCCGATATGTGTATTAAGGACGCTAACCATGTAATTAAAATTCAGCCCTCTGTGACATTGAGTTTTATGGTTAAAGAATACTGACTGCTTGTCATTCATACTCGCCAAATGCTCATCAAACCTTTCTCCTAGACTTCTTGAAGTTTCTCCTATATATTTTACTTTAATGTTGGTTGTAAGCAAATCAAGTCCGTTCCCAGGCAGAGGCGAGAAGTGGCTAAAATATTTCCAACAAAAAAGATCGAGATGGTGGGGAACTTCAAAACCTTCAAACTCTATGAGACGGAAAAATTTTCAGGGGACTTTATCCCTCCCTTGGATACTGGCCTCCTAATATTTTGTTTCCAGTAGTTTGTTCACCTATACAACTCACTTCGAAAGGCTCAGAAAGCGGAGTAGAATGACTTCAGCCTTAACAAAAATAAAAGCTTCTATGAAGGTTCACTTCCTACGTAGAACTCAAAATAACCTCAGGAATTAAAGATCGTAATATGCCCTTTTATCCTTTGCTGAAAAGAGCTTCCTTTTAAACATCTAATGTCAAGGAATGGTCAGTGGTGCTATAATCACCTTCAGTAATATGAAATGTTGCGTAGTGTCGTATGGAACGCCAAAACCGCCATCGCATATGACGATGTACTTCCATTTGGTGGCGTTATTTTACATGACGATGTTAGTTCAAATGGCCATCTATCCAGGAATGATGACGTTCTTCCGTTTTTCGATGTTACCATCTTAAACGGCGTTCGATCAAACGGCGATGTGTATCCAAGACGTGTATCTAAGGCGTGTATCCAAGGCGTGTATCCAAGGGGAGTTACCAATGATGACTATTCCATCTAAAGGATGGCTTTGTAAAAGATGCAGCCAATCAGGTTTGGCTTGAGCTACGTAAAGGCGAGCATTATCATTGCAATGAGTGATCAAACTTACTGCTTCCCTCCGAAAGTTTTCCTTCACCTCGTCTTCATTTACGATGTGAAGGGATTCAATTATTTCATCCATCGTCTGATCGTTGAACTTGAACGTTTTGCTTAGGGCACACAGGTGGTTGTATGAGGTTATTAAATATGCATATGGGACATGTGGGTAACTAACTTAGCCTAGTATATTGAGTAACTAGTATGAAACCGCGTGCACACGTGCGAGACCTAGATCTCTTTATATGACAACCATTGTGATTGGTTTGATTGTACTTTGCTGAATATGTATACTTGAGAACAGGAACTCCCCTTGGATACACGCCTTGGATACACGCCTTAGATACACGTCTTGGATACACATCGCCGTTTGATCGAACGCCGTTTAAGATGGTAACATCGCAAAACGGAAGAAAGCCATTATTCCTGGGATAGATGGCCATTTGAACTAACATCGTCATGTAAAATAACGCCACCAAATGGAAGTAGATCGTTATATGTGATCGAACGCCGTTTGAGTTGGTAACGTCGAAAAACGGAAGAACGTCATCATTCCTGGATAGATGGCCATTTGAACTAATAACGTCATGTAAAATAACGCCACCAAATGGAAGTACATCGTCATATGCGATGGCGGTTTTGGCGTTCCATAGTGTCGTGCTCATGAATTCAGGAAGAAGACAAGCTGAAGTTCCCTCTGCTCGACTATTATTGTGTGAGGGACATTTTACGAAGGGAGTACAGACGAATTTCTGCCTCAGAAAACGACTAAACGAAAACTGACGCATCCTAGCTATGATGAACAATTTGAAGGTAGTTATCTTAACAAACAGATGTTATATAGATGTTGTCAGAAACTGTTATTTCTTTTAGTGGTCACGGATGGGGATGACGGGGTGGGGCTGGGGGACGGGGGACATGTCCACCCAATATTTTTGGAGGATGACATCATATCGAATGTCCCCCAATATTTGATGCATGAAGATAAAGTGTGTGTAGTCAATTTACTCTTTTGTTATAACCAGTAGGTATTTTGCGATTGATGTGACAGGCTTAATTGAATTTTCTATTCTTGAAACAAATAATTACAAAAGTTGAGCTTTTTTTTGAGAGAATTCTGAATTTCATGAAAGTAGAGTTGGAAAAACAACAACTGTATATGATTGGTGTCACAAATGGCAAATTTCCGAATTTTTCATGTTTCAGAGCCAGGAGGTCAATAACCCCCCTACTCCCTCCACTTCTTAGAACAAATTTGGGAACACTGTAAAAGGGTTTTTATATGCACGAGGAAGCAATTAAAACAGTTTTGGAAGGGACTAGGAGTACCGTAAGTTATAGTTGGGAAATTCGGGAATTGTGTCTTATGAGACTTTATCAGGAGCCAAATGTTTTCAGTATTTCTCGAGTAAAATCGCGTTTCCAAACTGTTTCGTTCCAAACATTGTTTTGAAAAACCACAATTTCTGGCACAGCTTCCGGTTGCTGGATCCTAAATGGGGTAGGCTGCCCCCCTTGTCGTGTATAACCCTTTATGACCTCTTTTACTATATGGCAAATAAATTTCTGTTAAAATGTCAGCATTCTTTGAGTTCAGGACTCACAGTCGAAGATGAACGAGGGACATCGATTGGAGGGTACATGCCCCCACCCCCACTTTTTTGAGTGGAGGGGAAACTAGCGTAAAAGTCCCTCCCGACTTTTGTGACATGAAACTTACAAATTAGGAACGCCAAAAAGACTATAGGTTATGAACGGTGTCCTCTACCGATTAGGATCGACTAGCTTTCTGTATCAATAACTCCACATGTTTACTTTGCAAATCCCCAAAATTTTTGCTCGCTCCGCGCGCTTACAAGCGGCCCCATTGGTGTTCTTTTTCATTTGCATATCAAACATACATTATTCATCGGTCTCTATGATTATGTCGATTGTTCGTGTGTATAGGGCAGCAGGGGTGGTTATGAAGGAGCACAATATTTAGGAATGTAAAGAAGATGAATCGTCCCTCACTATGTTTTAATGAAATCTGTGGTCTTTAGTGAATGACCAGCCTGGCAGGCTGAAATTGGCAAACACATTTTAAGGAAACTGAAAATGTCTCGATGCACAGTCTGCATGCAACTTTAAAAAAATTGTATGATTTCTAATGCAAAATATCGATACGCTCACAACACTCCTTTGTATAGCGATTCGACATTTCATATTTAGACCATTATCAGAGAAGTAAAATCACCCTGACGTTTGCTAGATTAGAGATTTCAATCAGGAATTAGAGGTACACCTCTATGTCTGCAGATAGTGTTTGATGAGGCGTCGTTCGAAAAAAAACATTTTTTAATTTTTTGTATCAACAATCTTACACGGGTAGGCCTGTGCAACGATGTATCAGTAGCACTGTACCAGTGGGTACTATTCCCCCACCCCTCGATCTGTGATTTTCCCGTAGTAGATTGAACTGTGCCTTTGATTAAGTCATGGATTTATTTTACCTTCTTTCCGGTTCCTTATTATTAGAACTTTTGCACAAATCTTTCGCAAACTATGACAATATTCGTGTTGATTCCAATTACTTATAGAGTACACCCGGCATTTAAATTGACCGTATAGTCTGTTGAAGTAATTACCCACACTTTTCAAGCTAGATCATGTTTTGAAAAATTTGTAACTTCATGGCTGAGACTTCTGATGTTAAGTAGAGCCCTGACTAAACGGTTGTTATTAAAATGATAAACAGATGCAATTTCAGACTCTATAGGTTTCAAACCTCCACAATATTTCAGCAACATCGTTGTCCTTCTCAAGTTCAAATACACACTAAAAACTGCTTCATGTAAGGTTGCACAAGCAGTATATAAGAAAGCTAAAAAGTCTTTTAGTTAACTAGTAACAAAGAGATTACTGATGCATGGATATGGTCAAGGGTGTAAGATAGATAAGGCAATTATGCCCTCAATGGCCTTTGAGATCTTGCCTTTTGCCATTGGCTTTTCAAATCTTGCCAATCATCCTTTCTGTTCATCTCAGGTCTCACAGCTCTAATATGTTCGGCCTCACTGACCTGACGTAACATGGCATCATTTTCAAACCTTTGGACAATTTTCACCTGAATACCATGATGATATCCTCCATTTTTTCATAAAATTCAAAATTTTCTCCAATATAAGCTCTTGACTCAAAAAATTTCTCATAGAGCCTCATTTCGTAGGGGTTGGATAACATTATGTAGCAGCAACCATCTTTGGTCGCCGTTCAATCTCAGATTTGCTAATAGGAAATGCAAATTCTTCAGTAATCCCCCAACTTTTCTAATTTTCTCACAGGAAACCCAAAATCCAAACTTTTCTGCAAAACAAGGTCCATAATTTCAAATATTTGGAACATGGCAAAAGTTCCTGAGCGCTTGGCGCGCCGCAAATAAATGAAGGTCCTGGTCCAGTGGTGCTCACATTAAAAAAAACGTAAAAGCTATGTGCTTGCCCCTCCTCTTACCGAAAACGTTACCAGGACAGGAGAAAAAATTTAGGCCAGATGCCCCCCTTCTCAGTGGCGGAGCTGCCATATGGTCAGGGGGCGGTCGCCCCCTCCCCTGACGGACCAAAATCGTCTGTCGGCGCCCTTTTTAGGTTTTTAACATACTTTTCTTTTGCACCATTATTGGCAAAAGACGTAATTTAATAGCTTTGTGTTAATGCCCAGATAACAAAATGCTCAAACATCCACCTATCTGCACTATATTATGATAAAAAGGGTCATCTTCTGTTATGTAGGGATAGGTTTTGCCGAAACGTATCTTCATGTTTTACACGCACTAATGAATGTTGTCGCTGTGCTAAGTTAATTGCTTCCGCACCAAGCGTGATTTTAAGCTTACAAAATACACAGACTGACATTAAATTCACCCTCCCGGCCAATAAAAGATGTTGCAAATGGCGAAACAATACCGGTAATTGTAGCGCAAATAGCCCTCCTAAATAGTCGAGAATAATTGTCAACATAGACAATAGAAAAAGTTTATAAAGATACCAAAATAGCTTTCACAACGTTTTTCAAAATCATTTGAAGAGAACATTCAGCTGTTCTGGTCTTGGTCTTTGGTCTTGGCTATTTCTTGCAATGGCTATTTCAGAGTGGTCACATGATATAAAATACGTCAATTGATATTTCTATATATATATATATATATATATATATATATATATATATATATATATATATATATATATATATATATATATATATATATATATATATATATATATATATATATATATATATATATATATATATATATATATATATATATATATATATATATATATATATATTTATTATGTTTTCCAGATACCAAAAATGTACACCTAACGGTGATTAATTTCCATAACTTTTCCCCCTGTAAAATTGCTTGCTATTTCGCTGTAGCAGGTTTAATATCTTCACAAAGTAGCCCATTATTACATTTCAATTTTAAATCGACCTGAAAATAACACAAAATATAATGACCGCCTTCATACTACAATGTGAAAGAGAGGGAGAGAAACATGGGTGTAAGCAGGTAGGGGAAAGGGGAAACTTGCCCTCCCCTGGAAAATAAAAAACCTGAAAAAACGAGGCTGAGGCTAAGGGTATTTACTCCTTCGAAGCGCCCCTGTAGACCATTTTTCGCCCCCTCTGACCGAAATCCCTACCTCCGCCACTGCCCTCACTTTTGAAAACCAAATCGACGCCCCTGAGTTGAACCAACTATGCACTTTAATACTTAATAAAATTAAATTTTGCAATCAAAGCTAGGGAAATACCCAAATTTAGTTCCAGTGGAACACCAGTTGTTGTTTCATGTAGCAGCCTCGTTGAGTACTACAAATATTTAGCTTGTTAAGTGGGATGATTTATTTTGTGCTACTACCACAAACATATTTCAAAATTTACCCTTTCTTTCTATCATGAAAAAATATTTCAAAGTAAAAACACTTTCTTTACCATCTGGTATTGAAGACTGACGCTGCCATTTAATGTCGTGCTCAAAGCTCTATTTGTTTTGCAAAAGGAGGTGGAAATTCTCACAAGAGTAAAACTTTCGCGCTTATGCAGGTGCAAACCAATAACCGCATCGAAACTGCTAGGCTATCTATCTAAGGCAGGCTTGATATATCATGTAATTCTCGCAAAAAGTGGTTACCACATTGTGTCAGTACTCAACACAAACGTGACGCTTTGCAGGTGCCCCTCTTTCATATCAGAGATCCTGCTTACCCCCCTAATGTTGCTCGTGAAAATAACCCCCCCCCCCCCCCCCCCCAATATCTCGATACAGATCTCCGCCCTCGTTGGTGGTCAAGTTTATCTTTGAAAGGTTATATAATTTCGAATACAGGGTATGTATTGCTTGATTGTTTACTGTTTAAGTAAAAGGTTATGGGAAAGCGTGTCCAATACCCTCACAGAAAATAAAAAGTGAGTCACTGCCCTATAACTGGGTCAGTTTTGTCCCCATAGTGACCCACTTTATATAAGGTGAATCACTATAGGGAAAACTTGACTCAGTGTTAGGATAGTGACTCACTTTTTATTTTCTGTGCTTGGAACTTTTTGCTTTTGGAAAAAGCTGACATGATGAAAAATCGTGCTATATGTGAAACATTTTGAAGCATAATTAAACACGCATTCCTAAATAGATCCAACCTTTAGTAACTCATGTCTCCAAGTACACTTTCTGGAACCTCCCATTTGGTTAATGTTCCACGCATGTCGATGTACGCTCAACTATTTGCTAACTGTGTGGGAACAACTCTATTGCAATTAGTTTGAACTACAATTCTTATGAATCTTAACATCCGTTAATCTGGTCAAATCTTCCTTATGTTGCTCTCACATTTTCTTTTCGTATTCCTTTATTTCTTCTTTGCAAAGTTGTCCTTTTATAGATGGGTTAGTTTGGTTAGATGGGACCACAGTTGGGAGGAATGCATGGGTGAATTATTGTCACCCTGGTGACCTCTGTATTCTTGATCGTTAAAAGTAACGATGCTTGGACTGAAAGTAACGGTTACGTTTTATCGCCCCCCAAAAATGCAATTTTTAACCAATGGAGTAGTAAGTAACATTGTGCTATGTTCCATACTGGTGTAGAGTGACTGCTAGATCTACAGGAAAGGGTATTCAAACATCCCAACAGTATTAAATTTCAAGGAAAAACATGCCATTTAATTATACCGGAAAACAAAAGAAATCTGACAAAACGTGTTTACACCAAATAACATTCTTTGGCTTTGTTGAAAACAGGAGGTATTTTGTAACCAAAATAACCAAATTTTATAGTGATTCGTCTTGATTTATAAAGGGTATTGCGATTGGGTTTGAGTTCTTGAAAGACATGAAAAATAACTGGAATATGCCTTAAAGCAGGACATTAAAAACCTGAAAAGTGCTTTGGCAGGCAATTTTGGTCCCTCAAGGAGACGATCGCCCCATGGCCCTGTATGTGATATAATATAAGTCAACAATTTAAAGGGAATTTAGGGGTTGAAACCGTGGCTCCACCCTGGTTCAGGTAAGCTTCCGTTGACTTTATAAATAAATATGAATCGGGTCTTTCGTCAGCCCAGAGACAAAGTAGAGGGAACATGTTATGTGCTATATTAAGCTCTTAATATAAGTCAACACTTTTAAGGGATGTTAGGGGTTGAAAATTGTTGACTTATATTATGAGCTTAATAAAGCACATCGCATGTTCACTCTACTTTGTCTCTGGCATGACAAAAGACCTAAATAATTTTAATTTTATTAGAAAAAAATTACAAATTCAAGCAATAATACGTCATTTTAGTTTCACGTGCAAAGTCAACGGAAGCTTACCTGAACCAGGGTGGAGCCACGGTTTCAACCCCTAAATTCCCTTTAAATTGTTGACTTATATTATGAGCTTAATAAAGCACATAGCATGTTCACTCTACTTTGTCTCTGGCATGACAAAAGACCTGAATAATTTTAATTTAATTAGGAAAAAAATAAAAATTCAAGCGATAATACGTCATTTTAAATTCACGTGCAAAGTCAACGGAAGCTTACCTGAACCAGGGTGGAGCCACGGTTTCAACCCCTAAATTCCCTTTAAATTGTTGACTTATATTATGAGCTTAATAAAGCACATAGCATGTTCACTCTACTTTGTCTCTGGGCTGACAAAAGACCTGAATAATTTTAATTTAATTAGGAAAAAAATAAAAATTCAAGCGATAATACGTCATTTTAAATTCACGTGCAAAGTCAACGGAAGCTTACCTGAACCAGGGTGGAGCCACGGTTTCAACCCCTAACTTCCCTTAAAAGTGTTGACTTATATTAAGAGCTTAATAAAGCACATAGCATTTTCCCTCTACTTTGTCTATGGGCTGACGAAAGACCCGGTTTATATTCATTTTATTAGAAAAAAATTACAAATTCAAGCAATAATACGTCATTTTAGTTTCACGTGCAAAGTCAACGGAAGCTTTCCTGAACCAGGGTGGAGCCACGGTTTTAACCCCTAAATTCCCTTTAAATTGTTGACTTATTTTATGAGCTTAATACAGCATATAGCATGTTCACTCTACTTTGTCTCTGGGCTGACAAAAGACCTGAATAATTTTAATTTTATTAGGAAAAAAATAAAAATTCAAGCGATAATACGTCATTTTAAATTCGCATGCAAAGTCAACGGAAGCTTAACTGAACCAGGGTGGAGCCACGGTTTCAACCCCTAACATCCCTTTAAATTGTTGACTTATATTATGAGCTTAATAAAGCACATCGCATGTTCACTCTGCTTTGTCTCTGGCATGACAAAAGACCCAAATAATTTTAATTTTATTAGAAAAAAATTACAAATTCAAGCAATAATACGTCATTTTAGTTTCACGTGCAAAGTCAACGGAAGCTTTTCTGAACCAGGGTGGAGCCAAGGTTTCAACCCCTAACACCCTTTTAAAGTGTTGACCTATATTATGAGCTTAATAAAGCACATCGCATGTTCACTCTACTTTGTCTCTGGGCTGACAAAAGACCTGAATAATTTTAATTTTATTAGAAAAAAATTACAAATTCAAGCAATAATAAGTCATTTTAGTTTCACGTGCAAAGTCAACGGAAGCTTACCTGAACCAGGGTGGAGCCACGGTTTCAACCCCTAAATTCCCTTTAAATTGTTGACTTATACTATGAGCTTAATACAGCATATAGCATGTTCACTCTACTTTGTCTCTGGGCTGACAAACGACCCGATTCATATTTATTTTATTAGGAAAAAAATAAAATTTCAAGCGGTAATACGTCATTTTAAATTCACGTGCAAAGTCAACGGAAGCTTACCTGAACCAGGGTGGAGCCACGGTTTCAACCCCTAAATTCCCTTTAAATTGTTGACTTATATTATGAGCTTAATAAAGCACATCGCATGTTCACTCTACTTTGTCTCTGGCATGACATGCTATGTGCTTTATTAAGCTCATAATATAAGTCAACAATTTAAAGGGAATTTAGGGGTTGAAACCGTGGCTCCACCCTGGTTCAGGTAAGCTTCCGTTGACTTTGCACGTGAATTTAAAATGACGTATTATCGCTTGAATATTTATTTTTTTCCTAATTAAATTAAAATTATTCAGGTCTTTTGTCAGCCCAGAGACAAAGTGAACATGCTCTGTGCTGTATTAAGCTCATAATATAAGTCAACAATTTAAAGGAATTTAGGAGTTGAAACCGTAATCCACCCTGGTTCAGATAGCTTCCGTTGACTTTGCACGTGAATTTAAAATGACGTATTATCGCTTGAATATTTATTTTTTCCTAATTAAATTAAAATTATTCAGATCTTTGTCAGCCCAGAGACAAAGTAGAGTGAACATGCTCTGTGCTGTATTAAGCTCATAATATAAGTCAACAATTTTCAACCCCTAACATCCCTTAAAAGTGTTGACTTATATTAAGAGCTTAATATAGCACATAACATGTTCCCTCTACTTTGTCTCTGGGCTGACGAAAGACCCGATTCATATTTATTTATTAGGAAAAAAATCAAAATTAAAGCGATAATACGTCATTTTAAATTCGCATGCAAAGTCAACGGAAGCTTACCTGAACCAGGGTGGAGCCACGATTTCAACCCCTAACATCCCTTAAAAGTGTTGACTTATATTAAGAGCTTAATATAGCACATAGCATGTTCCCTCTACTTTGTCTCTGGGCTGACGAAAGACCCGATTCATATTTATTTTATTAGAAAAAAATTACAAATTCAAGCAATAATACGTCATTTTAGTTTCACGTGCAAAGTCAACGGAAGCTTACCTGAACCAGGGTGGAGCCACGGTTTCAACCCCTAAATTCCCTTTAAATTGTTGACTTATTTTATGAGCTTAATACAGCATATAGCATGTTCACTCTACTTTGTCTCTGGGCTGACAAAAGACCTGAATAATTTTAATTTTATTAGGAAAAAAATAAAAATTCAAGCGATAATACGTCATTTTAAATTCACGTGCAAAGTCAACGGAAGCTTACCTGAACCAGGGTGGAGCCACGGTTTCAACCCCTAACATCCCTTAAAAGTGTTGACTTATATTATGAGCTTAATATAGCACATAGCATGTTCCCTCTACTTTGTCTCTGGGCTGACAAAAGACCCGATTCATATTTATTTTATTAGAAAAAAATTACAAATTCAAGCAATAATACGTCATTTTAGTTTCACGTGCAAAGTCAACGGAAGCTTTCCTGAACCAGGGTGGAGCCACGGTTTTAACCCCTAAATTCCCTTGAAATTGTTGACTTATATTATGAGCTTAATAAAGCACATAGCATGTTCACTCTACTTTGTCTCTGGGCTGACAAAAGACCTGAATAATTTTAATTTTATTAGGAAAAAAATAAAAATTAAAGCGATAATACGTCATTTTAAATTCACGTGCAAAGTCAACGGAAGCTTACCTGAACCAGGGTGGAGCCACGGTTTCAACCCCTAAATTCCCTTTAAATTGTTGACTTATATTATGAGCTTAATAAAGCACATCGCATGTTCACTCTACTTTGTCTCTGGCATGACATGCTATGTGCTTTATTAAGCTCATAATATAAGTCAACAATTTAAAGGGAATTTAGGGGTTGAAACCGTGGCTCCACCCTGGTTCAGGTAAGCTTCCGTTGACTTTGCACGTGAATTTAAAATGACGTATTATCGCTTGAATTTTTATTTTTTTCCTAATTAAATTAAAATTATTCAGGTCTTTTGTCAGCCCAGAGACAAAGTAGAGTGAACATGCTCTGTGCTGTATTAAGCTCATAATATAAGTCAACAATTTAAAGGGAATTTAGGGGTTGAAACCGTGGCTCCACCCTGGTTCAGGTAAGCTTCCGTTGACTTTGCACGTGAATTTAAAATGACGTATTATCGCTTGAATATTTATTTTTTTCCTAATTAAATTAAAATTATTCAGGTCTTTTGTCAGCCCAGAGACAAAGTAGAGTGAACATGCTCTGTGCTGTATTAAGCTCATAATATAAGTCAACAATTTTCAACCCCTAACATCCCTTAAAAGTGTTGACTTATATTAAGAGCTTAATATAGCACATAACATGTTCCCTCTACTTTGTCTCTGGGCTGACGAAAGACCCGATTCATATTTATTTATTAGGAAAAAAATCAAAATTAAAGCGATAATACGTCATTTTAAATTCACATGCAAAGTCAACGGAAGCTTACCTGAACCAGGGTGGAGCCACGGTTTCAACCCCTAACATCCCTTAAAAGTGTTGACTTATATTAAGAGCTTAATATAGCACATAGCATGTTCCCTCTACTTTGTCTCTGGGCTGACGAAAGACCCGATTCATATTTATTTTATTAGAAAAAAATTACAAATTCAAGCAATAATACGTCATTTTAGTTTCACGTGCAAAGTCAACGGAAGCTTACCTGAACCAGGGTGGAGCCACGGTTTCAACCCCTAAATTCCCTTTAAATTGTTGACTTATATTATGAGCTTAATACAGCATATAGCATGTTCACTCTACTTTGTCTCTGGGCTGACAAAAGACCTGAATAATTTTAATTTAATTAGGAAAAAAATAAAAATTCAAGCGATAATACGTCATTTTAAATTCACGTGCAAAGTCAACGGAAGCTTACCTGAACCAGGGTGGAGCCACGGTTTCAACCCCTAACATCCCTTAAAAGTGTTGACTTATATTATGAGCTTAATATAGCACATAGCATGTTCCCTCTACTTTGTCTCTGGGCTGACAAAAGACCCGATTCATATTTATTTTATTAGAAAAAAATTACAAATTCAAGCAATAATACGTCATTTTAGTTTCACGTGCAAAGTCAACGGAAGCTTTCCTGAACCAGGGTGGAGCCACGGTTTTAACCCCTAAATTCCCTTGAAATTGTTGACTTATATTATGAGCTTAATAAAGCACATAGCATGTTCACTCTACTTTGTCTCTGGGCTGACAAAAGACCTGAATAATTTTAATTTTATTAGGAAAAAAATAAAAATTAAAGCGATAATACGTCATTTTAAATTCACGTGCAAAGTCAACGGAAGCTTACCTGAACCAGGGTGGAGCCACGGTTTCAGCCCCTAACATCCCTTAAAAGTGTTGACTTATATTAAGAGCTTAATATAGCACATAGCATGTTCACTCTTCTTTGTCTCTGGGCTGACGAAAGACCCGATTCATATTTATTTTATTAGAAAAAAATTACAAATTCAAGCAATAATACGTCATTTTAGTTTCACGTGCAAAGTCAACAGAAGCTTACCTGAACCAGGGTGGAGCCACGGTTTCAACCCCTAAATTCCCTTTAAATTGTTGACTTATATTATGAGCTTAATACAGCATATAGCATGTTCACTCTACTTTGTCTCTGGGCTGACAAAAGACCTGAATAATTTTAATTTTATTAGGATAAAAATAGAAATTCAAGCGATAATACGTCATTTTAAATTCACGTGCAAAGTCAACGGAAGCTTACCTAAACCAGGGTGGAGCCAAGGTTTCAACCCCTAAATTCCCTTTAAATTGTTGACTTATATTATGAGCTTAATAAAGCACATCGCATGTTCACTCTACTTTGTCTCTGGCATGACAAAAGACCTAAATAATTTTAATTTTATTAGAAAAAAATTACAAATTCAAGCAATAATACGTCATTTTAGTTTCACGTGCAAAGTCAACGGAAGCTTACCTGAACCAGGGTGGAGCCAAGGTTTCAACCCCTAACACCCTTTTAAAGTGTTGACCTATATTATGAGCTTAATAAAGCACATAGCATGTTCACTCTAATTTGTCTCTGTCCTGACAAAAGACCTGAATAATTTTAATTTTATTAGAAAAAAATTACAAATTCAAGCAATAATAAGTCATTTTAGTTTCACGTGCAAAGTCAACGGAAGCTTACCTGAACCAGGGTGTAGCCACGGTTTCAACCCCTAACATCCCTTTAACGTGTTGACTTATATTATGAGCTTATTAATTAAAGCACATCCCATGTTCACTCTACTTTGTCTCTGGCATGACAAAAGACCTGAATAATTTTAACTTTATTAGGAAAAAAATAAAAATTCAAGCGATAATACGTCATTTTAGTTTCACGTGCAAAGTCAACAGAAGCTTTCCTGAACCAGGGTGGAGCCAAGGTTTCGACCCCTAACATCCCTCTAAAGTGTTGACTTATATTATGAGCTTAATAAAGCACATCGCATGTTCACTCTACTTTGTCCCTGGGCTGACGAAAGACCCGATTCGTATTTATTTTATTAGAAAAAAATTACAAATTCAAGCAATAATACGTCATTTTAATTTCACGTGCAAAGTCAACAGAAGCTCTCCTGAACCAGGGTGGAGCCAAGGTTTCAACCCCTGACATCCCTTAAAAGAAAAATAATTAAAAGTCCAAGCGATAATAAGATCTGAGTCATTCCAAAACATATACTTGGATTTCACAACTTAAACTTTTCACCTTTTCAATTCCCTACTCGCTTAGCGATCTTTATACGACTCCGTACACTCATCATACAGGAGGCGCGGCCTATTTCAGTGTTGCAGCCTTACCTTCATATCGCTAAGTGCACTCAGATGGAGCAATACAAAGCTGCAACCCCTGATAGTCTGCCACGATAACATATTTCGCGGATTCGGCGCTCGTACGTGTTGACAATCTGCGGTCCAGTGTAGGCCTACCTACCAATTGCAGCCATCGGACGCCATAAATAGGTCCCAGGTTACGATTCTGTGAGTAGAGTGACATGTTAACTCTAGGCTATGCCCATATTATTGCTTTAAAAATTGCTGATTAAATCCTCAACCAGGAACTAACGTTACAACTATACAAGCAAAGAGGACAGTTACCAACTTAGCCTGCATTATTTATAGCACATTGGTTTGTGTGTGTGGGCCTAACTACTTACCCGTCATTCAATAACTTCTGTGTAAACATATGTTGTCAAATACTGTAAGTGTGATGTAAGCTGAACACCCCTCTGGAAGGAATGGTTGTGGGTTGTGCTCAGCAAAGTTTTACACTGATGCTGGTATTAGAGGCCCAGATTTATTAAAGTAACCTTGTAAAATTAATATCAGCAGTTGGAACATTTCCATATTCAGGGCAAGGCCTAGTATAAGGTCTCACTACTCCATTTAGAGTAATGCTTTAGTCTCAAGTGAATACCCTCAAAGGAGTAGTTCTTTTAACTCTGGTTTGGATAAAATTTTGTCAGGATAACCTGCTAGCTGGGTAATGAAAGTCCATGAATATTAAAGAGAACTTGCCAGAGTGGGGATGTTGAAAACTTGGGTAAGATTGATGGTGATTAAGACTGTTTAAAAAATTGCTGTCAAATGGAGGAGATTTTTTATTTTTATGAAGAACTTAGGGGTGGGTTTACCCTACATAAACTTAAAGTCCTTCTAGCATAGCTCAAAATCTAAATGGTCTTGGTATGGAAATTTTATAGTGCCATGATGGGCAAACTTGTCAGCTATCAAGTGATTGTTGTCTTGAAATAACTGTGAACTTTGACGAGGGTGCAGGGGCATCGAAATGGAGCTCATGCATTTAGTGTGTAAGTCAATGGAGAAATTATTGGGGTGTGAGACCCTAACCTTAAGGGAGCATACCACAATTAATTCCTCCATTGACTTACACACTAAATCCAAAAGGTAAACGGGCCTCTAAAAGCTTGTCGAAGTTTTCCCCAGGGTCAAGCTACCCCTCATATGAAAGCTGACAAGTTGGCCATTCATGGCACTTTCAATTTACCATACAGTATCATGACTGTGAAGATTTTTTGCTATTTCACCTCAAAGTTCAAACCACCTTTTCCGAGCCTTGTTTTTCACTAAAATCTCGGTATGCCTCCGCCAGCTTCTAAGGCCCATAATTTCCACAAAATTGCTTCAATTAAGCCCATTTTTTCACCAATGGTACTTCATTTGATAAACTTTCAAAAGAAACTTATAGAAAACCCCAGCTCGTTCCATAACATATCAAAAAAGTGCTTCTTTTAGGGACTCTATCTGAGGGTGAACAAATGGACGCATTAATACACCTGCTAATTGGGATATGCTCCCTTAGGAATACGTAGAGGGCACAGGCCTAACATTAGGTCTAGAATCCTTGAAAAATATGATGGGACAAAGCAAGCAACAAACAAATCACCACTGATTCCCCCATTCAAAGTTGCAGCAGCCCAAGACTGAAACTTTGGTTATGTCTCAATGTTTCAACATTTTTTTGTCCTGACATCTCTGTGTTCCAACAAAATGGCGCAGAGTACACTTTGTCAGTGCCAAAGTACATTTTTATCGTTGCCAAAGTACATTGTCCGTGCCGAAGGACATTATTGTCAGTGCCAAAGTTCACTTTTGTTGGCACCAAAGTACACTTTGTTGGTACCAAAGTATGTTAAATTGTCGGAACATAGAGATATCAGAACAATGACCCTGAAACTTCAACATTGATGCAGGCAGCAGGGTTTGTCCTTATGTATTTTTTGTCAAGGATTGTCAGAAGCTGGTACAAATATAAGAATTTTCAAATTTTCTATTTAGTGCTTTGAAACAAGCAGGTTGCCATTTAATTTTTCAAGTTAGAGGAAAAGAGTAACATTTTAATTTTCAGACTGTTACTGTATATTATTATTGTGTTGTCATAATTATGTAAAAGATATGATACTGGAGAGCATAGTTGTGAATAAACTATTCACTGCTGTATTTTTTAAAGGGACAATCATTCATATCAGTTTCCCTCTTCATTTTGTAAATTTAGTATCATTATACTATAGTTAACAGAGATAATAATTTGACCACAGAATTTGTCCAATCAAAGTATTGAAAGTAATTACAGTTTTTCTTCCAAAAATTATGTCATTAATGACACCAAAATGTGACATAAAAATGAATGTTGCAGATTGTTTTCACATTTTTGCCTATCTTAAACAGTAGCCTATTGATGTGAGGCTCATAACTATCTTTTTAAAGAGTACGCCTTCAAATTTACTCACAAAATTCATGAATTTATGCTCAATGACTAAAAAAAAATTATCAATAACAGTTCCTTTAATGGTTGTAACTCTTGGTGTCCACTGGAATTACATTCATGAAATGGGGTGAATTTTCTTCAAAGCAGTGGCGTAGCTATTGGGGGGGGCAGGGGGGGCAAGTTGCCCCCCCTGGAAAAATTTTTGGGGAAATTTGATGAATCTTCTTATTATTACAAAAATTTCACAAAAATTTCTCAAAATTTTTGTTAGAATAAGAAATTGTGAGACATTTCTCATACATAATTCATATTTTCATGCAACAAATTAACTCAGATTTCGTCAGTGTCGCATGAACCGGCCCAATTCGCGTTCCACAGAAATGTCCTCATGGCGTAGCAGACTGAATGTTCTCTTGTGCCTGTATACGCACTGGGGTTATGATCAGTGCGTTTCAGTGCACAGGAAGCTGTTATTCAGGTGATACTTTGGGAATTCCTCAGTAAAAGGATGTGAAAACTGACAAGGCACTACCGTAGACCCCCCGAGGTTGTTATGTTCTTCTACAAGCTAGCAGTAGCTGTACGATTTTACTGTGTGTACATAATGATGGATCGGGCTGAAACAATCCATGGCCAACGATAAACTTAAAAATTATCTAGAAATTAGAATTAACGGGATCCGTTGGCACAATTAGATTTTGTTACTTAGCCTAATCCTTGGAGACTTATAAGCTAGTTCGGGAAAATAGCTTTCTGCTCACTTTGAGTGTAACAATAAATGGACAATGAGTACCTTGTAGCCTTCTACACATAACAGACTGCTTTTCTCACAGAATATCCTGTGTGATCGAGCCACTTTTAGGCCTCCTTAGTTGCGTGCGAAGGGGAGACCATTGGGCCATGCCCCCTCACAGATGCCATTTTCCTTTGTTCTTAAAATACGTAGTCTAACTTTATTAACACAGATTTTACTTTAAAAGATAGCATATGTGGCACCAGATTGCTTATAAGGACACCCAATTTTTCAAAATTTTTCAAAGGGGAAGGATTGTCCCTGCAAGGTCTTTCAGTGATGCCAATTTTTTTTATTCCTACAAATAGACCTAGGCAAATTCTGTCAAATTCCAATTTTTACTTAAAAAGGTAGACTCTGTTTCCCACTGGTGGCATTGATAAAAAAGACTACATGTTTAGATTCTCTCTACAAGCATAAATACGCTATTTGAGGGGTCTGATTTTTCGAAATTTTCTTTTCACTCCACGCCAACCAATGGTGGTGCTTTGCTCGGTCTTTTGGACAAAATTACATATTTGGAGTAAAATTAGCTCTTAACTCTCTGATCACTTTGCAGTTTACGAACATATTTTGAAGTGAGCATTTTATTGCAAACGACAAAAGAAGAAAGCGACTGGCTAGATTCTTCGTATTTGCCTGGAAAATGCTATTTCCGGCCATCTAAGGGGTCTGATTTTTCCAAATTTTCTCTACGCTCCGCGCCAACCAATGGTGGCGCTCCGTGTAGATATTCATTATGACAAAATAACATTTTGTGGCCAAGGAAAACCACAAATAACCATCAGTGCTCTTTTATTTGGACTTCTAAAAGTGTGCAAATTTAATGACAAGATTTTACTTCGTAAGGTAGCATAAATGGCATAAGAGTGCATGTAAAGACACAAAAGTTTCAGTTTTATCCTCATGAACCACCACGATTCAACTTTTAACACTGTTCCCGTCAAAGTCGAAAATCTTGCACCATTTTGCATGTAGGCTCCTTGAAAACGTCAAAAAAATTTCCGGACACCCCTCTTCTTAGACCATACTGCATGCCCCTCCCCCTTCAGAGAAATCCTGCGTATGCCACTGCTTTAGTACATACGAATAAACCAGATACTGTTTACCAAAATAATATACTTTGTTATTTCCAATTGCTCTCTGTTATACTTTAAGATTAAAATGCAGGTAATATTACAAAATGGTATGGTAATGTTGTTATACTTGTAAGTTTGCATATTTTATATGAAATACATACACATTGACCGGGAAAAGTTTTGGGGAAATTTCATACCTTTGCCCCCCCTGGAAAAAATCCTAGCTACGCCACTGCTTCAAAGTGACATTCATTTAGCAGAAACCTGGTGCAATGTGAACAGTGTGACCCCTAATATTTGGTAATGATAATTTATGAGCTTGTTCAAGCCAAAAGAGCATAATTATCTGTCCACAAATAGTATTTTCTGTTTGGTGTCCACTCCACAGTGTTGTAATCGAATCATTAGATTAGTGACTTGAGTCACCAGTTTTCAAACTTTTAAGTGACTCGAGTCTAGTTATTGACTCAAGTCACTGTACTATTTCAGTGGGGAAATTGCTCCTGAATTCTATCGAGGATCATTTTGAGAGGAAGTGACTCGAGTTCAGACTTGTAACAACACTGTCACTCTAGGCCTCACACCCCCAATAATTTCCCCATTGACTTACACACTAAATTAGCTCCTTTTCGAGGCCGCTGCAGCCTTGTCAAAGTTCACAGCTATGTCAAGACACCCATCACTTGATAGCTGACAAGTTTCCCCATCATGGGACTACAAAATTTCCATACCATGACCGTTTAGATTTTGAGCTAGAAGGACTTAAAGTTTTTGTAGGGTACACCCACCCCTTGCCTCTTCACAAAAACAGAAAATCTCCGCCATTTGATAGCAATTTTTTAAACAGTCAAAATCAACGTCAATCTTACCCAAATTTTCAACATCCACACTCTGGCAAGTACTCTTTCATATTCATGGACTTTCATCACCCAGCTGGCATGTTATCTTGACAAAATTTGGTCAAAACCAGAGCTAAAAGGACTATTTCTTTGAGGGTGTACACTTGACGCTCTAGAACACTCCTCTAATGGAGTAGTGAGACCTCTATTACATCCGTTAAACACTGATTGCAGGTGACCATTCTCTCTATTTCCAGTAGCATGGAATGATGATTTCACAATACAGCTGGTAGCAATCAATGTTTGGTGTCAACTTGTTAGACAGTGTTACATCTGTTAAACATCAATGAGTGAACCATTGAAAACTTCTAGTAAAACTTGCCTATCCTGATTCTGTTTATATGTTTTATCCAGTAGACACGTTGCTTACTCTCTGCAATTTAAATAGAATTAAAATTTCCAACTTTAAAGAGATGTGTTAATGTACTGTAGGTAACAGTGTCCGATATCCGGTGTCTTTTGTTGCATACGTTAAAAAAATGCAGTTTGATTTTGAGAAAAAAAGCAGAAATGCTGATTTTTGCTAAATTAGAAGTTCTTTGCTTACAAAATTAAAACAAGTAAAATGTAAAAAGCCCCCAAATTTCCCTTCTTGTGCTAGAGGAACAGCATTTTATCTTTATTTGCAAAGCTTTTAAGTTATGTAACAGTGTCCAAAGAAACTATCGGTATTATTCCTAGTTGGTAAAAGTTATCTAAAATGAACATATTCCTCATCAGCACATATTTTCTGAAAAGTTGAAATTCACATCCACCACCCAATTTATGGCCAAGAAAGAATCATGAGTCCGTACACAAGTTTGGACACCAAGTCACCTACGTTAACTGTCACATAGTTAATTTTAGCCGCACATTTTAACTTCCTGATACTTTTTTATCCTTCAACAAATTTAGTCAAAATTTGGACTATATTTTTGGTACAAAATAAAATTCAAAAGTAGGATTTAGGGATTTTCCCCTGCATGTCACACTTAATTTTGTAACCCAGTATCATATCATAACATATTTAGCAAAATTGTTCTTCATTATGCAGACACTGTGACATTTGTCATTAAAACAGTCCCTTCCAAATACACAACTTTTATTCACCAATTGTCTTGCTTTCCCGAAGACTGGAAAACTACTCCTTTTTTCTTAACACGAGCTTCTGACAAGCTTCCACAAAATGATGAGACAAAGCAAACAAAACAAACAATAAAGTAATCACCATTCCCCCACTCCCCCATTCAATGGGCAGCCCTAGGCATCCTGAAACTTCAACATTACAGCAGGGAGCAGGGTTTGTCCCATGTATTTCTGCCAAGAATTGTAGCCTATACTACAGTGTTAAAAGTATGGTCCACTTGGCCATATATATATATATATATATATATATATTTCACTAATTCCGCACTTAGGGGGAAAGTTGTTGTTGAAAAGTCGACCTTAAGGGGAAAAATTTTTGGGGGCGAAATATAAGTTTCGCCGTAACGTTTCTCCACACTTTTTCTAAAGGAATACGTAAACGTACAAGGGCGCCCTCCTAGATTTACAAAGCAGATACAATTACTTCAAAGTTGTCAAATTTACGGACACCTAGCTGTTAACACGAACGGATGGCTGGCCATTGAAATAACGTTGTTTATATTTTTAGACGTTAGGGCAAATTCTTTTTCTTATGTATTTCATTGTTATTTTTTCGCCCTATGTACGCGCAGATATAACAATTTCCCCCTAAGGTGGGAATTAGCGTTATATATATATATATATTTCCCAAAAAGTAAAGAGTACAGTGATGACTAGCTCTTCATTTTTTAAAGTCAGTACTGTCAGTATTGGGAATGGGTGAGTACAGTACTTAGTCACAGCTTTAGGATACTAATGATTTTGTGTGTTTCTCCATTGTAGCTGGTTTTAATTTCCATTTTGTTTGTTCAGATTTTTTTGCTAATGAACTACAAATACAGTTAAGCAAGAAAAAAGTAAATTTTGTTATAAGGGTTGGAGTATATAATTCCATTAATTGTATAAAAAGTAAAAATGGGCAGTCAATGTGCCACAGTTTCCTTTCTGAAATATTCAGAAAGGTGGCTAGTTGTGTTGAGTAATCAGATTTGTACATTCCTGAGCTGCAGTTACAGTATGAGGATCCTCCTTAGATGTAAGTTTTTTGTAAGATTGATATGAAAATGAAGCTAGTTTGATTAAGATAAAATTTCTGTCGAGCAGGGAAGAAAGAGCTTTAAGGAAAGAAAGGGGAGAAATTAATTACTTGCATAACTAAACTTACACATATAATATCGTATATACGAGTGGTCAAATTTTTTTAAGTTTTATTAAAAGTCACCTGTTTTCTGATTCATTGTAAATTACACTAGGTCTTGTATGTATGTGCACCAAACGTTGAGACATTCTCTGCTGTGATTCAGTATCATTTCTGAGTTCTCACCTAATTCCAGATAGGGGTTCAGTACTTATGCACATCAGATAATTTTACAGCTAGCTTCTTATAATTTTAAGTTTTAGCATTCAGGCCCATGTTTCATAAAGAAGTATTTCACTGTATTTGGAAAGTAAACCCATTACAGTAGGTACAATGTGATCTTAAAACAAACTCCAACTTAAATACAGGAACTAAGTTGTGTACTGTTTTCATTTTCATCATTAATATGAATTTGCAATGTAGACAAGTTTATGTTTAGTTGGATTTCAGCATCTATCATAGTCTCACATTAACTGTATGAAGCAACGTACTATAAACACAATGCAATGATCAGTATTAGTGCTCACTGTCTTGGAAGGGGGGTTCTACTGCATTCCATTAAGCTGTAGTTGAAGTCAAGCAGTGCATTACACCACTTCACTTCTCAACACAAGAAGCACCCCATTATAATGAAGTGGTAAAATGAATAGCTATACATTATTGAACAGTAGCAAATTCATCTTATTCTGTACATTTGACAAACCTGTACATGAAAAATGACATTGTTTGGTTTAGAGATTGGGAAATTTTCACGCAAATTTCTTATAGCAGAGGTTAAGAGCAGTTGCCCTAAACCTATTTTTAAACAACAGCTGTTCTGTTTGTTGGTTGCTTGGTTTTATCTTCTATGTGAAAAGTTTTTTTTTTAAATACAGGAAACTGGACATGACCAAAACATTGAAGCAAGTTATCTTCTTTGTGAAGCAATGTGTAATGACACACTTTACTTATTATGCTACTTCAGTATGGTGTTGTGTACACATTCTTGGAGAGTTAAGTTTGCTGAAATGTCTTTTATTTTTCTTGGTATTGTGCATCTTCTTGGATATTATCCCTCAATGAGTCTTAACCCATCTTTACCATTGTTTGGGTCTGTTTGGACCCATGTGGAGAGCGGGACTGTCACCCATCTTTACTGTTTCACGCAGAGCTCGAAACTGCGTTTAGCTACCCGAAAATTTGGCCACAACAATGAGAGAGACAATGGTTTAAGGTGATGGGGTCAATAGCCTACGGAAGTTGATGCGGGACGTGCTACGCCGGCTCTTCCGCCCGCTCCAGAGGCGCGTAAACATGCCCTGATTGGAGCACAACGGTAAAGGGTTAACTTACTTTTTCTTTTTGCAGATAAGGAATGAGTGAATGATGTGATAAAGTGTGACCTTTGGCATCTGAGATTCATGTGAAGGTCAAAACAGAAAGATGGACTTTGAAAGTGCACTCCAAAATGCTCTTCAAAACATCAGTATATTTCACTGGCTGTATTTCTTAATGATTGCATCGATCCAGCTATTCTGGAACCCTCACCTTACAGCCCTTGCCTTTATTGGTGACCCACCAGGTTTTAGTTGTATTGACAGCAAAGGAACAGAAGTAGAAAATTGTGACAAGAAATGCAAAAGATACATTTATGGAGAAGAATTTACTTCAATAGCTACAGAAGTGAGTATCATTTTACTGGTCATTAAAGCATTTGAAAGTTGTACATTACAGTAGTGTTTTTGCCAACTAAAATGTGGGAGCCAAAGACAGAGGCCGGCCTCAACTACAACAGTGGACAGATTTTTTTGTGGTTTAAGTCATGTGCAGATCCAGGATTTTGAAAAAGATGGACACACACACAATCAGCTAAAGGCTTCAAGTGAGGGCTGAAGTAGCAAAGGCATGGCAGGTGACTGGGGTCCTTGCCCCCCCAAATTTTGACTTCTACCTTAGATGCAGTAAATGTGTTTTCCAAGCATCTTGGAAGCATATTTTCATACTGTATCTCTTTGCCCATTTGCTCAAAATTGTTGCTCAAAAATTGTTAGTTATTGAAAAAAGAGGGAGGGGAGGGTGTGCCCCTACTTAGATCCACACCTGAAAGTCAACACCCTTCGTGCTTTAGGACCTACCTGCTGCCTGCTCGATTGCCTGCCTGCCCACCCCCCCAAAGGTCAAATGGGACAGCAAAATTATATTTTGAACATGCTACTTTAACATTTGAGTGAGAAGATATGGTACATGATGGCATTATTTGAAATAGAATATTTAAATCATTAGAACCTCAATGCATTTTTACATTCTGGTTAAGTTTTGAGAGACAATTTCTTTAATTTAATTCCAGAGTCATTTGCCATCGATTTTATCTAATACAAAGTTTCGTTTTTTTTCTTCCAGTGGAATCTAGTTTGTGATGAAAAATACAAAGTTAATGTAGCCCAAGAAGTTCTCATGTTTGGTTTCTTGGTTGGCGTGGTTGTCCTTGGCAATGGCTCTGACAAACTAGGACGCATGCGGACCACTATGATGTGCCTCTATGTTCTTATAGCTACACAGCTGTTAATGTTGATTTGTAAAAGTTTCCTTCAATTTGCTTTATCAAGGTATTGTATGTCCATCTTCTATGTCCTTTTGCCTTTTTATGTCACATGTTGTTACTTGTAGACCTGTAGACTTTTCATCACTCTTTTATATAATAAGCTTGAAATATTTCTGCACTTTTTTTTTCTCCCTCCTTGATAAAGTTAAAAATTAAAGTACCTGTTACGGTACCTACTCCAGGCTATTTTAATTGTGTCTTTGGGCATCATAGCAGTGTTGGCACAAGTGCTTAAAAAATCTCAACCTGTTTAAATTTTTTTTTCTTATTTTAGATAATAATTAGAACTGTATGACCTGACTTCTGTCATGTACCATGTATGAAGAAAAGCAGTGCGCAAATTCCATGCAGAGGAATACATTCTGGATTTGTGAAGTGACTAAGGAAATCTCACAATCATGCATCTTTGTGGCAACACTGCATCATATTCTGTTTAGTAGTTTCCCTCAACCTCATTGGTGTAATAAAGATGGTGGAAAGTGAGAGGTAGTTTGAAAGTAAATATGATGTGCCATCCACAGTTCTACAGTAAAACCCCTGCAACTGAACCACAACTGTAGTTTACATCATTAACCGTAAATAGTTGTGGGCCATGGAAGTTAAAGTGTGACTTTTGGAAACTAGAATGGTAAAATCCCCACAATGTGTACCCTTGTGTTTGGCCTAAATGATTACAAGGTTTCTGTGGCTGGTGGTTTTGTTATTGATCACATGGAATCAAATGCCCCTCCCCTCCCCCTCTCCCTCCCTGAATTACAACACAACTTATGTCAACAAGTTTATGGGTCATGGATTGAATGTGTCTTGGGCTTTTAGCATAAACCAGTTTTGATTGATTTCATTTTATGGTGATGAGTTGTGACAAAAAGCAGGTAATTGATCTTCGTTAAAAAGTCTCCTAACTGTTTTTAGGCTAGATCCAACATGTAGCTTTTGAGAGTACTAATGCTGCACATACTCATTACAACATTACAGTAACTGTTATACATGGCCCAGTAGCTATAGGAAGCTTAACTATGAATAACATCTACTGTTATGTTCAAATCTATGTGAAGATGATGTTTTAGGGACTTACAATAGAACTAACAACAGGAACAGCTGCAGAAACAATGACAATGCTGTAGTTACATAAAGACATACCAAGCAATCTATTAAAGGTTGCTGACAGAAACATTCCATCAGATTTAGTTTGCTGTGTCTTTTTAGGACTACAGTGTATCAAGTCCTTTGCATCAAGTTTCAAAACATCATTTTAAATATCAATCAAGTTTCCTTCAGACCCCAAATACATTTGAGATCATGATTATGTACTCTATTTTCTCATTTTGTATTTTCTCCTTTGTGAATTTCGTATTTTCTCCTTTGTGAATTTCAGGTTTGTTTTGGGTTTTTGTATTGGAGGTGGAAGTTTAACAACATATGTAATAATCTCTGAGAACATTCTACCACACCAGCGTGCTCTGGCAGGAACACTCTCAAACATTGCATTTGCTCTTGGTAACATGGTAAGCAGAGATTTTGTACTCCTTAAATTTCAATAAAATGGACAATAACAGCATTGTAAATAAGTTGTGATTTAATGCTGGGCTGCTGCTAGGTGGAGGAATTTTCTCTCTGCCTTTTCCAGAAGAAAAAGCCAAAGAAAAAATGTTCCTTGAAACAGTTCCTTTTTTTGGACAATAACTGCAGAATTTCAAAGTTGTCAAATGGTAAACATGATTCTTGAAGATGGAACCTAATCTAAAAAGAATTTGCTGGCCTGGATTATCATTTAGGTACCCCTTGCCTGTCCCTCACATGATTTATTCTGGTCTCTCTCTCCTTAACCAGATACCTGCGTATTAAAGATGGATAGACTTGCCCTGCACTAATGCCATGCTACTGCTTAAAGATGGATGGATCCATTCTGTAATTAATGCAGTGAAACATGCCACATAACAGCCAGTCAATCAATCATATCCCCTTTTATGCAGATTGTAAGCACAGAAAATCACCTAGCCTTATTGGTTATTGGCTTTTTGGTACTAGGGATATATCTGTCTTTATTTTGAGGTGGTTGTCAAGCAAGTGTACTGTAACGTGTTTTGATGTTCTGCAGCTGTTGTGTACAATCTCCTAGTAGATTTAGGCTACACATGTGTCATTTTCTCTTGACTTTTACTGCTACAATGGTTTTATCAGCATTGACTGGGATACCAATGTCTGCTGAAGAGGTGAAGAGCCATTGCAGTGTTTATTTGATGAAGTATTGGGTTGGATATACAAGACATTTCAAAAAGTTAGTTCAACGGTAGGGTGGAGGTTATGGTAGTATACTATAAATCTGTAGTTAACTGATTAATGTTCAGTTTGCTTTGTTCCACATATACGTAAATTTGTGTTATTGCAAGTATGTACAGCTATTGAATACATTGGCTTGGAGTCCATGACTCAGCAAATCAGTCTGATAGTCTTACCCACTGTAGCACAATATATACCTTATCACAACTCACTGAATTTTTAAGACCTTAGTTAAGTAATGGAGGGGGGATAACAAGCCAGTTAGCCACAACTGGAAAAAGGCAGTCTGACATAAACAAGATGGTTAGAAATACTGAGGCATAATACCTTACCCAAGTTAATGAGATTGCGCAATTATTTTTATTTAGATCAAAGGCACTCTAACAGTTACCTGCATGGTGTGACCATGTGCAGTTTTGTTTTCCTCTTCAGATAGTTTGGCCTCATGAGATGTGATACATTGTACCGGTTGGTATGCATCTTTTAAATTTTGGTTATTGTTAGAGTTAGATGAGGTTTAATGGCTCAGTCTCTAACCATAGGGTGAACGTCACAGTAGAGATTGAAAGGTAGTCCCTCCCTGCCAATCACCAAACTTAATCCTGGGCTGGAGTTAACAGATGGCCACAATGGCCATGGCCTTGTTGTCTTTTAAAATTTAAAGACAATCAAGGACATTTGGCCTCTATGCCCTACCTATAAGATTACATTATGGTTCATACAAAATCACTTGTTTGGCCTTGGTGTCTTCTAAATTCACATGATTTGCCTTTAAAACTGATGGGAAAATGGTCTTGCCCCACTGAAACCTTTATTCCAGACCTGCAATGACCCTTTCTAATAGATAATTTTGGGCATGAATGATTAGGCAGTTGTTTGAAAGACATTCCTTTAAGTTAGCAGCCTTTTTAAACTGTAACATGACAGAGGAATCTATTGTGTAGCAGCATAGGTTATACAGAGTGTGTCCTTCATTTCAAAGGCAGAAACTTAAAGGGGAAGTTTAGGCAAAAATTTAATTTTTATATGTGAAAGAGGAACAAAATCTACACAGTGTGGTGAAAGTTCCATTCAAATCTGACGTGTATTTTTTGAGGTATCAGTAAATGAAGCCAAGAGATTTGTGTTTCAAAGTGAGCTTGAGGGCAGCAGAGATTATATCATCTCCTCACATTGACAAGGAATGCTTTGTTTCCCTCTGTTTTGTCAGCCTGTTTTGTTGACCTTGAAGTTAATAGGAGTATGACCTTCCTGTGGGGGATGCAAAGTTTGTAAAATTCTCATGCCATTTATGCAATCACATTTTAATAATATGGGATTTTTGAGGAGAAAATCCAGTATAAAGTTTAAAGAAAAACAAAAGACTGTCCATTAATGTGGGGATGTGATGTCATACGTGCTTGCTTCAAGTTCACTTTGTATTGAAAATGTGAAAACTTTACGTGTTCATATCTTGAGAACCACACATCAGATTTCAATGCAAATTTCACCAAAATGCTCAGAATAAGTACCCCTCTAACATACCAAATCCTGTTGTGACCTTAAACCCTTCTTTTAATGCTGATCAGCCGATGAAGGGAACAAATCAGTTATCATGCATGAGAAGAGGCAGAGATTAGCCAATTAAGAAAATCTTCCTGGGTCCTTTTCGAATGAAATTCCTGGTAGAAAGCTCTCAATTGCAACTCCCTAAACAGGAATGTACACTCCATGCAATTGGATTAAGTTAGGGTCAAAATTGTTAAAGGTTAAATATCAGGTCAGAACTGGGTTGCTGGAGATAATTAGTGTTAAATCTTTTACTCTCCATCCAGGCATTAGCTACCATGGCCTATTTTATACGTGACTGGAGGATGCTCAGTTTGGCCATTGCAATTACTAATATTCCATATATATTGATGGCATGGTGAGTAGGAAGGAAAAGATACAGTGTAGTTATAAGTAAATATAACAAAGGTAATGCAATGCAATTTAAGTTTAATTGTGGTCTCTGATATAGGTAAACTGCATGCACCCCTTCATACTACTGATGCACCCCTCTTTTAGCCCTCACCTTAAAACATATATCCATTGTGCAGAAGTGGTGATCAGTTTATTTACAATACGTGTGTGCACAGCAGTGTCTTGTATACAGTAGGAATGCTGTAAATGCTTTGCCAAAAAACCCCCTCAAAGAATTATTTAAAAGTACTGTACAATACAGTTTCATGATCGGAAAAGCTGTATACATAAAGACTTCCACAATATTTAAGTATTGCACTGTAAAGTCCCATAAGTTGAACTCTGCTCAGCTTTGAGCTGCATTCATGGTTGGCTCATAGCAGCAATAGATCTTTTTGTATAAAACTTAATTAATTATTGCATTATATTGCAGTTTTGTTTAGCCTTTATTGTGTGACTCGGTAAATCATTGCAGCATTGAGAATCATGGGATGCTTAAGTCCAGTTTTGGATGAGCATGATATTGAGAGAGTATATAAGGTGTTATTTAAACATATAATTAATTGTTTCTTCGCCACAGTAAGTGTGAGAAATTTTATTCGTTTGAAGGTTCAAGGTTGTAATCAGGTTGGCTTTGCATTTTGAATAGGATGTGAAATCATTGAACTCATGAAATTATCTTCTCCTGTACTCAAAAACCTTGTGTAATATGTTTGGCATAATGTTACACTTTTATTTTTTTGTATTGATGTACATATTTTGTATTTGTAAGGTTGTTGATATTGTCTAGAGCAGTGTTTCCCAAGCTTTATTAGCACAGTGCCCCTTCTAGTCAATTGGTTTTGTGCAAATGCCCCCTACAGCTCATCACCATACGTGGGTGGGTGGGAGAGAACTGGCTGAATTTAGCTTTTCATCAAACCATGGGACTATACAGTGTGCAGCACTATTGAAATTGTCAATGGTAGAATGATGTGGGGTACAATAACAACATGTATGCTGGAATGAGATAAAGGTGTGTGGTAATTGAATTATTATTTTTTAATGTTTTGACTAAAGAACTTGTCTGTCCCATTTCCTGCTAATGCCCCCCCCACAGCCTCCTTAGCCCTTACCACCCCCTTGGTTCCTGCAAATGCCCCCCAGGGGGCAGTACAGCCCCTGTTGGGAACCACTGGTCTAGAGCAACAACTTTCCTTTAAAATTTATATTTTTATCAGCATAATTCCAGAATCTCCACGGTGGTTGAGTTCTAAAGGTCGAATTTCAGGGGCAGAAGATGTCTTATACCATTTTGGTAAACTCAGCAATCCTAATTTTTCAAGAAAGTCAGTCTTATTAACAGCAGGGTTAGAGAATACAAAGAAGGCAGGAGGTGGGGTTTTTGATGCCTTGAAAACACCAGAGTTGCGCAAGAGAACGTTATCATTAATGTTGGCTTGGTGAGCATATATAAACTTATTTAAATATTGTTTAAAGTTAAAAATGTGAGGGTATATTGTAGTTAACTAGTATTTAATGTTATTTTATTGGTTTCGATGATAAGAGATACCTATGCAATCATGATGGCGTGTGTATGTATGTATGTGTGTATGTGTGGGTGTGTGTGTGTTTGTGACACTTTGCTTGTTAGCACGATATCTCATGATAGGAATGTCTGACAGTTTTCAAACTTGGTACTTGGATGGGCCATGTTGAGAGGAAGAACCCTATTGTTTTTGGTGGAGGTCAAAAGTCATCTGGGGTCACCGGGGGTCAAAGGCTGAAAATCTTGTTAGCACGATATCTCAAGATAGGAAACTTGGATAGATTTCATATTTGGTATGTGGATGCGTTATGGTCAGATGATGGTCCATATTGTTTTTGATGGAGGTCAAAGGTCATCTGGGGTCACCAGGGGTCAAAGGCTGAAAATCTTGTTAGCACGATATCTCAAGATAGGAAACTTGGATAGATTTCATATTTGGTATGTGGATGCGTTATGGTCAGATGATGGTCCATATTGTTTTTGACAAAGGTTAAAGGTCTAATTCTGGGGTCACCGGGGGTCAAAGGCTGAAAATCTTGTTAGCAGGATATCTCAAGATAGGAAACTTGGATAGATTTCATATTTGGGTATGTGGATGCGTTATGGTCAGGAGATCTTCCCTTTTGTTTTTGGTGGAGGTCAAAGGTCGTCTGGAGTCACCAGTGGTCAGAGTCTGAAAATCTTGTTAGCATGGTATACCAAGATAGGAAACTTGGATAGATTTCATATTTGGTATGTGGACCCATTATGGTCAGAAGAAGATGGTCCCTTTTGTTTTTGGTGGAGGTCAAAGATCGTCTGGAGTCACCAGGGGTCAAAGTCAGAAAAACTTGTTAGCATGATATTTCAAGGTAGGAAACTTGGATAGATTTCATATTTGGTATGTGGAAGCATTATTGTCAGAAGATGGTCCCTATTTCTTTAGAGGAGGTCAAAGGTCATTTGGTGATGGGATTATTTGAAAGGGAACATTTGTGCATCATCAAAACCTCAATGCAGTTTTGCATTCTGGTTTTTGATACAACATTGCACAAAATGTAATATTGCATTATTGAAGGTAAACTGATATAGGAGTTACACTGCATGAATATAAAATTTCTGTTACAAAAACTGCATAGTCATGTGGTTAGATTATCTGACTCGCATTCAGTGTGTCTTGAGTTTGACTTCTTACCAGGTCAAATTGAAAAAATTAAAAATGGAACCTTACACCTATTCGCTTGTTGCTCAGCATAAGCAATGGATTAGGGGAAACAAGACAGTGGGAGAAAAACGGAAAAAAACGGTGGCCCGTCAGACTTGCAACAATTGGTTAGAAACTGAGCCGTCAAACCTCATCTAACTCTTTTTCAAAGCAGTGTCATGTGATTAGAATGAATCCATCATCAATAAGTATACAATAGTCATTTGGGGTGATTGCATTGTTCTTGAATGAGATAGTTGTATGTCATGTTAGCAAGCCCATGTTTTCAAGTCAAGCAAAGAGCATCCTTTTCATGAAAACAAATTTTAGTTCTTTGGTAATTAATTCCAATATTGTTATACAATTTTTGCATTCTGCAAATCCTTTCTCCATTTTGTTTCCTTTAGTAACAAAGGAACCTATGCAGTCTGCTTGGCATATGTATGTGTGTGTGTGCACCTGTAAAGAATGCCTTGGCGTGTACATGCCGCACATGAGAACTCAAGCCTTGTGGGACATCTTTCCTTGCTCACGCATGTAAATGGCATAGCTACCCAAAAATTCGGACATTGCAATGAGCTCTTTCACGTGATATGCAAGAGCCAGCCCTCGCTCACAGCATTCACGTTCTGCACGACTTCACCTTCTAAAGGAGAATTGAAATGATTTCCTTACAGGGAAACGTCTCTGTACCCCATAAGTCCTTGAGTACGGTTATGTGTGTGCTTGTTATATGCATTTTAGTGCAAGGCAAATGGTGCCTCAATAACCAAGCGATATAGGGAGGTCACACAATGGACAGCTGTGTTCATGTAAAATGCATGTCTTGACCTACTCTGGTCGTATTTGACCTTTCGACCTTTGTGCTGTCTTTGTAAGGTCTAGATTTGAATTGTTGACACAGACCAAAAAGGCAATTAAGTACCCTCCTATACTGTCCCTAACTCAAGTAAGTGACATTTTAGTGAAAAATTAGGAGTGTAGGTATTTGTCACGTGAAAAATGGGAGGTATGCAGTGCAATAACTTGAAAAATCAAGTGATCAATTTCTCTCAAACTGGAAGTGTTTTTATGATTTTGAAATTTAATGTGCCCTTATGCTTTTGGTGGAAGTCAAAGTCATTGAAGCCAAAGGTGCATATACCTTGCAACTCCCAAAATACAAAATCATCTTAAATGCAAGGAACTGCAGTGCCCTTGGCTCTTGATTCTTTCTTTCTTTTACTCCATTGCTCGTTTATCCATCAGCTGTGCTTAGTGTATGTTTACTCAATTATGGTCTTCTTTTGTGTGATGTTTTATTTAGTGCAGTTTTTTTCCAAAGGTGAGTCACTTGCGCTAACAGGTCTTTTCAAGTGTTCCTCACGTTTTTGCTTCCATACATGTTCGTTATTTTTGTAAATCATCTGAAAAATAAATTTGAAGAGGAAAATTAAATTGAATTGTAAAGATTGTTAATCCAATAGCACCTTGCAGAACCTGTACAGATTCTCTAACCAGCCAGTATGTCTTACAGTGTTCTTTGTCAGTTTCAATCTTGTTTGAGGATTACCGCTAGTACACAGGTTCATACATGTAATGTGATGTCATCTTTTCATAGGTTTACCTGTAGTTTTGTGTATTACGGGTTGACAATGAATGCCAGTAGTCAAGGCACCAACAGATATGTCAGCTTTACACTCTCTGGTTTGGTGGAGATACCAGCTCACCTCTTGTGCACTGTTACTCTTAATCGGTAAGTCAACATTGGGAGCCCCTTCCCTAAAAATCTGAACACCTTTTTTTTTTTTTCTTCTTTTTTTTTCTTTTCTCCGTTTATTGACATCTTTTTAACATATAAACGCAGATCTAAACATAAAGGTCGATATGAACAAAAGTTAATCCTTAATAAATAGGATGGATATAACAAAATTCTAGTTGGAATTGAACAGTGTGAAGCATTAATCCAGAGATTATACGCATAGATGAAAAAGCATCAATGAAAAAAGAAACAACTATAATATACTTCCTAATTGAGAATAATGATAATAATATTAAATAGTAGTACTGGATTACAGTAAATATACTGGAGAGGTCTCAATAAAACAGCTCCTGGCAGGCAGAGAAAGCATGCAAAAGGTCATTATAATTGACTTTGTTTTTTTTATAAATTCTATTATTATTGTATTTTTCAATGTTTAGAGCAAATTTGAACCTAAAGAAAAAGTCATCAACAGACAAGTTACGATCCTTTCTCTTACAGTCAAAAATATAATATTTCATGTGGAGTATGAGGAAATTATACGCATGATTTGGGTTATTTCCTTACCCAAAGAAAAAAGTTTGTTTCAAGAAACAAAACTGTTTTTTTAATATAAGACCCTCTACATGAAGAATAAATGACGCTGTATGACTACATTCCCAAAAAAGGTCTGAACACCTTGACCCGACCTCACAAAGGGGAAGTCAAGTGTAATGAAATCCTCATCCTGTAGGTTATATAACAGATAGACTATTGTCATTTTGTCCCATTACACAGTTAAATTTTTTATGGGTGGTGACCATAGAAAGTCCACGATCAACTTCAAGTGAGTGAAGTAAAAGATGAACAGTTTAAGTTGTTTCCAAAATATTTTCTGAATTTTTAAGCAGGGGAGTTCCTTTTGAAATGATTGGGATCCTTCATTGACAGTGCTTAGTATTTGTAAATGTGGGTAAAACAAAACTCGGTACAAAATGTACCTCTCTGACTTGACTTGTCCCAGAAATGGTATTTGCAAGGCCATTCAAATACTTTTTTGAAGTGGAACATGCGGAGATGAGGTCTTCCTACAGATGTAAATAATAATGAATATCCATCAAAGTTCCATTATGTTTATACTGCATTTGTTACCAAATAAGAGTGGAGATAGTAGTTATGTAAGAACCAATCAGAATGCTTTCAGAATAAACTTTGCTAGGTCGCCCTCTACATTGCCTTGGACTTGCCATTGTAATGTGACACCTGCTTAGTGTGAGCTTCTGCACCTTTCAGTCCTTGAGATTCAATGATGTCTTGACATGAACATTAAAACCAACTGCTCGGCTTTAGTTGTTAAGTATCATATGTAAACCAAACAAATCCATGGGAGCTTTTTTTTTTAACAAAGTTATTTCTTTTTTAAAAATGCTTAATTTTTCAGGGCTGGAAGAAGAAGAACTCTTTTCTTTGCTCTGCTTACAGGTGGTCTATGTTGCCTCTTTGTAGATTTTACATCTCCTAATGGTAAGAATGTTTGCTTCAATGATAGACACATGGTAGGAAAGGAACGTTTGAAATATTGACTGATAAGGAAAGTATTGAAGTATGAAAAATAAACAAAATTCCATTAAACGAATAGCCCAGAGCCAAATTGTATTTTTGATTTTTGAAAGATGGACTTATTCGTAACATTCTGGTGAAACTTTTATTCATTTCCCATGTTTGGTTCTCAAGACATTGGCAATTGAGTGTTGCAACTTTTCTGCCTGTAATGAACTTGAATGAAGCAGACTTGATGTCATGGATTCACATGGTTGGCCAGCATTCAATTTTTATTAATAACTTACTACCAGTTTAATGCAAGTAAAATTGATACCATAGGCACATCCTGAACAATGGGATTTTAAAGAATTTACATGCCTTAAGGGCCAAATAGCATCCCTTATCAATTCAAAGTCAAACCAATGAGATGAAAAATAAAAACAAAACATTGATCAACAATGTGAATTCATGGCATAACACCTAGGTGCCTCAAATTCGCTTTTTCTTCAAAATTTGTCAACTTCAGTTGCTAATATCTCAAGAACAGAACATGGAAAATAATAAAACTTCACTGCTCCCCTTTAACATATCAAACATAAATTTGGTGCTGGAATATTCTTTGAAATTGTACGAATTCACTGAAACAGATCAATATACACCTTAAACCTGCATTATACAATTTGGAAACACTGAAAAACTATATCTAACCATGGATCTAATGATTTAAAATGAGAAAAAAGTTCCCAATCCCTTTAAAAATACCATACAATGAAGGTCCAGTGCCTCAAAGTATTTAGCTCAAGTATCAGATATCTCTTCTTTTCACTCCACATAGGGTTCAACATGATCAAAAAGTGTTGGGGACTAAGCACATACTTTCATATTCTGAATTGTATCCTGAATTTCTTATTTAGGTGTCAGTAGTTTACTGGATATAAACAGATTATGCTATTTGATTCATTTGTTAGGGTAGATGTAAGCATGAATGATGCTTCAAAGGATATTGTAAGCACGCGGCATAAAAAAATGAATACCCCTTGTGTCTAGTTGTCAGTATTTACAGGACTATCTCCTTAGCAGGGGGGTTAGTTAGTTAGATGGAGTTATACGGCCCAGTTTCCAACCTATTGGTTCAAGTCAAGCCAGCCACAGCTTTTTTTCCAGTTGTGGCTCACTGGCTTCTTTTTCCTTCTCCATTGCTTATGCAAAGTATCACACACAATGACAGTAGGTTCCATTTTTAGAGTCTTTGGTATGACTCAACCTGAGAATCGAACCTGGGCCTTCTGCGTGAGAGACAGATGCTCTACCATTAGACCAAACACAGTGGGGGGTGGGGATGAGGGTAGGGAGGGGACCTTTTTTTCTATCTGCAGAATTCTAAGGCTTTGAAGACCCAAACTGGTTGATGTTCAGCCATTCATGGTCACAATGCACAGCTTAACTTTGCTGTGGGGATTTGCTCAATAACTGGGCTGGTTGTTGCTAGAGAGCCTTTCATGTTTGAAAGGTTTAATGATTAATTCATTCATGAGAGCTGTTGCACATGCAGGAATTGTCAGGTGGAGTGGCCAAATGGTGAATTCCCCTGATTGACATGGATAGGGGTCCACTGAGGCACCAGAATTTTTGCATTGACTCCGGTTAAATGAAATAGGGTGTCTCCCAGTGACCAATAGTTGGCTAGACTTGAGCTAATTTGTAGGAAACTTGGCTGTAAAATTCCATCTGACCTAACCTAGGATGTCAGGAAATGTTTGTTTTTGCCTAGAAAATTAGAAAGTAAAATATTTAAGAAGCTTCAATAGAGGATTGTCAATGTTTGAGTATTTGTTGTCCTGGAGGAGGTCTAAGAGGAAGATGCATGGATGAACTGTCTTTCCCTCGCCTTTGGAAAATTTTTGCCTTTTAGCAGAGCTGAGATGTCAAGTGGTTCTATTTTTTCAAAACTTTTAGAGCATATTTAAACATGCATGATGGACAGTATGCACCCTGTTTCTTTCTTAGATTAGATCAGACTATTTCTGATTGATTTCAGCAGACTAGGGCTACCTCCAGAGGAACATAGCATCTGGTTCCCCATTGAGCATATGACTGCCTGGGACTAAGGTTACATACTAGAAAGGTTAACTTTTTACTAGAAAGTGAAATGGTGTTTTCCTGAACCAGTAGATTGGAAATTGGGCAGTAGAACTCCATCTAATTAACTAAGTGAACAAAACAGTGGTTCGACAACACACTGTAATGTGGTTACATGTTGAATTTCCCTGCCTATAAAACTTCTGTCCACACCTTTTTGCTCCAGTGAACAAAGGTCAACAAAAATCAGATAAAAAGTTGCCCCACTGCTTGCCTTTCACACCTCACAAACAGTGGCACATCTGGGCCATATCATTTCACCTTTGTTTACATCTTCCACTAGCTGTCTCTTATCAAGCTTGTGGTTTCTTGGAACGTGCTTGAATGAGTTGAGCAGGAAGTCGGGTGATATTTAATTCCCCCACCAAACCTCGCTTCTGGTGGGGACTCGTGTAAAATATGTAATAGGGTAAGAAATTCCTCATGTAAGTGACAAGGGTAGGGTATGTGGTGCTTCCTTTGAACTCTGCAATGAAGCAACAATGGTGGCAAGATGCATTAGGCCTACACAGTACACTGTACTTCTATCAGTTTCCTGCTGAGTATGATCTGTTGGAGAAGAAACTGGCAGAGCAGTTTAGCTAGTGTTTTAACCAACACATGTGTCTCTATACATTGTTTTGGCATTAACATTAGTGGATATTTACAGCATACTGAGACAGTCAATGTGAAACCCATACTCCAGTGTAAGAGCTTGCAGTTTCAATGAAATGCGCAGGTCTCATGCCCATTGTGTGAGAGTTGACAGCCTTGTTGCCCATGGCAACAATTCTGCTGCAGGGGGAGGATGGGAGACACACATCTTCACTGTGTCACATGGAGCTTGAAAATGTGAGTAGCTACCTGAAAATTTGACACAATAAAAGGAAAAGCCAGTGTTCACTATCATGTGGTCAAGAGTCTGAATGCTGATTTGAGGCATATTATTCATGCTGTTTTTGCTGACCCCTGAAAACAGTCAAAGATGCCCTGATTGCAGAAGGTTAAACATTTGAATTATTTAAAGTAATTCAGTGATGTACCTGTAACACAGTTTATACATAAACAAGCCCTATGTGTGTATGTGTGTATTGTTTGTGCCACATATTTATTAATAACATCAAGTATGGACTCCCCTTCATTCATATTTCTGCTTAAAATCATTTCATGCTTTTGGGCACTCTCACTCTGCATGATTTTATACTTTTCTTTTTTTCAGCCACAGGGATATTTTCTCCATTAGCACTATCATTAGCTGGAAAAATGGGAATTTCAATGGCATTTAATGCTATTTATCTTTTCTCATTGGAGCTTTTCCCAACTGTCATAAGGTTAGATTCCTACTTCAGATTTTTCCAACTTTTCTGTCATTTGGTTAAATATTTCACTGCTAAGGTGTTTGTTGCTTCTACTTCTTATCACAGCTGTTTAGTAATTATTATTAGTGTCCCCTTCAGTATCTTTACCTGGCTAGAGGCCTGAATGGCTAATTAACAAAGTATCTCAACATTGCATTCACTTTCCTGTTTGGTTTGTAGATTTGCTATGTTTATAGGAAGAAGCCTATTGTTTTGGTGGAGGTCAAAGTTCATTTGAGGTCATGGGAGCGCACTGCAAGAAAACTTCATGAATGGCTTTCACACAATATGTTAAGATAGCAATGATGGACACTTTTCATATTTAGTATGCAGATTTGTCAAGTTGAGATGAAGAAGGCTATTGTTGTTGGTGTTGGTGTTGGTGAAGGGTTAATCCCCAAATCTCCCAGGTTTGGAGCTCTATGAGCCCCAATACTTACCTCCTTATTGCACTTATATATTTATCGCACCTACCTGCAACTAAACCCCAGTAGACAAAAAGCACAGTAGAGCCAGGTCACCAGAGGTCAAATGCCAGGCTTCAGAGGTCAAAAGTCATATGAGATCAACAAGAGTTAAAAACTTTTAAGAAGATGACCTCCATGGAGGAGAGTTGGAAGAATTTTATGTTCGGTAGGTGGAAGCACTATGTTGGAAAGAGAGCCCAAATTGTTGAAGGGCAGGAGGTCAGAGGTCATCTGGGGCAAACAGTGATCAAAAGGTAGAATTTGCCGAGAATTTCCATGATCATCTTGGGAGATATTATTAGTAGTTTGTAAATATTAGTTATATTATTATTGTTCTATACTATTATTGTTCTATACTTGGAACCCAGTTTCATACTTTCATCATCAATTGTCTCCTGTTTTTTGAAGATAGACAAATTTTGTATAAACAGGATATTTTCCCACCAAATTTCTCATAAAAATGTTTTGCTCTTCTGGGAGGTAGGGGTGTTCTTCTAATGAATTGATGTTAGCCTCCAGATTACCATTTAGGACTGTCCCTCCATTCAGATGGCAGTGCTTAATTATGACATTCCCTTTCTAAAAGACATCAAGTAACTAGCAGCAATCTTCTGATAATTTTTGCCTCCTGTTAAATTTTTAGCTGTTTTATTTTTCCAACCATGAATATGAACTTTATTCCTTTCTTTCAATACTAGAAATGGTGCTATGGGGATGTGTTCTATGGCTGCACGGATTGGTGGTATAGCTGCTCCTATGTTGTCCACTTTTGTAAGTATTTCCTCTATTGGAGGGTAGAGTGACTTGTTTGATAATCTTGTTTTTTGTTTGTGTGTTTGTATGTATTTTTGTTGGTTGCCTCTCAGCTTGTTTACTTTCATGTTTTGGTTTCTTTATTTCTGTATGTTTTAACATTTATATTAAAAACCTCAGAAACAACTCATTATATAGCATCATTTCTCGACAAAGCATTCTCATCATATCCAAATTGTTGCCATTTGAGAATAAAAAAGTGTGCCAATATATTCCAAAGTGATAGTATTTGTTGAGCATGGTGAAATGTTATTATTTTTCATTTATTGTTTACATGCAGGGAGACACAATAACTTTCATGGGTTTTGGCGTGACAGGCATTGTAAGTGGTTTGCTGATGCTCTCACTACCAGAGACACTAGGCAAACCCCTTCCTGAAACGATTGAAGATGTTGAAAGTTCCAGAGGTAGGTAATTTGAGGGGCACTGTCCTCCAGTTTTGTATCAATTGATGATGCTTAGCTGAACCAATGAAGAAGGGCTGAAAATGAGCCAGTGAGCCACAACTGGATAAAACACTGTGGCTGGCCTGACTTAACCCTTTACCGTTGTTTGGGCCCATTTGGACACATACGGAGAGTGCGGCTGTCACCCATCTTTAATGTTTCAGGTGGAGCTCGAAACTGCAAGTAGCTACCCGATAATTAGGCCACAACAATGAGAGAGACAATAGTTAAAGGTCACGGGGTCAAAAGCCTACAGAAGCTGATGCGGGGCGTGCTACATCCGCTTTTCCACCCACTCCCGGGGCACACAAACATTCCCCGTTTGGAGCACAACGGTAAACGGTTAAGACAAAGTATCTGCACCATGGGGCTGTGCACACACGCAGAGAGAGTAGTATCAGCTTTGCAGTAAACACACTCCACAGGCATATTTTTAACCCTTTACCGTTGTTTGGGTCCTTTTGGACACATACGGAGAGCGTGGCTGTCAACCATCTATACTGTTTCCCTTGGAGCTCAAAACTGTGAGTAGCTACCCGAAAATTTGGCTACAACAACGAGAGAGACAATAGTTAAAGGTCACAGGGTCAACAGCCTATGGAAGCTGATGCGGGGCGTGCTATGTCTGCTTTTCCCCCGACTCCCGAGGCGCGCAAACATGCCCGGATTGGAGCACAACGGTAAAGGGTTAAAGTGATTGGTGTGAAACTGAACCTTTAAACCTTGTGTACTCTAACTACTTGTTTTGGAGGACCAAAGTTTGTGCATTTGTGATAGATAGCCCATATCTGCATGTATGGAATAAAATGCCTCAAGACCTTATGATTGATGGACACATGGGTTGTTAAATATACTTTGTAAATTGTAAGTAAGAATGACATTTAAGTGTAGTAAAGGTTTCAAAATTAGGGTATAGATGCCTCATGTTACCCCACTCCCCTATCCTTTTCCAGTCGTCAGGAGAACTTTTCCAAGATCTTCTCAGAGTTATCGCTCTTGAATATTGACATGCAGTAAGTTTCAAGTATTCTTTTTATTTTTTATACTTCCCACCTTTGTTCCTTTGCAGGTAACAAGAAAGGAATGGAAAGTTCACTGCCTCTTGCCACGTTTTGAGCCAACAAATGCAATTCTACCAACTCTAAGCACTTGTTTCCTGAATTCTGATTGGTCAAAATGACTGAACTGTTATTCTGTACAATGGTAGTTTTAATGATATGCAGAAACCATTAGCAACTATGGGTGGGAGAAGGCCTATTTGCTAGCCATGCATTTTTGCATACTCACATGTGCACATACTTCTGATCTGTTTTACTTGGGAACTGTTTGTTCAGGATGCACGCATGTTTATTTGTGTTACATAATATATATTGATAAAAAAGACAAGCCTCTTGTGCTTGCAAGTAAAGTACCAAGGCTTCCCTCATTTTGCAAGCACAACATAAACACAAAGATATGAGCGTTCATTTATTTATCACTGGCAGACACGCCACAGCAGTGTTAATGCCACATGCACTAGCTGGGCAGCCTACAGGGCCTAAAAATCTCAATAAAGTTGAACATATTTTGGAGTTAAAAAAGAATAAACCACATGCGTTGGAACATTGTTGGTTAATAAATCATCTTTAATTTGAAAAGTTAACTTATTCCACTTCCCCTTGTCTGTTATTTTTCCAAATTTGGAGTCTTTGATCTACCAACAGTTTTCTGACAAATGTAGTTTACACCTTAGATGATTGACTTTGTAATAACATTCTTCACATGGAGCAGCCACAACTGTAAGGGTTATACTTCTAAATTTTCGATCACTTGAACAAAGGAAAGCAGGTGTGGAGGAATATTTCTTGTTTTTGTGCATGCGGATATATTTTTATGTCATTCTGTGAAGGAAAGTTTAATGTGTAACAGTTGATTCCTTTCAGCTACTCCCATCATGAAGCAGGTTTTCACTCTTACACAAATAAGGCAAGGGAAGAAGTAACCAGGTTTGCATCACAAATTGCAACCTTAGAAGTTCCAGTTGCAAAGCATTTCTGTCCCAGCTTTACAGATATTATGAATCAATATATTTCAGTTCTTCAGTTTTTAAGTTCTGAAAAAGCTTAGCAAAAAAAATATAATTGCATTTTTTAATAATCATTTCACATTTTTCATTTTTAGTAACATTTTATTAAAATGTATTTTTTGCAGAATTTGTTGTACAAATAAGCATGATGTTATGACTTGTTTGAAATTCACATGTTGATTTTAATAGTTTCTTATCATGATTTAGCAGAACTGCATATTAAGACATTGGTGAGCAGTTACTGCTGAGTAACTATTTCATCCCCTGTAAGGCCCTCGCTGTCTACCTTGCAGTTGCCAACATATTAGTTAATTGGTTCTCATCTTTGCATAGACACAGTGTGTTTTTGCAGCATTATTCCAACTAAAAGGTTTTTGATTTTTGCTGAATCATTCTTATATTCATGCAGCTATAGTTAAGTGCTAACAATCTTCCTTTTGTTTTGAAAGAGCTCGTCTTTATTGGCACTGATTTATTGATGGGGCATTCATACTCCTGAAATTTGAACAGCTAATCCTCTCGCCCCTAACTTAAATTTTTGTAGTAGCTAATCCACAGAAATTCTCAATTGGTACAGCTCTTTGACTGAACTCTAGCTGAAAAATGCAGAGTATCGAAGCTCATATTATACAGCATGTACTGTATTGAGAGTGTTTTGGTATTCACATTGGGTTCTTGTGTACTCACCCTGAAGCAATAAACTGAGATTGTGTCTGGGTGAGGATGAATCTGAGACAGTTGTGGAAGGAGCTAGTAAGTAGATTAGGAAAATCAGAAATGTTTGGGGTGAGAGGATGAGGTCTTTAAACATCAATACTAGTGAAGAGTGTATACCAGAGTTGAAGGGAAATTTTTAATTAAAAGACACCAAATGGCATACAAAGAAAAATGCGTTAATCACTAAATTGAACCATTCAGTCTCACCAATAAATTCAAACAGTAATACATCTCTTTAAAGTGAGTACAGAATATTGCTTCGTTTTGGAAGTTTGGGCCAACAAATTGTTCCTCAAGTAGTTAGAGCATCCACCTTGCAGCCAGGAGGTCAGGAGTTGGACTCCTGGCCATGTCATACCTAAGACTTTAGAAATGGAACCTACTGCCATTATGCTTTGTGCTCAGTATAAGCAATAGATAAGGGGAAACAAGCCAGTGAGCTACAACTAGAAAAGAGGCTGTGGTCAGCCTGACCTATAACTAATTAGTTAGAAACTGAGCCATAAAACCTCACCTTGTTACTCTTTAGTCCAGGTCACACTACAGCGATATTGGATCGGATTACTATCAGATTTTTGTGAGTTTAACTGAAAATCCCCTCCTTCTGTTGTCCTAAGAACCAGTAATTTGCCATATTTTAAATATATATGGTTGGTATGAGAGGACGCGTATGCAATAAAAGCTGTCTGCAGATGTGACGTCAGGGAATAAAATATTGTAGTTCTGTGATACAATTCATATATCTACACAGGTTGACAAATTTTTGTTTCTTTTTGACCAAAGATGGAGGAGATATTAATTAAAACTCTCAAAAATTGAGTGAGAATTTTATTTTGGAAAAAGAATGCTACGATACTGACATGTCTGAATTATCTATCAATGTTGGTCTGCACATACTTCTTTTTTTTTTAAAATTTGACAACTTTTGTATATAGAAATGCAATAATTCTCCTGAATGTCATTGTTCTCATAATCATAAAATTGAATACACATTCAGCAGCTGGGTGACCTTTTTTCTTTTGAATCAAATTTGACAGTATTTACTGAAATAATTGCCAGGTATTCACATAAGTTACAGAAGTTTCATTGTTGATTGTATATGCCGTTTTGTCTTGATTAATTCCTCTAAGTTGGCAGATGTTTGACTGTTCATCATACATACTTGAAAGAAAGAATCTAATCATTTATTTGTTATATTTATTCAAAGACCCTGTGTGCATGTGTGCCTGTATGAAAATGGTGAAGGAAAAAGTTAGCAGTTTTGTTTGACAAAGTGTGAAACAGAAATAATTACTTTATTTCTGATATACAAATTATAGATGATGATCTATTGTAGACAACAGGTTGAAACTTTTTGATAAGAGACAGTAAAAGTAATATATACTTCCATGTGTGTTGAGACATTTTACAAAGTAATTGTTGTATTTGTCAAGTAACATAGATGAAAATACTAAATGACTTTATATTTTGACTTTTATATCAGAGTAATAACATAAGATATGTTAAAACTACCCATTTATGGCCTTTAATTCCATAATGTGAGGAATCTGGCTGAATCACAAGAGAAAAAATTTAGAACTGCTATCTGAAGTTTCGTATTTCTGAAAGACTCGTATTAAGTTTAACTTTTGTTATTATATTCAGCCGTATGAGCATGTTGATTGGTTTCTCACATTCCAAATGCAAGGTTCAAAGCAAAATTGTAATATACATTGAAAATTGTGAATGAGTAAAATATTTGTCCAGATAAAAGTATATTTAATATTGGTTTAATGATGTGGAGATATATTTACATTATATAGACCCTGGGTGAACCTTTGACATAGAGCAGTTACATCATGTTCCTTTAATTGGAAAATATATCTGTTCATTGACTTACTCATCGATAAACATATGTTCAATAAAAGTGGTGCTGTGGTTCATAACCAAGTGGTGGAAATAATAAATGTGGAAAAAAGGAATCAATTTATTTTCTGGTCAGTTTTTATTGGATGTTTGTAACATGTAATACTGTTTCTCAAATTTCACCATGTTGGTGAACCAGGGGCAAAATGATTACAGTGAATTATACCAGGAGCTAAACTATTTTAGTCAGTACCTCTTTGCAATTGTCACCCAAGCAACATCATTTTCCCATTTTGGGCAAAGATTTGCTCCAAACTATAAAGTGCACTGAAGTGTAATTGCTTTTTGTATAAGCTTCCAGAATTTTTCAATGTTTCACACCTTGTTCAGAATTTTTGACTTAAGATTCAAATGACAGGCCACAGAAGTGCCATTTCTAGCTGTCTGAGTAATGATTTTTCAAGTTTTTGTAGTTTGCATTAAAATGTAATATTTGGTTCTACAGATACCAGCACATGGAAGTTGTCACTAATAATTCAAAGTAAACTTGAACAGCACAGTCAAGTAACATCAAAACTGCACAATATGCCCTCTCTTGTTTTCCTCCTCTTTTCCCAGATAATCTTATACTTTCACACAGAGAGTATGAGAAAGTCATGACTGATTTGACAAGTTTTTAATGGGGAGCTCTCATTCATAAGGCAAGATTCATTTATCTAGCCAGTTAGTATGGGCAGGTGGTCAAAGGAAATACATAAGTGACTTAGCCATAACTGCCAGTTAGATATTATCACTCTGCCCTAAAGTGAATTACCTCGCACAATTCCTCTAGTTATTAAAAATAAAAATACAACCAATTTCTACCATTTATTCATCTGCTTCCCAAAACCTTACCTTACAAACTTAAAATGGGAGGAAAGATATTGAAATTAAAACCTGTCTACAAAATCACAAATGTGTTATTGCATGTAAAGTGGTAGATACATAGGTTTATGACAGATCCAAAAATCAATAAGTATTTCCCGAAACCAAGAAAGTCTGGGCTGATTAAAAAAGAAAAAATATTAGTTTGTACACGATGCACCTATAAATGGTTCAAATATCAGAGTACATTTAAATGCACCTACACACAACCATTAAAAGCAGAAGAGCCTTCCCAAGAAATAAGTTCCAAATTATACCATCAGCATTAGGTCCTCTTGAGTGTTAATTGCTCATGTTGGCATATTTTGTTTCTGCGTATTATTCATGGATATGAAAGGAGAGATGTTATTGTGTTGGTGCTGCCAAACTGGGATGGACTGAATGTGATTTACACCATATCAGCAATGGGTGTGAAAAAGAGGTGATTTCTGTCACCTTGCAGATTAATTGGTGTGGGTGCACAGCCCATAAAACTTCTTACCCCTGAAGCTCAAAACCTAAACAGTCATGCTATGGCAAATTTGTAATGCCATGATGGGCCAATTCATTGGCTTTCATGTGAAGGGCAGCTTTAGTGGGCATGAACTTTGAGAAGGCTGTGTGCCATTTAATGAAGGGGAAATGGTGTGTAAGTCAATGGTGCAACTATGGTGGTGTGCTCCCTTCTCTCATCTCAAGGCAGTTGTATTGGGAGTACTTGACATAGCTAAATCAACTGAAAGGAATATGTATCTTTACAATAGATTAAGCCTACTTACTTTATTTAGCCACGCTTGATCAACAAAGACAAACAGCTAAGTGGTGAGTTGAATTTCAAACAGCCTGCATACCCATTTGCAAGATACTACCTAACTTACAACCAAGCACACTGCTGCTATCAGTACAATGTATTAACAGCTAACTGCTCAGTAGGCACAATGATCTAAGCCCTACAAAAACAGTTCTAAAATCCAACTAAACTTTCTTATATTGGTATAGGAAAACAGGTAAATATTAATGTTTTGCACACAAGAAATCATGCACCAAATTTTGTTGAAACATTGATGCCATCTGCCTCATTTTAAAACCTCACACACATACTGGATTACATGTGTCAGCTAAAAATAAAACATTGCTTATAAATGTAAAGGGACATAGGTGGAAATATTGGAGATTTGGGAGGCTTCTTGCTGCAAATTTGTAGGGAAATTTTGGTATTCCAGAGAAATTTCACTTTCTCATACATGAACATTCAGGAAGAATTGTGACAGATCTTACTCCCTTTCTAGAAAATGAACATTTTATACAAGCTTTGATAACCACTTGTCTCAAGTTCATTTCAAGACACTACCATGCCAAGACGAGATACAGACACTTTTAAAAATCCTGATATCTTATATTGGATTTTTAGCTAAATATCTGCAAATTAGCACCTTCAGCACATAATGCAGAGATGCTCATCAGGCTGAAGTTACGCAAGCTATGCACGTCACATACTTAAGTGCTGTTTACACATTAAACAGCAACTTGAGAATCATGTTTAAGGAGAATGAAAGTTTACAACATGACAAATCTATATACCAAATATGAAAAGTGTCAGTTATACATAACTTGAGTTATCATGTTCAAATACAAGCTAAGTCACATCCACACACACACACTCCTTGCCTGCCTTCTGCAAGGAATAAAAAAAAAAAACAACTGTAACTAAAATTTTCAAACTTTCTAATATTTTCATTTTGCACTGTTCATTTTCAGAACTTTTCTGCCTTTTTGTTAAAGGTACAGGGACATCTCAGGCTTTTTCCCAGTCCCAGCTGAGAGAGTAAAGGGGCACACACCCACCCCTCTGGACCCTGATTGACACACTGAAGGGCTGGAACACATTTATCCATCCTCTACTCCGGGGTGGGGTCACATGACTTCAATCATTGTCTTCCATTTCTACTTCAATGTCCAAGCTAGACATTCCTGACTTTTCAGTTGCTACAACCTCTTCCTTAGCAACAGCATCCAAATCTAGATCTTGAAGCCCTGAAAAAAAATCACAATCACTTACATCTGAGCAAAAATTCAAAATATATAAATCAGTAGCTCCTTTTGTGATGTAGTTAGTTAGTTAGACAGAGTTTTACCACCCAATTTTCAACCAATTGGTTCAAGTCAAGCTGGCCTTTTTTCCAGTTGTGGCTTACTGGCTTGTTTTCCCTACTCCACTGCTTATGCTGAGCACCAACCACAATGGCAGTAGGTTCCTTTTTAAAAAGTCTTTGGTATGACCCAGCCAGGACTTGGAGTCCCAACCTCTTGACTGCAATTCTGATGCTATAACCGCTTCACTATGCAGTCAGCCACACTTTTGTGATGTACAAAGGGATCATTTGACAATACAGTGTTTATGGTGCTTAACATGCTTAATTGAAAAATGCATTAACCCTTTACCGTTGTTTGAGTCCTTTTGGACCTATGCGGAGAGCTCGACTGTCACCCATCTTTACTGTTTCACGCGGAGCTCGAAACTGCCAGTAGCTACCCGAAAATTCGGCCACAACAATGAGAGAGACAGTAGTTTAAGGTCACAAGGTCAATGGCCTACAGAAGCGGATGCGGGGTGGGCTACGTCCACTTTTCCGCCCACTCCCGAGGCGCGCAAATATCTCCCAATCAGAGCATGATGGTAAAGGGTTAAATGAATTTCTTTTTTAGTTCAGTCTTGGACTTCACCTTAACTATAATTATTTTGTTTCATTGATAAATGAGAAAAGGACTGCAGATATTCTGACTACTGATTGAATTCTAATTCTGTCAATTTACTACCACCAAAGTGAAAGTTACCTGTTTCAGGTTGTAAAGTTGTGTGCTCATTGGTGGTAGCATATGCAATGAAGCAAGATATTTCTAATACAAACAGTTCAACAGAAACGTTTTATCATGATGACAGTTTATGAGATTTCAGTAGGGTTAAAATATGGAAGAATTTTAACTATTTTGGCAAATGAGAATAAGTCTTTAAAGAGTTCACACATACCTTCACAGGGAGACATGTCCCCAATGAATAGCTCCAGAGTTAGTCCAAGGACAGTTGAGGTAAATGTGTCATTGCCTCCTGACCCAAGTGCCTATAAAAATTATAAATACTCAAATTAATTTCATGGAAGTTTGTTTCAGCTTTCATAAACAGCTGATCGTTGGTCTATAGAACCTTCTTTTGAGTGAAACCAATTGAGTCTAGCAGGATTCCTACATATGCATAGCAATATGGAAGCATACACCAAAGGTTAGGCTAAAACTTTGAATAAGGTTAGGTTTCGAATATGGACAAAGCATATGTTAGAACTTGGAATAAGGCTAGGTACATGGAATAAGGTTAGCATCAGAAGACAAACCATTACACTACATGACATCATATGAGGGTTGGGTGAAGTAATTTCACTCAACATTTACCCCAGTCAACATATCAGAGTTTACTGTACAATAATATCACTCATAGATGATTGACAAAAGAGGTAGAATGTTCAATCACACATCACTTTAGGCACATAAAATGGCAAAATAGCTAAGATGTATCAGCTGCAGTCATGCTTTGTTACTATACACATGACAATAGCAACCCTGCTATGATAATGAATGTAGCTACAAAGTGCAACAGGGGCAGCTGCATCCTATATTTTTGGCAAAGTGCATTACACTGACTGGTCCTTACATATTGCATGAAAGCTTATGATTGGAGGAAAGCCTAACTTTACATTCCTAATGAATAATTATAATGTCAATGTTACACAGGTTTTTTTTTTGCATGCAAGGATACTATGAAAGGCAAGATATGGGAAGTTTTGATTATACGGAATTAAAGTTTACTGACCTTGTGGAAATACTCTATAGCTTGTGAAAACTGACCCATAAGAACATAACAGTAACCAATGGAAGAAAGAGTTGATTGGTTCTGAGGGCTAAGAACCAATGCTTGACGATGAAAATTTAAAGCCTCATCATATTTCCTGTAGCAAAAAGAAAGATACAATAAGATTAAAAAAAATTGTATAATAATAAAACAAAAATAACAGTGACAGAAAATGCAGCTGGGAAATTCTGAGCACTAATGTTGGGATATTTCTTGAAAGAGACCAATATCAGGGACATTTTATAGCTCTGACTTTGCATGTTTGACAAATTTTGGTCAACAGCATTGATGACTGATTTTTAGAAGTATCTAAGCCGGCTTAATCTGTAAATTTGGAGCCAGAGTTTCCATCCTGTGTCAATCAAAGAAAAATATTACTGACTATGGGGATTTTTTGCATACTTGGATGCAGTTTAGAGAAACATATTGTGCAGACTTTAAAGGGCAAGAACAGTCTCCCCAGCTTGAAGTAGAGTAGTACACTGTCCTGTTTCAGGATTGGCTCTTCAGAATCATATGACAATATTTGTTTCTCCTCAAATGTAAAATTTACTGAGAGTCCCTGCTTAGTTTACCTTGAATATGCAATATTGATGTCCTAAACTACTTTCAAGAACACTTTGAAGAGAAATGAAGAGAAAATTGTGAGATTTAGCTGTTTCTTCAAAATAGGACTGGGATAACTGCTCTTGCCCTTTAAGAATTGATAATACTGAAAATATCTGACATTTCTTAAAGAGGAAACAGATGAAGAGTATTTGCTATTGAATATTGGGGCAAACCATATTTTATATTACACACTTTGGACTGAAGAATTCTTCCCCTCCCACCCCCTCCCCATTCCTTCTCACATCCTCTCCAGATATGGTTATACATGTTCTATGATTTGTGGCACTGAAACTGACAATCATGAAGTTGCAACATCTTTCATTACTGTACTTTGGTATCCAAATTCATCACTGGTTCTTTAAATCATGTGACCTTAGTTTTGTTACTTTCCAGTACCTGCCACCCTCATACTGAGTAATATCCCAGAATACCTTCAAGTTGTAGTATTTATATTCAGAGAAATCACAACATGAGAACTTTCACTACAGTTTGATGTATAGGCATAAATGTAAGTTCTACTTGTATTGCAGCAATGAAGAGCTCACAATGTTTACCTTTATGAGTCTATTCTGTGTATATATTTTTATTGCAAACATACTCAACTTGAATCATCATAGGATAAGAACTTAAAAATGCTATCACCATGCAGCCACAAAGTAAATACAATGGACTGTTTTTATATTTTTACCCAGCATGGAGACATGCTAAATATGATCACAACTACCCAGGGTAATAAATTTCAAAACCATTTTCCTGACCAAAGACTTAAGGTTCAAGGATTTTTAAGATCAGGTCCAGGCTTGCCCAGAGTGTTTCTATTTCCTCTGCTCAGTTCAATGAAAGTGGAAGAGGCTGCTTGTATGCATTATATTCACATGACAAATAGTAATCTAACATGAATGCATATGCTGAAAAAAAAAATGCTTATTGCAAGGTAACGTTGTTCAAGAATCCATTTCAGTAATTAGCTTCCAGACAAGACTTTTGCAAAATATGGGTAGGATTGTGCATTTTAGTTTTGGTATATACTATAGTTTATCGACTTTCTTAACATTGGTGCAAAAGTACTACGCATTTACATATTGTTCACTGTCTGAAGTCAGTACCGTTTCATTGAAATTGGTTTCAATGACGAACCATTTATACGCGGGCAATTATGTGCTCTGTTTCTATAAAAATAGTACTGTTTGGAACTGAGGAAAAAAAACGAACACTTTTTTTCTGTTTGATTCCTTTTATACATTTTATGTTAACATTATTTTTAAGTTCATTGTTTTAACTTTGAGGAACAACAACTTTTGACAAGAAAAATATTTTAACCCCCTTTGAAATGTTTCTAACCTTTATTGGGAATTGAGTTACATAATAGGTATCTACTGAGTTTCAAATGAGATTTAACATGTGTGGAGGTCGAGAAAAAGCTTACAAAAAGCTTATAGAGGAAAGGCATATGCATGGGAGATGAAATTTCCCTAGCAGTTACTTAAAGGCCTGCTGGTGGTTTTTTCACCAGGGTTTTGTAAAAAAAAAGAAAAAAAAAAAATCCACACTGTGTCCTTCAAATTCTGTCGCAATTCCTTTTCCTAACTCAAGATATCTTATTTAAAAGATTGGTTACTTTTGTTAAAAAATTCCTCTGCTTTTCGACAAAGCCACAAAAAGTTATGTAATGTGGGCACATTGTCTCTGATTCCTTTTGTTTTTCTTCATAGGTTAAAGTCCTTTTTGTCCTTGAAATTTGATAATGTTTGAATGTTTAAATATTTTTGCTTGTAGATCAAGCAGTACCCTTCACCGTATGTAGAGTACAACACTAACACTGTTGCTTAATATTGCCTGCAGCGACATCAAAATTACAAAAAAATTGAATGAAATGTCAAATTAATTTGCTGTGATGATCTCACAGATTTTCCACGATGCACCAATTCAAAAGAAAAAAATTGCATTTTTTCATAAATTTGTATCTTTCGAATGCTATATGCTACTGAGATGCAATTTTCGCCTCGTACATAAGAAAATTCCTTTGCATATCTTGAAGTTAATGAATTTTGTCTCCAGAAAATGTCGTTAATTATCCTTTTGAGAAACGTTTCACAATTCAGTTTTGATTTTTTTTTTATTTGTTATAGAAAAGATAATGACTTTGTGGTTGATTGACTGATTGATTGATTCATATTTCATTCTGAGACATAAGATAACACAAAGTAGAACTGCAGTTTGTTGCAAATATCCAGAACTGTAGTGCATGTTACACATGAAGCCTTCTATGCTACTAACAGAATACGAGTAGTCAGTCACTAGCCTTATTTTGAAGCATACTTGCCAACACTGAAGCAAGTACTGAGTAGCCTACTTAGCCATACGATATGTTCTGTCGCATTGTTTACTCCAGCTACCAAAACTGATTTCAATCGGTTCTCTTCTCTTCTTTCACTGATCTTTGTGTTTAATAATGACACCCTCTCAGGCTGACTAAACTGCAGCTGCATGCATATGACAACTTTCTCTTGGAAGGCTGAATAATTGTTGTGTATTGTAACTTATGTGTTTCATTAATTCGCAAACACACATGCTGTCAAAAAGTTCCAGTCAGACTGCGGTCAAAAATAGCTTCTGCTTTTACTATTGAAATAAAGCATGGAGAACTACAGTACAAGTCGCTTAATCCAATACAGTGAAGCCAATTCACTCTGTACAGGGAACTGGCAATTCCCTGCTCCGTAGTAGCTCGATGATGACACTGTACAATGATGCCTTGATACTGCTTTGACGGTAGTGGATGCAATGGCGCAGTGTTGCATACCGATTTGGAAGCAACAATTGATTATCCAGGTTTATCACCTCAGTGGGAAAAAGGCCAAACCACATTTCATTGCATTTTGTGGAAATTTGTCCACAGGGCCCTTTTAACAAGTTAACCCCTCAAATCGTTCTTGCAGTTGTAGTATTTGCTTTTCTGAAGTAGATTTTTGTTTAAAGACAGTAACAGATTGCACTTACTGCTATTGTTAAAAGGTAGAGAATGGATATTTGTATGAACTCGGTTATGGGACACACAGGAAATGAGTTGTGAGCCATAATTAGCTTAACCAAAAAAATAATCAGTCAGCCAGTAAATGCCAATACTGTAGTGCAGCGCACTACAATAATGACAGGCAATATAAAATTTACATAAAACAATGAACAGAAAAAAAAGACAAGAAAGAACATACAAAAAGAGTAACAAGGGAAGCCTTGTAATACCTTGAAAAGTGAGTAGGACAAGAAACACTACCAACTATTGCAGATGAGCACACATGGGGGTGCTATATGTGTTACTTACTTTAATTTTCTATGTACATGACCCAAATTATTCAGCAACGGTTCCCATTTTTCTGCTATTGGTCCTTGGCAGTTCTCCTGGATTGCTGTTAATGCTCCCATTAAATGTCTGTTGGCAGTCTCAAGACTGTTAACAAAATATGAATATATAAACATATTAGGCTTCCTTACAATATAGCTGCAACTCCAAAATGTTACAATATATGCACTGAAATAATAATAAAAATTATTATAAATCGCCTTACACAAAGAGTCTCAAAGCGCTGAAATGATTGCAGAATTTTTAAATAATAAATAGTCAATTTTGTGACTTTCTGTCTTAATTCACAATCTGTTAGCAAATTTCCTGCTTTAAATTTGACAATATTTTTTTTTTCTCATTTCCCTTACAAAATGCATCTCCCGGCTAGGTTGGAAGTGTCAGACAGATTATGTCTTGAAAACATGCTGATATGACTTACTCTCCATTGTGAAAGTTGATGACACCCATCTCATGAAGGACAAAAGGATCAGATGGAGCTATTAACAATGCTTCATCCAGCAACTTTTCTGCCAATTTGAAGTTTCTCATGAGACCATATTCTAACCCACTGTATAATAGAGGCAGGTGACATCTGTCAGGCAAATGAAAAACGATACAAATTGGTGAGAATGGTCATCACTTTATTTGGAAACATCAATCAAAATTTTTGAGTCATTTTTCTAAAACTGATTAAAAATATTCTCTGGTGGAACTGAAATTACTGCTCCTTTGTGTTCCATTCTAATTGTCCACAACACTTGAACTCATCCAAAACTGTGACACTTGATTAAGATATTCTTTCTCACATTCCTTTCCTCGAGCTTGACAAATTTTGAATGGGGAGCCTGACTTTATGAAAAAACACACTTACTCACACAAAATAACTTCCAAAATTTCCTTTAAAATCTTATGCAATATTTAAACTCCTGAACATAGTTATTGGAATATTTAAGGAGACTTGTAAGATTAAACTAGTACTTGTGAACCAACTTTTCCTAGTCTTTCTCACCCTTTCATAAGCCTGGCTGATGTGAAATATGCAGCAGAGGCCTGATCATGTTCTCCTTCTGCAGCAAATGCATGGCCAAATGCCAACCAAGCAGGACCGAACAAATTATCAATCAGTGTAGATTTGCTGTAAGTAGAGTAAAAAGTAACACACAATGAAACAGTTGTCACACTATAATGTTAATTTCAATTCTGTACGAAATTTTTCTGTCAAGCCAAGATTAATTTTCCAACTCTTAAAAGAAATGAGATTTAAGCCCGTTTTTCGAGGAAATGCTTTTTGGTATTGCATGAAAAAGATACAGACATCTGTAAGCAATATCCTGAAATTTGCCAATTACCTTCAGGGGAATTAAATGTCTCAAATAACGCAGAGAAATGTGATTGGGCAAACACTCAAAACTAACTTATACCAATTCTTTTATTTTGAAACTTTTAAAGTGAAAATCCCACTTACTCCAATGTAATTAGTGCAAAAGACTCTCGAGAATCGTGATAATATTTTTCTCACTCAATTATGAAATGTGCTAGTAATTTTTCAAAGCTCTCTATGGATATTTAATTTTGTAAACTGAAACATTTTGAAAGATACTTGGGAAAATAATTAGAGTAAATTTGTGGGATTCTGCCATTGTTTCAAAATAAGTTTATGCTTATGATCTTTAAAGTATTGAGGACGTACTTGGATATGTTGCGGAATCTTCAAAAATTTCACATAACTCAATCAAAAGACCAACCTTAGAAATTTCCTAGCAGCTTCATATTTCTTGACTAAGTAGTAGTAACAACCAACAGCAAACCACGATATGGCCATCTCAGGTTGATTGTCAACAAGTTTGTGAGCTAGATAGTACAAATCTGCAAAAATGAAATACAAAAGTGAAGCACAATCAATCAAAAATTGAATCTTTTGTGACTTTTAATAAAATTAAAACGGTGGTAATGAAAGGAAATCAGAAAGTAAAGGTCAGCCAAAGTGTTGCAGACTACATGCACCTCCACAAACGTGAGTGTAAGTTTGTTCCCTAAATATAATTGTGCAGATAGTTAGGTGTATGCATACCATGGAGCTGTTTCTTAACAGTTCACGTCTGTTCTGCTGATGAGGTCAGTGCAGTAGCGCAGGTAGTTGATATAATAGAAATGTCAGATACTGTGTCTCCTTTGAAAACTAATATGACTGACAATCATGAAGTTGTGTTCATATAACAATACTGCTTGATGCAGAAGAGTGCTAATTGTATTGACAATCACGAAGGCTATTGCACTAGACACAGGGGCTGCATCACAGGACTGCGTGAGAGATGTTTGTCCCCCATAAGGTTTTCAGTCCAAAGAATAAGATGGTTTAAATATCCTTTTAAAACACATTATCTAATGAGGGACTATGGTGAGGTAATGCGAAGGAATAATGCGAAAAATCAAACGAGAAACAGATGTATTTAAATTATATTCTGTGAAAAAAATTTCCCAAATTACTGTGCACCCATTCTTACTTTGGTTCTATTGTTTAATTCTTTAATACTGTCTTAACCACATTCAGATTATTCAATGGTTGAGGGTTTAAATCAGTCCTTCTGCAAAATTTCAGCCAAATTTTCCTGCAACTGAGACAATTTAAATTCCATACCTAGTGACTGGAATAGCCTTAGGGGTAGCTGAAAAGTAGTGTCCTCCCCTACAATTTATTCTGAAAAACACACCTGTATGGATTGCCTACACGTAGACGAAATAGGAACAAATCATTACTCAATGCTAATTACATGAGTCCATTGGAAGTCAACCAAAACATTAAAAAAAATATCAAGTTATGAATGAGTAAATTCAGTTTTAGATTTTACTACCAACAAGTAGGTGCAAAGTTACTTTAATCAATCCCTTACTCTTGAAATTTGATCTAAATGAAAAAGTATTTGTCAGGTTTGAAAGTGCAATCAACGGTCTATTGTTTTCTTTAAAAATACCTGATAACATCTTCATTAATTTCTCTTCCACATAGTATTCAAACAATTATGACTATGCAATTCAGTGGTGTAGCTACATACAAGGAGGTAGGGTGACAACTGCCCACCTGCTAGGCTCTGGAAGATGACAATCTAAGAACTTAACAATATGTGACACTAGATTATCAAGTAACACCAGTCAACAACAATGCCATGTCTCCACATTTTCTTCCTTAAAATCTTTAAGTTTGATCAATCTGAGCTCCTGACTTTCAAATATTTGTCTGAAATAGGCAATAATGTTTAGAAAATATTTTTAAAAAAATTGTGCATGCCTGCATTTTGCAATGACTTTCCCCACATACTTACCCAATAGAGAAGAAGTGACCGACTAAGTATTTTTGCATGCATGAAATAGATTGTAATAGCTTACTTATACATGTTACCATGTAGCTCCATTGTTATACACAGTGGTTCTTCAAACACTTTTTGCAAAGCCAACAAAAAATTTCAAACAAACTTTTGGGGCAAAACCTTACAGCCCTTTTAAATCAAATTAGACTCCTATGTCCATGAAAAAATTGCACTAGATAAAACTTTTTCTCAATGGGGTGACTATCTTTTCAAATAGGTATCAATACAACAACTAGATCCCTGTTTTTATGCAATTTTCAACAATCACAAAAAATTGAAACACAGTAGTGGCTGTTGGATTACTTTCCTAAAAATCAAGAAAAATATGACTTTGAAGATGCAAAATATTGCACCAGATTGTGTGTAAGGACATATGCCGGTACTGTTGTACAATTTTTCAAAGGGGAGGGAATCCCCCTTAGACCCCTCCTCCATGCTGGCAATCACTAATCTCATGTTTTGCCACCCATATAAATACCCTGGTGCCACCCTACTGTAATATATGTAATCTCTATGCAAAATAGTTTAACAAGACTTGCATTGACACTCGTAAAGACTGTGAAACTTCATGATGAGACTTCTTCCACATATATGGTTGCTTGGTATCATTCAACAAATACAACTGAAGGCCTGAATCATTTATCTGTTGTTATTGTAATCTGCCAGGAATAACTGTGAAATTTAACCCAATAAACTATAGCTGGACACCTACCATTTGACTTCTTCAGTTCCACTAGAGTTGCTATATGCAGTTGTAAGCAGCCATCATGCCATGGATCATGCTCTAAAACACTAACAGAAAATAAATGAAAACTAATTTAAATGGGAAGTTTAAGCAAACATTTAATTTTCATATGTGAAAGAGGAACAAAATCTACACAGTGCGGTGAAAGTTCCATTCAAATCGGACATGTATTTCTTGAGATATCAGTAAATGAAGTCAGTAGATTTGTGTTCAAAAGTGAGTTTAAGGGCAGCACAGTTTATATCACTTCCTCACATTGACAAGGAATGCTTTGTTCCCCTTTGTTTTATCATACTGTTGTGTTGACCTCGAAGTTAATAGGAGTATGACCTCCATATGGGGGATGCAAAGTTTGTAAAATTCTCATACCACTTATGCAATCACACTTTAATAATATGGAATTGTTGAGGAGGAAATCCAGTATTAAGTTTAAAGAAAAACAAAAGACTGTCCATTAATCTGGGGATGTGATGTCATATGTGCTTGCTCCAAGTTCACATTTTGTTGAAAATGTGAAAATTTTACATGCTCATATCTTGGGAACCACACATTAGATTTCAATGCAAATTTCACTGAAATGCTCAGAATAAGTACCCCTCTAACATACCAAATCCTGTTGCAACCTTTAACCCTTCTTTTAAGGAATAAATTGAAGTCAGAATTTAAGAAAGTTAATATATAACATGAAACCAACCTATGTAATGAATTCAAAAACAGAACATGACAGGCTTCTTAGTCTATCCTTCCCCATAACCATATTACCGCCACGTACTTGGTGTAACAGTAAGAGCATCCGCCTCTCATGTGGAAGGTCTGGGTTCTATTCCCAGGTCCAGTCATACCAAAGACTCTAAAAATGGAAGATACTGCCTCTGTGCTTGACGCTCCTCATAAGCAATGGAGTAGGGAAAACAAGCCAGAGAACCACAAAGATGCTGTGGCCGGCTCGACTTGAATCAATAGGTTGGAAAACTGGGCTGTAAAACTCTATCTAACTAGCTAACCCATGACCAAATCAAAAGTATTAAAGTTTATCTCAAGTACAAAAATTCAAAAATATATATTAAACAACATGAAAAATTCCAACAGTCAATCTCACATCTTCATAGGACATTCTTCAGCTAATATAAAATGTTGAAGTTTATTCACTCAAATTAAAATTCTTTGTATTTCTTTGATTTCCTGATAGTTACTGCACCCTGTAACAAGGTGTGATAGCACTCCTAGCCTAATGAGGTGATGTTATAAATTAAGTCCTCTCTGTGCAACATACAATGCATACAAACATTTTTAAGGTGAAACGAAGTGGGTAATAAGAGCAACAAGAACGTCACCAATTGTTGTGAAATGGACTAATTTGTTTTAAGTAAATTCAATTGAACATGTTATACCTTCGCTCAAGAATGTCCCATGAAGATGCGAAGATGGAACTCTTAGAATTCATTTTCAATGCTGTCTAAGATATATTTTTCATTTTTTGACTTGAAGTACATTTTAATGGTATCAAAACGTTACTTTACTTCATTCTGCTATAAATTTTACCTCACCTGGATGTCAACTTATGGCAAGTATGAAAGTCACAGTTATAGTAGACTCTTTCAGCTTGATTTGTAATAACATCCCTATTGGATTTAATAGTTGACAAGGCCTCTGGCAGAGATGAATCACAAGGTTTGTCATACTGGGGAGAAATAAAAAAGCATTTGATTATGAAAAAAATTATCATGAGTAATTAAACTATAGCAATGCTGCTGTAGCTCACACAACTGCAGGCCTTGAATTTTGAGGTGTGCCAGTAAGATCCACACTAACTCGTTCACACTATCCATCACCTAAAACCACTGTGAGGAATTTGATTTTTTGCACACCTAAATAAAGAAAGGGAGCTATGGGTTAATGTGTAATAGTTTGATAAAAGAGCACACTTACTTCCCGAGGAGTGTGATTTACAGCACACCTGGAAATTGAAAACTCAAGGCCTGCAAATGTGTCAGGATGAAAAAGGTTAATATATTAACCAATCCAAATACTTTTGAGCTAAAAGTTAAGTAATGCTAAATTTAGCTTTTATTTTAATTAAGTTTTACAGTTTTCCTTTATTACCCCTCTACCTCTTCCCCTATTTGCTTGGTGCAAAGGACTTGATATAACATGATCGTGATTCTAAATTTGTGGAATACAACAAGGGCTGTAGCTAGACCGATGTTTGGAGGGGCTCAAAGAGAAGAATCCAGCCAGAAGGTACAGGGATGGACATGAAATTGTTGCAAGGGGACAGGTACTTCAAATTCTTTATCAATTGGCCCTTTAATTAGGTACTACATCAACCATTTTGGGAAACTGAAACAAAAATTAATATCTTCATCCAACTCCATCCAAAACCAGTTGTAACCATCCGTTTAACTACAATGGGATGATAAGTTGTAGTTTCAGGTGATGAGTATATTTCTTTAAACCAACCTTCTTTAAAAGTGTTTCATAAAGACCTTTCACAACATCTGCTTCTTCTTCAGAACACTGATTTTTGAAAGGCAACGAATCCAAAAGTTCCCTTTCTGAAATACAATGGGAACAACAGATTTTGCTTTAAACTATTGAACGAACTACTTTCTTGATAGTTATGTTTTGAACAAATAAAATCCCACTATCATAATGGGCATACTGTCTGTTCATCACAACATTATGAAGCAAACAAAAATGAACACCTTAGGCATCATTACCGTACACTTCATCCTTTTTTCACAACTTACTTTATTTAATGATCATAATTTCAGCTAACCCTATACCTTCCTTTGGAGGAGGCATATAGCAAAGTACATGTGAAACACAATAAGCTGGTACTGAAAGAGTAACAAAGTACACTTTGGAGAAAGTAAGGATTGCACAAAAACTACAGAACAAACTATGCATAATTGCAGTTAAAACTATCAATGAAAAATTGTGACAAAAAACTTGACTTTTGAATTAGAAGGCACGAAATTGGTGTTTTAACCTGTGTCAAACCAGTGTTAAGTGGTTTCTAAATATGCAGTGTCTGCTACTGTAGAAACTTCTCTTACTTGCTTTGTTTTCCAAAAATGATTCTGTGTATTTGCAAGAACAGGGAGGCATTTATTTTTGGTAAGAGCTAGAGAAAATTCAAATCACAGCTTCTTTTTTGGGGAATGTATGCAGCCATTAGTGAGGTCCATTAGACTTAAATTGTCTCCATTTATTATCTACATGGATTACAAACCCACATATCCAGTGAAATTGAGGAAATTAAGATACAATTCAGTGTACAACCATCCAGGGTACAGGTAATCAGTGATAGACCCCTATCATGGCAGACTAAAATCAGAACACCACCAAATTCCAAATTCATCTATAAACAGAATATGACATTTGTTTAGGGGAGTCTGAGGGTAAATATGGCACAAAAATCCTAAAGAATGACATTCTACACTGTTCAGGATCACCCACTATTCCAAATTGAGGGTACAAACTTATACATTCTTACAAAATACAATTTAGAAGATATTTTATAGTGTAACCTTGACAAATTGATATGAATGGGTGCGTGGTGGCTACATGGCAACATTGTGGTAACTGTGTTAAAGTGTGGTCCGAAAATTTCACCAGAGACTAATTGTAAGCTGTCAATAAATTGTTCACCTGTGTGCAACTGCAATAACAACATGTACGTAATAACCAACAAACTTTCCTTTTAGGTATACATCTCTGCCTAACAATGAAGCACTAAAAATAGGAAGGAGATTAATTTATTCCAATTCAAATTCATTTAGAAAACGTGTATTTTGCTTCCCCTAGATTCTCGATGTAGCCTTCCATTAAACAACCGATCACCTCAAAGACAATTTTCACATTTTGTAAGTTTCAGATTCTAGAGTACTGCACCACAAGCAGCATTCAAATAGTAAATTTACCCTCCTTTTTAAAGTCTGGTTAAAACCTTTAATTTAATAACTTGGTTTTTCTTTTTTACCTTTTTCAAAGAGAAGACGAGCATGTTGATTTCAGTGTTAGAGATGGGTCTTAGAATATGTTAAGAAGGGGGATCCCCTTTCAAAAACATTTCAGTTGATTTTCACATTTTAGTGAATTTCAGAAATTGCAAATGAGGAGATGAGTTATTTTTCTTTTGTCAGGAGTCACACTCTCCTGTAGCTGCATCAAAGATATATCCAAATGCAAACACATTCCCTGAAAAATATTGTTTCTTGCTTGTTCTGGTGATAACAGCTGGAAGACTCTAACAAGTGCAGTAGAGGAAAAGCATTTTAGAATCTCAATCAAAAGAATATTTATATGCAAACCTCATGAATTGATTGTGCAATCACCCACCTTAGTCTGACGACTGATTACCCTGTTGCCCTGTCAAGGCTTATTCCAGCCACCTAAATGCATAGATTACACAGATAAGGTTACCTTCTTTAGATGTCAGCATCTGATGTTTCACCAGGAGGTCAAATGCTTGGAAGTTATGGACATCCAATTTCAAAGCCTGTTTGTAAAAGGTGATGGCCTGAACCCTGTTATCAAGAGCTTCATATATCTGTCCTTTTAACAATGCTGTAGAACTGGCAGTCTGGGAAATAAATCATTAAGAAAATATATTGAAACTACTGATAACCTAACATGGCTTTATGATTGAGGAATGACTTAAAGTAAAATATTTTCAGGGTAGGTGAGACAGTTTAGATACATAGGTGATCCCCCCCCCCCATCCCTAACCTCTCAGTCCACCACTACTCCCAAAATCTTCAAAGCTACATTTTAAATCACACCTTTGGACTGGTACTATTGGCTGTTCACACCTTCAATGGTTTGTGTTGTGGTTTTGTAAATCATATCAACTTCCATGATCCACACAACAAGATTTTCAAGCAATTAGAAAGCCATGAACATCAGATATGAATAGACTGACAACATATGCATGAAAAATATGAGGTCTGGTCTGGTAAAGCTTTTGCTGAAGCTGGAGTGGTCCCTCAATCTCAAATCTGACTCTATAATTATGGTTCAAGAGAAAAAACACATCATAAGAAAGACAGTGCTTTCAACTTACATTTTCAAGAGGTAAGGTTTCAGAAATGTCATCCATTTTAGGACAAGCACTGACCCCTAAAATAGACCCCAGGGTTTTGTTGTGGTTCTCTGCACTTGCTAACATGTCTAGAGCTTCTTCCCATTTGTTTACCGATGTCTACAGCGAGAAAACAGTATGAAATTATAACAAAATTAAAGATCATCTTAATCTTAACTGTACATTGAAACAACATTAGCATTGACGGCAGTCACAGTAGCCTAAACATAGATGCAAATCATGTTTATTAGTGTCATACTAAAATGTTACAAATCAAGGACAACCAATTTTCCATTGCAGATAAAGTATGTCTCAATTAAAATTAGCTGTCCCTCAAAGACTAATAAGTACGGTATGTGGCAGCTGTAGCACATCATGAATGTGCAAAACTTGCCAACTTTATACAGCCTTGCTTTACCATATTTGAATTTACTTCTATTTTGTACATACTACAAAGATTGCATTGTTTGATACTGCAAAGGTGACACATGCATAACATTTTTACCTTTTCATCAACTGTCAATTGATAAATGAAGTGATCACTGACTATATAACTACTGTATATATCACACCAAAGTTACATAGTATTGCCTGAGATAAAATGTGCAAGTCATTTATGTCATCAATGTCAATTGAACAAGAGTAGTGACAACAGAGAATTTTGCTTTCCCAGGAGCAAAATTGTAGTTTTTAAAGTGGACTGTCTTGTCTTTAATCTGCAAGTCAGTCAGAAGAAGAAATACACAAATAGCCACTCCAGTCAAAGTTGCGACTGAGTTTAATACATGAAAACATTCCACATAATATTCTAACCATTTTATTTCACATACAAATTTTGTTTAAGCTTTCAAAAATCTACTGTATTGACAAGAGGTCAGTTCCTTACCAGACACTTTGCAGCAAGATACCTGAAGGTTTTGTACTCCTGGAAAGATAAATTAAAACACCTCATTCAGTTGGTTCATAAAATTCAACAAATTTGTCCAAAGCTGTAAAGTTTTCATCACATACCAATGACAAATGGTCAAACTTAGACAATCCCTATACCCAACATACAAATAACTATCTTATGAGAAAGTATTTAATGGCTCAATTCAGTTTTCGGAAAATTCATGACCAGACACTTTTTCAAACTTAAATTTACTGTACAAAACCATTACATGTCAGACACCACAAATTCAGGATTCTAATTTTTTTATAACCATTGGGCAAGAAACCTGACTCATCCTGCTAATTATAAGCACTGTCATGAGGCAGTGCCCTTAGACAGACATTTTCATTAATTTATCCTCAATGAGCCCCTTTATGAAGAATGGAATAATAAAATACATTGTTTTAAATTGAAATCCCCCAAAATTAGCAAGATCTTTCTACATTTTTTACAACTTAGAATGAACTCTTAAGAAATTGAGGCATATTCATAGGAAAATTGGCATTTACTAGAGAGAAAATTAATCTGTTTTTGTACATGGACACATCCCCCAAATCCTGGATTGATAACACTCTTAGAAAAGCTCAGCTCATTTGCTAAAATGGTATGTAATACCGTTTGTGATAGAGGCTGAAGAAACATCAAGCTCCCATTTGTCAGTTGAGGTGATGTGCATTGATTTCATCTATCATTTAACCTGACTTTGCTTATGACCTTTTTTCCAGTTGTGAGGCACTGGACTGGTTTCCATATTCTGTTGCTTATGCAGAGCATCACACACGATGGCAGTAAGTTCCATTTTTAAAGGCCAAGAGCAGTTGCCCCAAAATTATTTGAAACAAGTACTAAATGTTGCTATTTTTCTGTCATTTTTCTTCCAAGAAGCTTTCAGGATATTTTAAGGCTTAAAAATTCAACATTCAAAGTTAACAAAGATATTAGCCTACTATTCGTAAATTTCACAGTTCAGTGAAAAACCCATAGTCACATGATTGTCAAGAGCCATTCCCGCACTAGTATAGACTACTATCCTTATTCAAATTGGGGTGACTGCATTTTCCCTTTAACTCTTTGGTATGTCCCAGCCTAGGAAACAAACCCTGGACCTTCCCTGTGAGAGTTGGGTGCTCAACAAACTAGACCAAACACCAGGAGCAAAGCCATGTGGGGATGATCATTCCACTGTGGGTTTGGACTTACAGTAGAACTGCATGGAAATCCCTGCTTTAGTTTAAAAACAACAGATATACAGAATAGGTTGCCATTCATCCATTACTTCATTGGAATACTGTCAGGTCACTGGTGAGTACAGAATTTACTGGCTCCTTGAAGCTGAAGCAAACACAAACACACCACCATACAGTACCAAACTGTACCACAAACTACTTCACAATACTGCAATGAGTAGAGGTGCTATGGCGAGGTCGGAGGCATTGGTTGACATTTGCCCCCTCAAATTTTTCCTTTGCCTGCTCCGTCAGTTAGGTGTTAAAGGTCAACTGAAAAAAAACTAACGTACCTCATCTGAGATTTTTGCAAAAATACCTCAAAACTTCCAGAAACTTTGCTCCCTGGACCCCACCTGGGGGAGAGCATGTTTCCCACTTTGTTTCCCTCTGCATGCAAAATTTTTGTGCATCCAACATTTTACTTTGTACCTAGAGAGCCTCCCAATTCTGACATTTGGCACTGCCACTGACCGCATTGTGGTTATAATTGTGCCACACAGCACTGTCTTCAACTGTGATGATGTAATGAAAATTCCAAAATGAAAACCTACTAACCTGAAGACTCTTTTGCATGATGTAGTCTGCTGCTCTGTTAAATTGTCTGGAGAGGTACATGCACTGAACATACCAGTATTCATCTTTTAATTCTGTTGAGAATATGAAATATTTGTCAGTATCAGTTTTTCAAATCACAAAGCCAACAAAAAAGCCAAATTTCCATTGAAACCAATAAAAAATAGTATCACAAGCTACTGTAAAAGGCAACCAATCTAATGGGTAACTAAAAGGAAATTAATGAAGATTTAACAAGTATGCAGTTGACTACACAATTTTTTTTCTTTTTGCATATAGGCAATGAGTTACGTCAAGACAAACAAACTGTTGAAGACAGCACAGAGTATATATCTTGAGAATGGTAAAAGAAACAATTTCAACAGCAATTCCAATAATTCCAAAGGATTTTTCCATAGACTATCCTCCTCTTTCAATGACAAGAATAATCAGACCTTCTTCCTGACATGTTACCAGCCTGATATGTGAGGAATCTCATAAACCTTACAATAAAATACACTACTAGGTTGCAAGTACACTTCTTATACTAAACTGAATTGCTTCAAATTAAATTTAATAAATAATCCAAGATGGATAATGATGAGTATCACTCACCTCCTGTCAGAGTTACTACCTTATCTGCCCAGAATAATGCTGTTTGGTATTGACGCTGCATGAAAGTAACAAAGCAAACTTTATGTTGAGAGTACAATAGATAGTGACTCTTAAGTACTCTTCCCACAGACTTTACTATTACTTTATTTACCATTGGTTGATCCATTATCATAGGCAAAACACTTGAGTTGAAAAAATCTTCATTCCCGCGTAAATTTAGGCCTTTATTTCCAATGGCATGTGAATGAGGAGCTTTAAGAGCTGTTCGATTGGTTGACTCCTGTAGTTCCTACAGACATGGAAAATTGGATTACTGTAATCCCTTAACAAATGCCGACCTTTGCGATTAAATATTTAGTGATTTTACAACATTCTCACAACCCTACTGAATCTTTGGCAAGGAAGTTTTGTGGGTGGGGCTTATCTCACTTTCAGCCTGAGCAGGTTGATTCAGTCAACACAAATTTAGAACACAGGACTTGGTAACTGTGTGTTTCAGCACAGTTTGGTGGCTGTCAGAGCCGGAGCTGATGATGGCTGGCAGTTTTTCACACAAGTTCGATCTGACTAGCACTTATATAGCACTTTAGCTGAACCCTAACATTTATGGCTCCATGTATGTACATTATGATATTTGTTTTACTTCCACACTTCAACAAAATAATATATCCAACAAAATGCAGGCATTAGTGCAGTGCTAATCTTCTCTTGAACAGTCTTGGGCAAATTTCTTGATCATATTGGACACAATGGTTATCCCTGGTTACAATGAGTGGCAGTGGATTCTGCCAGAAACACAAAAACTAGGGGGGGGGGGAGGTTTAATAGTGCTATATCTCAAGACCAAAGCGATGCTGTCCTAGGCTAAAGTTATGGTATCAGTGGGTTTTAGGGGGACAAAAACTTGCTTCAAGGCCCCTGTTAGGTACAATTTGATGTGCTTTAAAGGCCAATTAAATAAGTTAAAACATGGACCAGTGTGATAGTGTGTTCTTTTTAAGTAGGAAACCAAGATATTGACATTTTCTAATTTCTCTGGAAATGAAAAGGGAGGGAGTTTGCCACCTTTTTCTGGAAGGGTGGGAGGATTTCTTCCCCCCCCCCCTTCTGGGAGATACACTTGTCAATTTTTAACTGGAAGTAAGGCATGTGTCATTTCACTTTTTCACTTCACTGATACTCTCAATTAAGTAAATGGATGTACCTGAGCTTAATGATCTTGTTGCACTGAGGTGCTAGAAATCTAAAATTTAAGCATTTCTAGCTTTCATTATCAATTTCATGGAAGAGCAAAGCAGTCATTCATAACATGAAACTTTTTAGGCACAGAATGCCCACAAAAATTGCTAATATCAGGAAAATTCAGATGTGAGAAGATAAAATAACAATATCATCCTATACTCAGTAGGGTTGGGCGGTACAATGAAAACATTGGTACTGGCACTGTAAAACTCACATAACTGGTATTGAGGAAGTACCGGTTCTCAAATCTCGGGTAGGAAAGTCAGGTCAGGTGGGAAGGAACCTACTGTAAACCAGGCATAGCACCCCTGTTAACCTGTCCTTTGATGCAGCTGGGCATATGATTGCATTATTACAGTGCAGAAACTTCTGATTTGACTTTGTTTATTGCATTTCTGTACAGTCATGCACAATCGTAATGAATACTCCTGTCTCCTATCTTGACTTTTCCTGGGTAATATTTTTCAAGTACAGGTATTTTTTCAAGAACTGGTATTAAAAACATGTACACCAAATATCTTCGGTACTTTTATTGCTTGCACCTCTAGTATCGGTATTCACATCAATACCAGTATACCCCACAACTCTAACTGAGTATCGATGAATGCACACCTTTGAAGAGCTCTGTCATTTAAAGATTTTTACACCTTATGTTAATGCAGATGATCACTTGACAGGTCTGTGCACTCAACAGTCACCCCATCATACACTTGTTTCAAACTCATTACGCCACATTTTGTAATGGGAATTGCCCTGTAAGCTATCTGCGCATTACATAATATGACATCATGAAATTGGGATAAGTGTACATGATGGCAGTGAGTACTGAATAAAATGAGAAGAATTTATGCATTTGATGTGAGATTTTTTTTGTTTACAACTAAGCAACATTTCTTTTATTTCATCAGAAAAGGTTGAGAAATTTGAAGTGATGAGTGTAGCGGCCGTATGCCAGAGTTAGGAATGCTGGCTGGTTTGCAAGTTGAACGTAGGCTGGTCGAAACGTAGTACGGAAACACTGCACTGACAGTACTGTGTGGGTTGAATACAGCTTGTATTTACACTATATACAGTCGTCAATCACACCGTCTCCTTCGTAACCTTGTTAACTGAAATTTCTCGTAGTGGTTGAGGGCAGGCTTAAGTTCTAGCTACCCCAAATGACATAAAATATGGAATCGTAAGGTGATCAAAACAACTGAATTTTAATCCGTAAATACCGTGCTGGCTCGCCGGCTTCCTAACGCATCAGCCTCCCATCATCGTAAAGCCAATCGTACCCTCGCGCATAATGTATACCGCCCTCAACCAATACGAGCATCCCTGCACTTACAATGAGATTACGTATAAGGTGAGAAATCATGGACCATTTTGTGCAAAGCCCTTGGTACAGTGTATTGCGATCTGACCTACCTTAAAGTTTTGTATATCATTGTGCTGTCATGTGTCATTCAATTAAAGAAGTGCCATACTGTACATTGTGCACACACTATACATTTTATATACAGTGGCCCCTCAAGGTAATGCAGGCCTTGAGTTTTACATTTTCTAGGTGTGATACAAATCACATTCTTTAGGAAATGAAGGAGTGTGGTAGGTGTGCTGTTTGTTATTAAACATTAATAAAAATTTAAATGAGCTGCCATCTTCATCTAGGTGTGCAAAATCACAATCCTCACAGTGATGTGAGGAGAGTGATGGGGTGCAACAACACTAGCATGCCTCAAAATCCAAGGCCTTATAATGGTCTCAAGATACAATCACTGGTTTACAAATAGACTATGTATGATGTATAATGCTAGGACAACTTGTCAGTGTTAGCAGCAGGCGGATTTGAATCTTGGACACCACTGAAACAGATATAAAAGTGTGTGACAATCCAATACTCCACAAACGCCACTGGCACTGCCAGTAAATATGGGCCTAGCCATAGGCTCTGCCCAAAACCTACGTGGTACAGTATCACTTTCTAGGCTGGATCTGGATCTGGAAAAATACTGCACAACACTCCTGGTGGAGTCAAACGTGCAGGGTCGAGTGGCCAAACGACAGTCATGATATATAAAAAACAAGGGTACTAATTGGGTATCCGTACCGGAAGTGGAATACCCATGCATTGGTATGCACATGCATTTATATATCTCTATCCCTAACACTTACCCAACACCAAGGAATAATTTATCCAGTATGGCAGCCAATTTGCTACACAAACAGGCCAAGTTGATATAAAAAATGAAAAATGTGGAGCAATTTTTGTTTGCATAACCCTTGCATTTTCACAAACAGTGTAGGTGTGTGAAAGACCTCAAAAATATTCAAAACTGCTTCAATTTGAATCAAAATTATTCCCTGTGTACTACTGTGCACACGTAACCCTTACCCTATTTAGTATTTACTAGCCTATGCGTACCTATTCCAAACCCCATAACTAACGTTAGGCCTAACGTTATGTGTACATAACCCTAACTTTATGACTGTGCACGGAAACCCAATTTGAACCTAAACAATTGTCCTACTCCACTCCAATAGTTTTCCAACCAAAATTCTCCAGAGAAAGCCTTGGCAAAGCAGGGTTCGATTTATAATTTTTTTTCTACATGCGCTGGTGCATGTAGGTCAGAAAATCTACATGCACAGCAAAATTTCTACATGCACCAAATAATCTGAAAATTTAAAGAAAAGCCTACGAGAAAAACACCTTATACACCTAGCTATACTGTAGGCCTAGGAAGGGTCTAAAAGCACAATTTTCACTTTTTCTGTTTTGAGTAAAAACAAATGTGCAGATTTTTATTGAACCCTTTTCTTACGTGGCATGTTCCACCAGCCTGTTCCATCAGCAAAACTGACGCTCCCATGCTGCGAGCAATGTCAATGGGCCTTAAGCATGTGTTTTTGTCTGCTTCAAGGGCAAAATTTCCCCATTACCTCACTGTGTGAATTAAAGGATCGTAGGAGCTAGGGTTAGAGGCAGCTCAAAAATTTCAGGGGAGTATTCCCCCCTTGGTTTAAAATTTTGAATCTTGGGGGGGGGCAGGGAAACTTGAGCAAAGTCAAACCTTGGAAAAAAATGACACATGCCTTCCTGGGCATAGATCAAGAGTGTTGTAACACATGCATACCCCCACCCCCATTTCTTCCTTCTGCATGTAGCTATAATTCCAATTTAACCAGTTTGACCTTTTGACCATTTACTAGTAATCGTCACAAGTTAATTCACAACCAGACCTTGTCTATCAGCACTGATTCTGAAGGAAAGCTCATGTTTTCTGCATAGACTACGTATATTTAGCAAAGCTAAGCTTGAAAATACATTGGGCCGACAGAAGGCAGCAAGTGACCTTACCCAAATAAGTCCAGGCTATATACTGTACTTGAGGTCCCAAGCCTAGAGTTTGCATCAGCTATCGCAAAATAATCCATTATAAGCTACAGCTAAAATTTTACACAATCTTTAAGTTATTCAACTCTTTGATTATAAGGTTTCGCCAGTTTAACATGCAACTAAAATTCTGACATTGTGGTTTAAAAAGTTCAAATCTCCGATCATCCAAGTCCTTTCAAATTTCAATGCCACTGTTGTACACACTGAATGTGAAAGGCTGCAGTCTTAGAGGCAAACCACATCGTGAAAATTACAGGATGCCAAAATTATGTTGTTGGCATCTACCTCTCAAAACTTGAGTGAGACATGTGTAAAATACTTAAAATTTGCCCTTACCAACATTTTCAAAACTTTTACTACGCTACTTTTGATGTACCATACTTTTTTCTTTAGAGCTGCTGGCACCAGCTCACTCGCCATCCTAACACATTGTCTATATGAATACTTGGAAAGCCTAGCCTGTAACGTTAAAGTCACCTTCAAGTTGAAAGCAGCCACATGCAACATTACTTGGAGAAGTACATGTGCGGAGTGATGATTGTTGACACAGATGTTGCGGTACAAAAGGAGACACGCTAAAAAATTTTTTTGGCAAAAGGAGGCTGCTTGTCTAACTGACAGTATGCAAGAAATAACGATGTGAGGGACAGTTGGGACAGCTCTATTAGGATAACTTTGTGCTGCAACTTGACTTGTAACATGTATTTGACCATGAAGTTTGCAGGCCAGGTGTGAAGTCTACATGCACAAAGTGCATGTAAGCCTGCACAGTTACATGCACGTAGGAAATTCTACATGCACCCGTGCACGCGTTTTCCAACCAAAATTCTCTAGAGAAAGCCTTGGCAAAGTCTTGCCTCGGGCTATGTGCGCCGCTACAGTATTTTTCGCACAAATAGCACATGGACAGTATTATATTGCAGTTTGAAGCCTAACTGTTACATTACGTATATATCACCCATGACAAGTCAGACAAAATCAGTTGACATTATGACAATAAACTTTGGCATATGCCTAACTTACGTAATCAATCCATTTTGATAGTAAAGTTCTAGCTGAGAAACGAAACCCAATAAAAATATGCATTTACCTTATCAATGTAGGAGCGAACTTGCGTTCGAATTTTCTCAACATTCATGATGATTTAGTGTTTGTGTTCGTCTTGCCCGCCAGTTGAACTTTGACATTACAGGCACATTACGTAATCGTTACCATGCAACTTCACTATCAACAATCCAGCAGCCCGTTCATAATATCATATCCTGTTTCTTTTCTGGGCAGATCTTGCAAGTAATGGATTGAAATTTCACTCAATAACGTACCTAGATAGCTCTGAGTCAATTTCCACAAAGCTGATATATTTCCTCTGGTTTGAGTAAGTGCAAACGAATAATATGGGCTTAAAAAGAAGGAAAATCAAAGTGTAGCCTAAGAAATGCATTGGCAAGTCGAACATTTAGTTTTCGCAGAACTACTACCTAGTGCAATTACTGTACACTAGCCCTTGGCCTAGCTACACACTGTACTTTAACCGGGCCATTATTGCACTTTGCTCTGTGTAATGGTAGTAGGTTTTACTGCCTAGGCTAAATCTTGAATGATTTGAAATTCATGTGTGAGCCTAGGCCTAGGGGGCCTAACCATACATTCAATAAATAATGTTAGGCCAAGCATAGCTAGGCCTAAGTCATAAAAATTTGAATAAAGGTTTTCTTTGACCAGTGCTTGAGTACACCAGAACCATTTGGGATCATCACCAGGCATGCTGCTAGAATTGAATAGGACGTTTTAGCCTATGTTACCGGAGAAGAGGCATTTTCTTGGGTAAAGCTTGTGTCTGTAATTGCAGCAACAACCCTGTTTAAACCAACCCTATTGCCCTTCTAGGCAAATAGTCTTTGAACCTGGGGCAAATGCCTTTAACTTTATTGATCTCAAGATACCTGAACAGGAAGTTTTCTGATAGATTCTGGATTATTAGCTGCCAGCTTGAGATGTCTAAAACTTGCTATTGGCTACTAGCATCATGGTCTACCTGCGTGACAGCCTCCTCAAGGAACTAAACCTTGTGCCTTTGACTGATAGACAGAGACAAAAGTAGACTGATCCTTTTTTCTAAAGGTGTGTTTGGCCAGGCTCTCATACCTGTTGAATGTCTTTAGTGCCCTTCTTGCAGAACAGGTTTAATGCACAACTTCCATTTCTGCCTCCCACATACTGGTTCAAACTGTTAAAAATTTAGTTTTTCGCCTCGCGTAGTTAAGGACTGGAATAGTCTTCCCTTCAATGTAATGAAGGTTGCCTCTATCCATAAGGACCTTGTCACTTTTAGTATTGGGCATATTTAGCCTTTTTTAGCCTCTTGATGCATGCGTGGTGAGTGAATCACCTTTCGGTGTGTCACCTTTTTAAAAGAAAAAGAAGAAAGGTTCTTTTGTGGAGAAGTTTTGTTTGATATTATGTGGATAATGTGTTATTTTAAGAAGAGGCTATAGGCTGAGCTAGGAGGCCTAATTACTCAAAAAGTAGACCCTGAATAATGGAGTGATTTCCATATCCTTGGCAATTTTGCAGTGTCAGTGGGTGGTCTCTCTTTTTTGAGGAGAAGCACTTAGCCTCCATGTCCAATGAATCCATGTATTTAAGGCTGTATTTTCTTCTTTGGGAAACTAGAAACGTTGCACTTTAACTTTTCTCCCCAGTGCCAAGATCTGGCACTGTAACATTCCATTAGTTTATTTTTTCAACAGAAGTCTCAATTTATATGGCATTGGGGCTTATTAACCAAAGTCACATTTTATATATTGTAGAGGCAATTTATGTTTCAGGAAATTTATAACAGTTGGTGTCAATTTGATTGCATCAACTGGGAAATTCAAATTTCAAATATGATTTACAAGGTACAGTAAGTATTTATTACATTCTTTAGATGTTTATTCCATTTTTTCCCTACAACTTATAACAAATCTTCCTTTTGATAAGGATATTTTGTGAGTATTCTTCTGAATTGCACAATTTTTTTTCCATTTTAGTCAGATAATAGAGGGAGATATCAAACATATGCCTCATGAATTTGGGGGTCATATACTTCAAATTTCTAGGAATGACAGGCTCCTGTGCTACAGGACTTAAAATTGTTGTGAAAATGGCACCTTGTAACATTATTTTTGGGTCTAATTGGTGCTCTTTGACAGGAAATGAGTGCCAAACAGAACCTGGCACCAGGAATATTCACTTTGCTCAAGACTATACAAGGATATTTTGATTTGCAAATAGGCCAAGTACTGTATAATGGCCTATAGGGACACTGGACACTATGACATAACCTACTCCACAGGCAGTTATAACAGGTAGGCTGGGGGTTTGTTACCAAAAGGGCATTATTTCTGACCACCTTGAATACATGATAAAACTTTGGAAGGAACAACACCAGTTCATGATACATGATATTTTAACACTTGAGCTGTTGTGACAGGGATTTATGCATGACAACCTGGGTGCTATGCTTTACTTTCCAACAAGTAGCTGTACCAGCATCTATTAGAATCACAGTGTCAGCTTCATTTGAATTTCTTCCTTTCGTTTATACACTGAAGCAATAGTTAACAAAAGAAATTCTACTTGTGTTTAAATTTGTTTGTATGCTTTCACATTTAAACTTAATTTCAACATTTATAGTCAATATAGAAATGCAGTTTAATTCAAATTATGTTGATGCAGTGTGTGTTTTCTTTTTTCAAATTCTAGAGGCTTGCACAATGCCAGGTGCTGGTGAGGTTGAAGAACAAGCACATGCTCTGATTGACCAAGTCATTGATAATGCCAGAAAGAGGGTCGTGAATGAACTTGGATTGGTGGATGGAGAACCTTTGAGCAGACCACTGTCTTCTGTGAAGGGCTATGAAGGAATTCTTTCTAGGGAGATCGAAGAGCATAGTGTTTCAGATATTGAATGGTTGACAATAGAAGACTTCACTGTGGAGAAAGGGGAACAAAAGATTGAAGAATTTGTAAATGTAAGAATTTATTCCATGATCTGAGCTGTAACTAGAGACAGAGAGTGCCTATAGGCTGGTAGGCCTACTTATAATGTATAACTTAGCTTTCTTGCTTTATTGTTGAATTATCAACATAGGATCATACATGTGCAACTTAGAAAAAAAAACTTTGTATAAAGAAAGTGCAGATCCAGAGGGGGCCAGGGGGGTGACCCCCCACCTAAGGATTAGGAAAACAATATAAAAAATATGTAATAAAGAAAAAAAAGGATCACACATTTGGTGAGACATTTCCAGTATATGGGTTATAGTGAGGAATGCCAAGATCTTTGTTCGATAGAAACTGAATCATTTTTGAAGCTACTGGATGCTTATATTAAATGTCTAAATTCTGTGTGCACATATACAGTACCTTCGATTTTAGTGCTGCAGATAGGCCTTTCTGCCTGACTTGAGGCAAAAAGGGGGTTTTAATGTAAATATTCTCATCATCCCAAACAGTTCCAATTCTCCCAACCTACTTACTTCTAGCCCCTCCCACATTTATCTAAAACTCATCTTTATCCAGACACAATCCTAGTTTATTGCTTCATGGCTTGTCCCAGTGGCCATACAAGTCCATAATGTGTGATCTAGACACTCTCAGTGCCCATGCTGTGAAATTTAGCTATGATGCATTGTTTGAATGTGATGCCAATCAAAGAGCTGTACCAATTGAGAGTTTTGATATATGTATACTGAAACTGTAGTTTGGGGTGAAGAATGACTGCCTTTAAGTTAGGTCCTTATATGCCAGACTGTCTTACGTTTCTCTAACGTGACACCGATCAATCCAACTGCCAGGAGTATTCAGTAACTTACGATGGTGGTAAGGCCTTCGTTAACTTCAAAGTAATTTTGTGGGCTGCTAATTATTTTTCAATTGATGACTTCTAGTATTCGTAAAACTAGCCTGAATACCTCAGGCTACGGCAAGCCAGACCAAGGGGACATGTATGGCTACAACAACCCCCAAAATACATACCATCAAAATTATTTGTGGCAAACTAGCCTATATCGATGGAGAAGGCATAAACAGCCTGCCACTGTGTCGAATAATCACATTCATTCACTTGAATGTCCTTTGTCATAAAACCATGGAGCTACAAATGGTAAAACCTGAAAGGGCCAAACCTCTCACCCCAAACTACAATTTTGGTATGGGGGTACTGAATTGGCTCTTTGATTGACAGCTAATTCAAACAATGCAGAGTACTAAAGCTTATGTTTCACAGCAGTGTTTTGATTATATAAATTGAGTTTTTTCTGTACTCCCCTTGAAGCAATAAACTGAGATTGTATCTGGATTAGGATGAATGTCAGACAATTGTGGGAGGGGCTCACCCTAGACGATTCCAATTTTTTTTACCTCAGCTACAAATATTGCAGCTTTGGGTGAAAATTGACTACCTTTTGATGTTTTTGACTTTCAACTGGTGTGAAAACATGTTTTAGTTCATGTTAGGAATCCTAGGTTACATATACTTGTACGTAACACTTCAGTGAAAAAAGTAGTAAAATTAATAAAGTTAGTTAGATGGAGTTTTACGGCCCAGTTGCCAACCTATTGGTTCAAGTTCAGCCAGCCAGGTCTTTTTTTTCCAGTTGTGGCTCACTGGTTTGTTTTTCCTACTCCATTGCTCATGCAGAGCATCACCCACAATGACAATGACAGTAAGTTCATTTTTAGAGTCTTTGGTATGACTCAACCTGGGAATCGAACCCTGGCCTTCCACATGAGAGGCGGATACTCTACCACTAGACCAAACATGCAGAAACATACAATAGGTGTCAATGGGGGATGGGGTAGACATGTTCACCCAAGTTTTGGAAATACTACCATTGCCTTTAGATCTGCATAGGGTGAAATTTTGATAGAAGTTGCAATGATACTGCCCACCCCGACCACCACCACTTTTGGGAACATGGAAATCAACAGCGTCCATGAAATGTACTTTAACTTTCAATGCCATTCAGTTTTTGCACCTCTGAATATTTTTGTTTAACAGCATCTTTACATCCTGTTCTCTCTTCCCTTAAGTTGGTGTTACACTTTACAAATTTGTTTCAAGCAACCTGCAGAGAGTTTGGTTAGATTATCATATAGTAATATAAAAAGTTACCTAGCACAAGGCTTGCAAAATATTTTGAAAGAAGTAGCCTATTAGGCTTTCTTGTAACAGATGGTGGTAGCCAAACAAGATTTTTTTTTTCTGGCCTGACATGGTCTGTTTTAATTGTAAAGTATTGAAATGACTAGCAGCACCCATATAGTCCCAGACTGGTGTACTGTATGCATATGCCAGAGGTCTGAAAGGCATTTTAGTCAAATATTTTGAAAGCCCCAAACATTGATGAAGGGAGCCCTTGGCAACCAGCACATAAGATTTTTCAAGCCCTAAAGCAGTTTTCCTTAAATCACTTTCAAGGAAAAAAAAATTTCAAAGTTAATTTTGTGACAAAGCCATTACTTTTTGTCTTTTCTGTGATTAAAAATTAAATGTAAATTTTATGTGGTATTAAATTTTCATTAATTTGTGCTAGACTTGGCAATTTGAAGAAGCCTGGCTCCACTGTATAGATTTCTTGCGGGAAGAAGAGGATGCCTACAACAAAAAGTACAGATATCAAGTGAGATGGAGCATTCCAACTCGTAGGAAGCCCATACCAAGGGCAACTGCCTGTGTCTATTTTACTATACAAGTCTCAAAAATTAAACCTGGGGTGAGTTACTTAAATCATTTTGTATTCTTACACTGTAAATACTTGAGAGTATAGTCTGCAGCTTGTGAGCCATATTTTGGATCTTAAACCTTTGCTACTTTCAGTTTCAGTATGCCATGGACAGGGCTTTTAAGTAGCAGTTGAAGTATGATATGAACTGAGTGCATTTGTTAGAAGTGACATCTTAAAAGTTAAAGTCTTTTTGAGCTTGTTTTCTACAAGTCTAGTTAAGTTGTAACAGTGTGTGCTGTTGGGGAAACTTATACATGTTGGTTCAACCAATGGCATAGCTGTAGTCCTTCTCTAATTTGGTGCAAAAATATACCTGTTTTTCTTAATTTCTTTCTTTTTGACAGAATTATCCTATCGAAGTGTACTATGTATTTGAGACCAATCAACTCGTTCACAGACCAGGTCAATCAAGGTTTCGAGAAGTGTGGTTGAAAAACATAATAGAAAACAAAATTCTTATGATGGAAGCAGTTAAATTTTAGAAATATTTAAGATCTGGGACCAGAATGGCTATTTTGTAACTTGTAAGAGGGCAGGTTTAGTATGAAATAAAAGGCTCAACTTGAAAACAGTTCCAAAGTTCCTCTTTTAATAATAGCCCTTAGTGATCAAGCTGTTGCTGTATGGAAATAATCTTAATATTTACAGTTGCAAAAATCTGTTCTGTTCACCAAATGCAGGCTTGTTCCTGCAATTGACCTAACTTATTTTGATGGTCATATCTGTAACCTTACAGTGTTCATTGATTATGGAAAACAAAACTATATCACAAAGTGTTTGTAGAAAAGACTTGCACATGAAACATTTTGCATAGTTTCTAGTGATAGCCATTTTTTTCTCAGTTTGGATGGATATAGTTGACCCAAGGTGGGGAAAAATTCCCTTCTTATTTCTATTTTGAGGTATCCTGTTGTGAATAAAGGTGGTATTTTCTTTACTACTTGGAAAGCTAAAAATTTCATCATGTTGCAAGGCCCTTTCTCCTTTTTTTTCAAGTCCTTCCAAGAGGTTCAGGACCCTAGTGTAAATGTACCCTCTGTGTTTTTTATGAGGACTTTGCCTCTCGAATTAAGTCTAGAGAGTTTGCAGTTTTTAAAATTAGAAAACAGAAATTGAAACAGGAGAAGAAATTGCTTTACTGCTACAATATTTCTATGGAAGCTTGCTCTAAAAGACTTAAAAAAATGGAATTTGGCTTTTAGAAAACCTAGAATCCTGCTAAATAAGCCTAACACCCTTCATCCTTTTTTTCAGTCCTGGATCTATTGATGTATTCCCATGGAATTCTGTAGTACAGGCAGTATATCCAGGCAAAACAAGTTACTGAAAATTAGTTGTATGGGAGACTTTCTCCTTCCTCCACTTTTTAGCTCCATTTCATATAAGACGAACATCCAACTTTATCAAGATTTGCAACTGTAGCAAAATACCCATAAAAATTTAGTAAGTTGTTTACATTTCCAACACTTAAAACAGAATTTCATTGCAAGGGTAATTTTGTATTAGAAATTTTTTTTTTTCTTTTTTAAAGGGACCAGTAGCGTAGCCAGGACTGTGTCATGGGGTAGGTTTTGGAGCACAACGTGAGGGAAAGGTACCAGGAGTGGGGCAAAATGGCTGTTTTAGATCTCCAGATGCAATATTTGTGCCTCTAATGTAAAAAAGTAAATAATGATCATGTGTTTTTAAGGTTGGATTATGAAGGGTGTTAACCTCCCAAACCCTCCACTGACAAGAACAAATTAATGAGTAATGGAAAATATCTACCTTGTCTGTTTCTCAACTGATATTAAGAATCTAGGTCTGTCAGAAATATGTAGGCCTACAGAAATGACAAAAGGATAAGGCAGATGACCACAGCCCAAGAGTCCCTTAGCCCAAGGGCTGTGGGCTGGAAAAAAAAACATTTAACTCTCTAGGAAGCCAGTACAATTTCCACAATTCTATCTGCATTTTCATATACCTAAAAGGGACATTTCCTCCAAATGTCGAAAAGTTCTGTTTAAAGGTCCAAGTTTCATGGGAAGAAGATATCCAGGTCCATAAGTTTTTTCCACCCTTGCTTACCCCCATTAACTGCTTTGTAAAAACATATCTACACGTTTACTCGAAATCTGCAATTAGCTAGCCTCCTGGTTATTGGCATGAAACTTGCATTTCCTGAGCAAAGTAAAGGCATATCATGGCAAATGACATCTTCATAATAGTATCTGTATAAGACCAGAGAGATGGCTGGGCTGAGTGATTAGAGCATTGTACCACACAATTGTTCTCATGCAGAAATACAGACACTGTATAAGGTTACTTCTTGTTACATACCCAACATTTCCAGAACCTTACTTTAATCATTAGTTCTAGGTTTGTAATTACAGTGGGTGTATGATAAACATTTCTCCTTCCTTAGGAGAGATAGATTGGGTTAGAAGTTTAAATACAGAAAAGACATGAATGTGACAGCTGCTCTCTTCTAGGTAATACCAACTGGTTTAATTGGTCACATAGTTTATTCAATAGTTTGAAAATGTCTCATGATGTGAAGAACAAGGATACCTAATTATAGGTGCAACATGGTTGTGAAAGGCACTTGCAGAAAGGTGTCTAAAATTGTGAAAAGGAAAAGGATTGAGCAAAAATGCTCTTCGAATATGACCACTGGGAACATAAGTTTTGGTTTTCATTTGAAACTATTCATTCAATTCATATTTTTTGTTCTGAGTATCTTTAGTGAACTTTATTGCCAGGTCAGAGTGGTGTCAAGGGGACATCTCCCAACATTATTGAGTATTACTGATATTACCTTGTTTCAAACATATTCTTGCAATCTATTTTGGGTCTACAAATAGATGGAAATAAGTTTGCAAACTTGCCATGCCTCTCACACCTTTTGTTGTTTAAACTATTGAAAGCATATTAAATACATAAATATCATGGATGAGAATACTGGTTATAAAATTTAAATCAATAATGTCTTGGTTTGATGTGAGGTTATTGTACAAACATGCTACAAAGTTCACACTGCTTTAAAAATGTGGCACCTTATCTGTTAACAAGGACATCATAACAACAAAGTAATTGAATAAAAATGTCAACAAAATTTTCAATAACAAGTGGCTTGGTCTTCACATTTTTTGTGAAATATACTCCAAATTCCACATTTCTATCACAGAAAGAAAATTAGGCAAATTCATGCTGCTAGAACTGAATAGGACATCTTAGCCAATGCTACCCCAGAAAACGGCATTTTCTCAGGTAAAGCTTGTCTCTGTAATTGCGGCAGTTAATCCTGTTTAAACCAACCTTGCTGCTCTATTGAGCAAAATAGTCTTTGAAGGGGGCAAACACCTTTGACTTAATTGATCTTGAGATACCTGAACAGGAAGTTCTCTGATAGATTCTGGGTTGATAGTTGCCAGCTTGAGATGGCTAAAACTTGCTATTTCCTTCTAGCAGCATGTGGAATTGTCTGAATGGATTGCTGGGTGCCATGTTTAATACAAGTTCCATTAAAAGTGCACATAACTCACATTATTTTCATTATATTTTTTGTAAGAAGCTGTTGCCTGTAAAAAAAAAAAGATGACTAGTCACCTTTTAGTCACCTTTATTTTATTTTTATCGAATACATTAAAAATAAAGCGTAACCTGAATCCTCCATCAAGAATACAAGGAATGAATGCGATATTAATTTTATGTGTAAATAAATATATAAAAAGAATGAAGACAAGGATGTAAAAAATGTGAATTTTTTGTAAATACTGTAAAAACAAAGTAAGGCAACAACTGTAATATAATTATTGCAATGAATACTTGCTCTATACTTTTATTTCATTCCTTTTTTTTTCTCATGTGTGTCTTTTAAGCGCATACTGTTAATAATAATGCAGATGTAACAACTGGCAAATTTCAAACAAAGCAAACAGAACTAATTACACTCCTTCTTTAATTTGTCTTCATTTTACCTTTCTTTTCTACTTGTGATGATGTCTGATAATATCCCCTTTTCTTTAAGCATACTGTCTCAAAATAAAAGGTACATTTCATCTCTGTTTAAGCAGGGGGTTGCTTGAGGTTAAAGGTTGCAGTAAAATGTTTTCTGTGACCAAAAACACCCATATTGAACTCATTAAGTATAAATATCCCATAGAACACAGAACGTGGATTAAATGGTTCATACTGTAGGCCTTATGCACAAGACTCAGAATGATAATTCTTCAACACAGCCCATTTTCGCACTGTGGCTAGACTCTAATTAGAAATCTATAGATTCTAGGTGCATTCAGCCAATCTAAATATCATGATATACTTTGAAATATTTATACTGTAAGTAGCTCTTTTTACTCAGGCTGAAGAATTTATCAAATTTTTACAAAAGGTCTCCCCAAGGCTTTAACCTCACTCCCAAGGAATTTTTTAAAACATACCTGATATATTGCAATACAGTTGGGTGACAGTCTGTTTTCTTAAAGGAGATTGGTGGCCACAGTTTTATGGAAGATACAGAAAATTCAACAGAAAGGGCCTTTTCTTATGTTAAAATTTAGTTTCAAAGACTGAACTGCTATCAGCCAAAATGAGAACCATTCTTCCCCTTTAAACCATAACAGCCAAAGCATTTGAATAAAAAAATCAAAATTTCCACAGAAACAAAACCTTGCAAGGCAAAGCTTGGACATTTTACTGCCAGTGTCAAACACCATCAATACACATCAAAAGCACAAAGAAAAATCATATTTTATATAGAACAAAAATTCAAATCTACTGGCTCTCATGAAACAGCATTTAAAAATAATTTTTAAAGATAATCATATTATGATACATTTCAGGTACATCTTTCAACAAAATCTATGGCTATGATAAGTGAATCAACATTTTATTTCATTTTAGTTGAAAATTTGCAAAGAGTATGAAAGGTTAAAGGCAGCCATTCATCACCCCAAACTACAGTTTCAGTGTACATATATCAAAACTTTCAATTGGTACAGCTCTTTGATTGGCATCACATTCAAACAATGCGTCATAGCTAAATTACACAGCATGGGCACCATGAGTGTCTTGATTACATATTATGGACTTGTATGTCCACTGGGACAAGCCATGAAGCAATAAACTAGGATTGTGTCTGGATAAAGACGAGTTTTAGATAAATGTGGGAGGGGCTAGAAGTAAGTAGGTTGGGAGAATTGGAACTGTTTGGGATGATGAAAATATGCCTTTAATACTGTACAGTATAACATGAATACTGTAGGTCTTACCAAGCATGGCTAAAGGTGACTGTACACAAAAGTATCTTGCAATATCAAACTCAATATACCACTTGATCTGACAAAGCTAATTCAACATTGAAACAAAGTGATGGTACACAAATTTAACATATTGGACCATCTTGTGCATCACCAATGAGCAAACAAGCAGCAAGAAGCTCAATTACAGAATGATTGGGTAGATGCGCACTGTTTAACAAGGTGTTCTTTGATTGGTTGTTGCCATTGTATTGTATCGATTGTATTCTTTGTTAGGGTTATGGCTATCATTAGCCAGTTAGGAAATTTCTTGTTAAACGGTGCCCACCGCCCCAAATGATTAAGTACCTTATGTTCATCTGATGCTTGTCTTTTAACTTTATAACACACAATGCAAATATGTATTTTTCTTTTTCTTTTCAAAGTTTCAAACAATATGAATGTGAAGTGTACATTACAAATATTAGAACACTACAGTAAAAACATTTAGAACTACCTTCAGAGATGTATTCCATACCTTTAATAATCTCCACAAAGAAATGTAGGCCTACATTCATTTTGTATAAAAACTATTAGCACCATCTTTGTAAAAACTACAAAGTTCAAAAGAAACAAAGTGATACCACAATACTATTGAAAACATTTCACTTCATGCAACTCATACAAATTTTTAATGAAGACCTTGAAATAAAATGCTTGTAAGACATGTTTGTAACATATAGTACAATTTTTTTTATAAAACAGTTATAAAATATGATTGGAAATATATTAAAATTATTTTAATTAATATCTACTTTGGAAACATCCAAACTGCAACATTTCTTCTTTAATACTTATGTGACCATACTAAGGCAGTTCATTGGCTGGACAACATTGTGAAGTCTACAAAAAGTATGAATACAATAAAGCACAAAATAATCACCTTAAAAAGCATTTTATAAAAATAGGTAGACACTGTACTTGGTTAAAGGCACAATTTGATATGTTACTGTACCTTACAAATAACTTGTTTTAATGGCAGTTGGACTTGATTCCCAGTAAGCAAATATTTCTTGTAATTTTTCCATAATTTCATGTACAAAAGTAACTCAACTCCAACTGTATCTCTCTTAATACTGAATTGACATCTTCTTACAAGCTTTCTGAATTTTTCCCATTAATGAGTGTAACCTTAAAATGTGTATCTTTCTTGTCAAAATCATACCGTACCAATAAATAAAATGTTCAAAATTTTTTAAAGTACCATTTTTAACAGTAAAAATAACTTTTCCATTTATTTTGGTTACAATTCCATCTGAAATTAATTTTAAAGGAATTCAATAATTTACTAATGCCCCAACACTACCAAATACAAAAATGGAGATCTAAATTATTCAGAGACTTAAAGAAAGTATTTACTGTTTGTTCATCTATATGTCTAAAGAGACAGTAAAATTTTACTAGCCTTTTACTAAATTTTTATGGAAGTAGTCATGTCCCACAATTTACATTCCTGGAAAGATTGACACTTCCTAGGTGCCGTAATGATGAAAAACACAGTATTTATAGTCAACTTTATTTTGGTTATACAGTAGTACCCTAAACAGCATTCAACACACATCAGCATGACTTCATCAGTTCAAATTAATTATAACCAACAGTAGGGTAGACTATGCTTTGCTGTTTATTATCAGATTTCACCGACCATGGAGATGGCATCATTTTGATTACACCTTACCATATTTAGAGTCTGCAGATTTCTATTATTTCCTATTGCCAGAAGTCAATCTTCCCTGCTGCCAGCAATAAGCATGCATACTTTAAAAACTGTTACCCCAAGTCCTTTCCTGGACCATAAAACTCTCTTAACTAACTATCTAACCACGTCCTTTCCTCTTCTACAGCAACTACCATTTGATAGACAGTTTCCATCACTTTACTATGATACTGTATCTCATCTCAATGTTTTGCTTTTGCACAGCATCAATTGAAAACATCATCTATAAATTTCAACCAGGCCAATTTTCCCCAAACGGAAAGGGAACCCCCCCTTCCCCATGTCACACTCCAAAAACATTTCCCATGGCAAAATCCTGGTTACATACTGGACTTCAGCCTAATTCTTGTTACTTCTTCTGAGGTGTGTTTTTATCATCTTATTTTATTCAGAATTAAACAGATGATTTGAAATTAACTAGTTTGCTTCAATCTCTGCTGCTTGACTTGTACCCTCTTCAACTTGCCAACATTCTCCAGCGTTGCACTGTCTGACGGATTTATTTCCAAGGCCTTCTGATAGTGGTATTCTGCTTGTGTTAATTTATTCCATCGGTGGTAGAGTACTCCTATATTAGCATGGTGTGATCCCTTGTTAGGTTCAATTGCCAAAGCTTTCAAAAATGAACTCTCAGCTTCCTGAAAATTTATAAAAATTGGTATTTTTCTTTTCATTGAATAATTTCTGAGTTTATTTAATACCATCACCAAGTGACTGATATAAGAGGCACAGAGTACATTGCAACCACGGACTTATAAACATGGACACAGCATGTAACGTGTATGTCCTATCTATAGATGGTCGCCTCTGACTGGAACAAAAAGGCGCACCCAAGATGGCCGCCGTGAACCTAAATCATCTGATTTGACAATGAATCTGTTACATTTCAAACAAAAGTTGAACTTTAATGGGAAACAATATCATATTCCTGCATAACGTGAAGTGATTTTGATCTTTAATATATTATTTCAAAAATATTTTAACTTGCTTGCAAAATATGGGATATACTTGAGCAAGTCCAAGATTTCACACAAAACCGTAGCAGACGGCCATCTTGGTGTGCTTTTTCTCACATGTACGGTAGCGACAATGTACCGTGCATTATGCTCTGTCCATGTATAGGAAGTCCATGATTGCAATTAACAATTCATGAGCTTGAAGAGATACACATCTCAGTTACTTCCAGCTATTATCATCTAATATCATTAAGTGACTGATCCAATAGAAACAGAGTTCATTGCTACTGGCTACTAACATCAAGAGATACCTATCTTAGTTACTACTAGGAAAACTGTTCCAAGCACCGACCTATCTTCTTGACCCTATACATTGTACAACAAATAAACTGATCTCAGCAATCTTTAAAGTCCACAGCATACTGTACCTTACACTGACTCAAATTAATACTAAATGCAACATGCATAAATTATGTGGGAGCTGCTGTAGATCATACTTACCTCAACTATTGCCACAGGAATTTAATAAAAACATTTAACATTCTTCCACAGGACAGCTACATGCACATGCTTAATGGTTTGTTCAGATACAAACAGGAGCAGAGGCAGAATTTCAACTGAAATTTGGGATAAAGTTTGTAATCCATCCACTCCAATCATGTTCCAGGGCAACTTTGATTTTTTTTGTTGGGGGGGGGGGAAGGAACGGAGATGACCAACTACCAATAAATTTCACTCAGCTACTGCGTAAGATGTGAATTAATTTAAGGACAGGCAGGCATTGAGATGGATGGATTGACTTTCATTTGGTTGCAAACAAATTTGCCTACTCTAAGATAAAATATCCATACCCCACTTCAGGAAACTTTTACACCTACATCTGCAAGTTAGAATTACATGACTAACCTCAAACCTATCTGCTTTGCCCAGCACATTGCCAAGGATAAAGTGGATTCCTGGTTCACTCGGGAGATACTTGAGTGCTTGTCTAGCAACCTCTACAGCTGTATCATAATTTCCTGTGAAAGACAAAAAGAATGACATCATTAATTAGTAAGGAGTCATGAAGTTGTTATCAAACCAAGAACAAAATTTATATGCAACATTTTTAATAAACTTCACCTTTGTAAACTTCACAGCTATTAATAATAGAAAAACATGCTCATAATGGTGACTTGACCAATTCCCTAACCCCCTCAAAAGATTCCTACTAAGCAGATTCTTTCAACCCTATACAATGTTCATCCAGACTATAAAACATGGTCCCATGATTAACTAACAAGCAGGGAGGGTGGATAGTTCTCCTTTGCAAGGATGGATGAAGAATGTCAAATTTTTGGCAAAGAACTACAAAAATTTGGGGGCTTCCACTAAAAAAATAAATAGGTCTTCTCTGGAGAAATTTAAATTCATCTGGAAAAAATGGGGGTTTTTATTGAGGTCACTTGAAAATTTGGGATTTTTACAAGAATCTGCCCTGAACCTGATCATTATGAAGCAGATCCTAGAGCCACTGTCTTTCATTGGAGTGGCAAATTGGTAAATTTCCCCAAAATGGGGCCATGTGTTCCTCCCAACTGGATAGCCATGCTCATGCCTGGTGCCACCCCTGCAGAATATGCTCACACTAAACAAATATTCTGGAGGAAGTGTTTTCCCAGGGCTTTTAATCTTGTTCATTTTGAAGCATTGCAAAGTCTAAATACACAAGAGTCACATGTGTATTCAAGAATATGCAAAAATTGGACTTACATATTTGCTGTCACAATGCAGATTAAATATTCAGGTCTGAACCAGGGGAGAGGGGGGAGGGGAAATAAGAGGGCAGCTGTCTCTATTGTAACTTGCAAGAACACTTGACCTAACTGCATGGTGTTGTCTGTAAGTACATATATCCATCAGACTGAATACAGTGAATACAATAGCTTATTATTTCAAAGTTTGCTTGTACATATCACCTACTGCCATTGTGTTTGGTGATCTAAAAAAGGAAAAGAGTTGGGAAAACAAGCTAGTGAGTCACAACTGGAAAAAAAGCCTGAGGCTGAAAAGACTTAAACCAATCATTCAGAAACTGTCAGTGAGGTTTAAAACCTCATGCACAGTTTGCATCAACCAAATTGAATCAAATAGCTTGTGAATATCACCAAACTCACACATATGTAGTTCTTTAGTCCAAAACACTGAACTCAAGTTTGTCTACAAGTAATTAACCTTTAATTGGATCTGGATAGTTTGTTCAAAGGGGTGATTGTAACACAGCATGACACATCTCAGTTTTGCTCTAGAGTTTCCAATCAATATCACCAATCATTATTTTACTATTACCGAAATCAGTTTTAACACTATGACAGAATATGACAGCATAAAACAACGAGGTCAAACATTATTTTAGTGATATCACTGTGAACATAGGTACAATAGTTCAAATATTTACCTTCCACCACATTGCACCATGTTGCATTCTAAACCTGAGGTGTAAAGTACCTTGGTCTTAAATCTAAGACTTTGTTTTTTGGAAAAAGGAATTAATGTAAATACACTTTTACAATTTTTATTGGGGTAGATACCATCTGAAATTTGAGGGTAGCAGTCAGTGCATTTTGCAATTTATTACTGGCAGTCTGAAACTCTTTGTATTTTTTAAAAAAATAAAATATCAAAGGTCCCATTTTCTGAGAGTAGTTGTTATTGTTGCAGGGTGTGAAGATGGAATGAACATTGGAAATTGTCTAGGGAAATTAGTTGTTGGTAGAGGATACAGAGTAAGGTTCATCCTACAGAAGATACAATCCAATAAAAACCCATCACCCTAAAATTTATCCCATCATAATTTAGTCAACAGGTATAAAGTTATTTTGATATCTTTCATACAGGCTTGTTTGCTTCCCTTTTGGAAGCAAAGGCTATGGCACTGAAACATATGTATACTGACTGTTAGATCTAGCATGATAGCAAAATACTACCCCCACCATCATGACAATCAGCAGTCATTCTTCAATCATCCTTGGTCCATGCACAAACATGCCCACTCTCCAAGTAACAGTACCAGGATAGTCCAGTTTTGGGGCAATTTAATGAGCTGAAAAGAAATTCTGTTTTTTAGGTTTATCTCAAACTTTGGATACACATTTTACATGCACAATACACTTTCTCATACATATACATTAGCTATCGAGAGCAGCCTTACGACGTCAGGACTACTGACCAATCACCATCAGCTGCATCAAGTCTCATGGAGAGTCCAACACGCCAGACAGCATGCTCTCCTCACACAGCCACATGCACACAAGCTCTTGCACACTCAACATCTACTTCAAGTACTTCTACTGTTCTAGCCAACCACAACATAAGGACGCACTGAAGTAAGCCACTGGCTTCACTTTAACCAGCTACCTTCGTGGATATTTTTACTTAGCAACATAGGCCCATTTCTACTAGAAGTCTACTACTTAAATCTCAAAGCTAATTTTATCAACTACTTGTGTCCCTTTCGAAGAAAGTAAAAAGCACCCTATTCATTCCACAAACACAGACAGTCTCATACGTCGGGCAGCATATGAGCAACTCAACAATTATTACTTTACTTGGACTGTAGTGTTGAGTTGAGCCATAGTGTCGCTTTTTTTAACAGCCAAGATTCGTTTGCAAGGACATGAGGTTCCGTCGTAATGCCATATTGTTTCAGCGGTATTGACAGAGCTACACAGAACACAACAACCTGAGGTGGGACTACCCAACTTTAGTTGTTATCTCTCATACCTCACAAAAAAAGGAACCTGACTTAAACACACCACACATTCATTTTCTTTGACTTTCTTGGAATTTTCAAAAGGAAAGCAGTTCCCAAGAAGGACTGAATTTAATATTATTTTAACATATTTCATTAAATTCCATCATGGCTTGGGTACATAGAAATGAACTTGTTGAACTTCATGTGTTATTGATTACATCTGACTTAAAAAAAAAGCTTGAAAGGAATACTTTGCTGCTAACTTTAATACATAATGAATTGAATACATACAATACTGTACAGTTTTGTAAAATACAAACTGATTTGATTGCTATAAATACTTGTCAGACTTAAACAGATCATTTAAGCACCAAGTCAAACAAATTGGCTGAGAGTAAATATACACTTTCCTGCATAATTAAATACTCTGCCTTGAATTACATATTTGTATACAAATTACACAACTTCTTGAAGAGCATACAATATACTTGTTTAAATTTACATAATGTTTTGAACTGCATCTGTTTAAATTACACAATGGCTTGAATTGCAGACTTGTTTGGATTTTATGATATTATTAAATTTCAAAGATACTGAAATATTTAATTATCTCACCAACTCCTTAATGCATGCATGTATACAGCAGTGTGTGCAATAGGGGGGTGGGGGGCCATGGCCCCCCCCACCTCTGTATGTAGTCGGAGGAAACAACCCAGTCGCGGGAATTTACATGGGAGCAATTCCCTTTGAATTGATCTCCACCTCCACATCAGTCGGGGGGTGGACATACTGCCCCCCCCCCCCACCTCAAAAACCTGCACACGCCACTGCATGTATACTCTCTAAAAGCAACACAGCTACCAGCAGCATAGCCAACTTGCAGCAAATGTTTGGACTAATTTTCTCATAGCCCACTCTTCTAAAAAATTTGCAAGCAAAAAGTATTTCAAGCCTTAAATTATAATTTGCAAACAAGAGTTTTACATTAATGGGCAAAAGCAGTAACACAAATGGATATTGCATGACAGGATAAATTATTAGTGAAAAAAGTCACCCTGGCAATGCTAAATTTACCTTTGTAACTGGAACAACTGCAACATCAAAAACTGCATTTGAATTATTTCATTCAATTTGAAGTTGACCTTCTGATGAAAAATCTATTTAACTTCTAAGTATCTTTTATGATATTTTAGGACTAAATATTACATATTCAAGGTCTCCCTGAGGGCTTGGGACTGTAGAATATGCCCATAAAATTCCCTGTCTGTCATAAAAGAGGTGATTTAAGGGATGACTTGAACAGTATTTGAACTCAGAAGATACATTAATCTGCTTTCTAGCTGACACAATATAACACAAATATTGGTGTGTTGTTAAATATCATAAATAGCTTCATCTTCAAGGTAACTAAAGGCAGTTGCTCATCACTGCAGACAATTCCAATTCTCCCAACCTATCTACTTCTAGCCCAACCTATCTACTTCTAGCCCCTCCCACAACTGTCTTACACTCATCCTCATCATCACACCAAACAATTCCAGTTCTCCCAACCTACCTACTTCTAGCCACTCCCACAACTGTCTTACACTCATCCTCATCATCACCCCAGACAATTCCAATTCTCCCAACCTATCTACTTCTAGCCACTCCCACAACTGTCTTACACTCATCCTCATCATCACCCCAGACAATTCCAATTCTCCCAACCTATCTACTTCTAGCCACTCCCACAACTGTCTTACACTCATCCTCATCATCACCCCAGACAATTCCAATTCTCCCAACCTATCTACTTCTAGCCACTCCCACAACTGTCTTACACTCATCCTCATCATCACCCCAGACAATTCCAATTCCCCCAACCTATCTACTTCTAGCCACTCCCACAACTGTCTTACACTCATCCTCATCATCACCCCAGACAATTCCAATTCTCCCAACCTACCTACTTCTAGCCACTCCCACAACTGTCTTACACTCATCCCCATCCAGACATAATCTTAGTTTATTGCTTCTAAGGGAGTATACAAAAACCTGATGTGTGATCAGAACATCCTCAGTGCAACATATACTGTTTAATTTGAGCTAAATTACTCTGCATATCTTGAACTTACTGTCAATCAAGGAGATGTGCTTATTCACTTTATGTAGACCAATACAAAAACTGTCATTTGGGGTGAGAATTGACTGCCTTAAAAATTATCAACTTCCTTACATGTAAATTTCATAATTAAGAGAGAAAAGTATCATCATATAATTCTCAAAAACCATTCATAAATCATAGAGTAGAGGTCTACAGTTTAAATCAGGGTAACTGGATTCTCTCCTATAAGCAGATTTTTGCTAGTGCCCAACAAGTTGCAGTAATTCAACATACCAGCAAGCACAAATTATGAGCATACAAGCACAAATGAATGTCAAGTTTTGTTTCCTTCTTCTACCCTAACAAAATCATATCAAGCAAACAAGACAATAGAGAACCTTTAAGATTGTACAAAAGTAGACAAAATTCAGTCCATTATTCAATATTAAAGTAAATATACCATCACCATAAGCCACAAATGGTTACCATAGCTGACATTGACTATATGTGTTTGGAGAAAATTGCTAAGCTCCATCACCTCAAGAAAGGGAGGGGGGCAGGGTTAGGTGATATGCGACAGGGGTCCTATTACATTTAGGTATATATTAGTTGGAGATGACTTTATAGTACCTAAGTCATTGGCATATATGACTGAATTGATAGCTTTGACTATATTGGATGGGGAGGGAGGAAGGTCAAAAAATTTATGCAGCTCAGGACCAGAAACCTTTAGACTATAACAGCAATTGCTGCAGGTACTCATCCCTTCTGAAGTAATGACCTGTTCAGTCTTTTATTATTTTGAATACAATCATGGTCTACACTTGACCAATGTATCTTTAATTCATGCTGAGTGAACCAGCATAGCACCTCACCTAGCATGCAGTTGGACTCTTACACTTTAAATGTACGTACTGTTGCACTTAATAGGGAATTAGTATCAGAAATAGTGGCTGAGCACTTGTATGTCTTCACTGAGGGAACTGCCATAACAGCACATGACCTGTGGCAACTATTAGAAATATCAATGATGCATAGGTGTAGCAGTCAAAACAAAGTAAGAGAACACTTGTCTCATGTAAGCTTTTGCAACTTGCTGTCAATTTTTAGTTCAAGAGCATGACCCTCCAGATGAAGCTATTAATTTGAGCTATGTATCATGTAAAAAAAACTAAATTATCCATCGAGTGAGACCAAATGGCCAAATGTGGCCACTGTTTGTCCAATCATATATGCACAACATGTATTGCCACCCCAATGTTGCACCTTCATGACAAATGTCACAAAAATTGACCAACAATTGCAATGATGTGACTTTTTAACGACACAGACATATTATCACCCCACTCGGTCACATAAGCCCCACCCACACTTATTGGGTTAAGCTAATAATGGTTTAACACTCAAACCCTATTCCTCTTATGAAAACCCTTTCTTAGTGTGTCTTTTTTTACAATACTGAAATCGCATGTATTTTACAGAAAGCTCAAATAACAAATTATCTTTTGTTTTAAAAAGAGGAAAAGTAAGGGCATGCTGTCAAGTTAGAGTAACTCTTCACTATGCTGTACCACTGAATAATCCTAGGGGATCTACAATCCTGGACAAAAATGATGGGACATTTTTGTCCAAATGTAGCAACACGTATGCACAGACTCGCTGGTTTTCCAAAATCCCCTCCCCCCTAGTTCAATGTTGTTATCAACAAAATATTCTCAAAATTTCAAAAATTGTAACATTGAATGGGGGAGCTGGGGACTGTCCGATGTATTTTTGTTCAGGATTGTCTGAACGACTGTACACATGTATGGGAGCATACAGATTTACCGCATAACAGCTGCGGTAGAGTGAAGGAGCATAAAACATTTTTTTAATTTTGGCACTAATATGTAAATCTTGGGTGTAAGTTAATAAATGTAAAGGGACAGTGGCATGATTAATCATTGATTTCAACACTTTCAAGATGATCATGCATGATACTAAGCTGACAGGAAATAAACTAATCTAACCAGTCGTTTCAATATTTGGGTAAACCAGGTCTTGGGATGAGCGAATTCTAAACAGGTGTAAGTTCCCATTTAAATTTTTAGACGGCATTCAAATATGAAGTAAAAGAAGAGGAATAAATTCTTGATACCACGTGAAGTTAAAAATAACATCTTGTATGAGAAACAATGAGAAAAAATTACACTTTGAACACAAAATTCGTCACTGAGAACAGGCTTCTGGTGAAATTGCAGTTAATTTGATACAGCGACCCCACAATTAACGACCTACCATTGACCTGACGACAATCTACCGTTGACCTACACAGTATTTAAATGGAACTGACGGTCGACCCCACATTTTTATGAAGGGACCTATTTCAAAATGATAATTTCAGCAATTTTTCGGTTGACCGTGGCAAACAAGGAATAAACTACATTGGAGGAAACTATTTATTACTGCAGTAATGTGAAAGCCACTCATCTTTACATGCCCGAATTTTGCATGTTTATGACGTCATCCTTGGTGAAAAAAATAATAAAAACAAACAGTAGATCGTCTGGTTTACCCTAGTTTAGAGATCGCAGTCAGAGCAAGGCGCCCTCTTCTTTAGTCTGTGGCTTATTTCCAAAGTCCAAACTGATTATTTTAATGTTCCCACTTTTGGCTGAATGAAAGAATCGTTCCGCTTTGGCATTGATTATATTAATGTTTTTAATTATTGCATGAAAAATAGCTGTAAGTTTATTAACTACTTAAATAAACTTTTTGTTTCCTAGATTACAAAATGGAGAATTTTACTGTATCCTTCCCTAACGTGACTTTCCTATCACGGCTTTCAAACTTGTCCCCAAAATGCGACCGCTTCAACATGATCTACAGTACATGTGCGCACTCCTATATATGTGTACAGCAGTTCAGACAATCCTGGACAAAAATGATGGGACATTTTTGCCCAAATGTAGCAACACGTATGCACAGACTCACTGGTTTTCCAAAATCCCCTCCCCCCCTAGTTCAATGTTGTTCTCGACAAAATATTCTCAAAATTTCAAAAATTGCAACATTGAACGGGGGAGCGGGGGACTGTCCCATGTATTTTTGTCCAGGATTGTAGAGCTAATTTAGATGATTTTTTAGATACAGAAAGATGAGAATTGGGATGATTTTTGCAGCTGAGAAAAGATGTTTTTTTTTCAAATGAGTAGGGACTAACTCAAGGAAAATGGCATTTAAATTATATTGTGTGTTTTGGGTTTTGTAGGTGAGCTTTTTTTTTTTGTGAGTTTTTTTTTCTTTGAGTTCATGCTTTTAAATTCTACACCATCCCCAAATTATTTCCCTTTTGTTCATTTAATACTGATAATGTGGAAAACAAATAAATGAATAGGGAAATAAATATTTCACATCTTGAATACCAAATAAAGACTTACATAGACTACAGAATCTATTTGCATGTTTAAACTATTTACAGTTAATAGCTCCCATAACCAAAATCAACACGGATAACATACAACACATAAATGTAAGCTGAATTTGATTCCAACCTTCTTAGCTCAAATATTTAGTTTCACCACCAATAATACAGATGAAGCAACACAAGGACAATGAAAACACCGATTGCTTGAATGGGACTAGAATCCAAACTATCCCATAAGATTAGTGTAAACAGAATCTCAGAATACCCTACCTGACTCTTCCAGCAAGGTAATAGAGTTTTTCCAAGCTCCAACATGATCGATTTTCAACTCTATTGCTTTTCGCCAGAATGCAGATGCTTCATCATATTTTTTCTGGGCCAAAAACTAAGTTTGGAGTAAATTTGATCATTGAACACATAACAATGCTGGTTTAAACATCCTCTGTTATTTTCATAAAGAATGATCATCAATTGTGTATATTTTTTAAATTCAACAATGAAGGTTTAGAGTCAGTAAACAGGATATTTGAAACCAAGAAATGTAAATCGATGGTTACAGGTGAAAGGGTAGAGGGAGTGAAAGAGTAAACTTACTGTTTCACCATTGTCCTGTGGATTTATGACGTTAATGTTATAACATATTAAAAAAAAGAAAAAGAAAAACTATGCAAAATCATAAGCCACAGTTTGAAAATAAATAATGGGCTAATTATTTCCAACATGCATGAGAGGAGTCCAGATACAACGCTTCACACAAATCGCTAAATAACTGCGATAGGAGGATCGACAATGTTACAAAAATGTTTGTCTTTTGAAAAAGATCTGTGAATATAAGATTTGAGAAATAGTATCAAATTATATCCATCTCATGTTTGTAAAGCATGAAACTAGAAAAGATTGTGAGATTTCTAACCATACACAAAAACTTGGTTCTTGACCTCAGATTAACCCATAAGATCATCTTGGGAATTCTTGGGAAGATCTACTTTGAATTTAGACTCCTGATGACCTTTGACCCTCCCAAAGCAACAGGCATCTCTGTTTAACCATAATGCATATGTAACTACTACACATGAAATTTGTTGATGTTCCCTGCTTGAGGGTATCTTGTTAACAATGTTTTTGACCTCCGAGGACCTCTGACCTCTAGTGACCTGACATAGCATCTGATTTTCACCAGAACCAATAAGATTCTCCCTCTTATGACTATATTTACCTGAGGTCTCAAACTTTGATCCTCAGTTGGAAAGAAAGTTCTGGCATGAGGTCCTTGCATTCTGGTAGAGGTCCTTGGTTGGTTATTATTACAAGTGCAAACATGCATGACGTCAACATGGCATACATTCCTTGCCTAACTTTGCAAGGAATCACAAACTCCTTTGCATACCTACTTCCAAAGCTATCACTACTCAACTGTTTTGAACAATTTATTTTGTTTACAATTAAACAGGTGGAAAACTAAAGAACACAGCAACAACAACAACATTGATGAAGAACTGAAATTGCAATCAGCAATGAATGGGAATCTTTGAAAAGACAGAATTTACCTCAGTCCTAACAAGGGATGTACCTCTAAATTAACAAGTTTGGTAATTCATTTTGGTGGCTATGCACATGCTCACATCCTCCAAATTGTCAGGATAAACAAACCAATCCAGCACCTACAGCACTTATTCCAAAATTTGAGTTCACAAGAAAATTTCATAATGCCATTCTTTCTTAATCCATCCATTACATAAGGAGGGATCTTAATTGTGGTTTTGTGGAGTGAATTGGGTTTTATCTTTTGGTGTAAAAAAAATGCATTTTAAGCAGCCATAAATTGTGACCAAGCCCCCTATTTTCATTCAGCTGGCTAGAGAATCAACAGTGCTGCTACATGCACATACTGACAAAAACAAGGGAACACTATATGATACGTGCTGAGCTCCGTTTGTATATCCCACGCTGTTCCACGCAATTCCATGCGGCAACAAAATACTGAACTAGTTTATTTTAACATCATGAATCATATTAAGTTTGACAGTTTCAGCAGCACAATACTGGATATGGTCCAAACTTTTAAATGATACTTTGCCAAAAAGGGATTGCTTTTTGCATTATGGATCAAATAACAGCACTACATGTGCATGAAAAACTTTGTATGAAAAATGGTTTTTAGTAGCCTTCACCAGATTTTCAATCCCATACATGCCACAGTTAGGATGTAAATGAAATGTAAGAGTGAGCTGAAGGTTGATGACAAGCTGATGTAGGGTGGAGGAAGGAGATACTGTTAAGGTACACTTTCAACCACTCTCACCACTATAATGTGAAAATATTGTTCTAAAACTTTCTTCCTTGCACAAACTTCATAGTAGTCAAAAGAAATTTCAACAACATGAATTAAAATATTTGTTATTTTACAAAAATTGTTCAAATTGTGCTCCATTTCATTTAGAGAGAAAGTTTTGACATTTTCATTTAAAGCAAATCTCATATGACCAAAAGGAATTTCTTCAAAGCAAGACAGACCTCCCATACAGAACAAAATTAAATATGATAATTGAAAGTAGAAAACACTTTTGTCATTTGATGAACAACATATCTGAACAACATATCTTCACCCCCCTTCCATAAACACACACAAATTTGAATGCACATTTCTTATGCACATTTCTTAAAAGATAGTTCATCTCTATGACTATCATAAAGTTCATGCAAATTTCTGAATGAAGCATGGTGACAGAAGTGCACATGAACTCACCTTGATTGTCAAGTAATGACAGGGTGTTGAGCCATGCTTTGAAATGGTATGGGTCGAGTGTTGTTGCATTCAGCCAAGCATTCAGGGCTTTGTTATTATCTTCCAGGATAACATACTGCATATTGATTAAATACATGCATATTCATATACATATATGTAATGAGATAAGGCTCTTTGGAATATATTGCATTGTTATTAGAATGTGTACAATGATGAGGTGTGGTAACCAAATATGAAGCAACATTTTCCATTATATTTAAAAGCAGTCTCTCTTGGTTCACCCCACAAATTTATTTGAAGCTCCTCTGTCACACAAATTAACTGTAATAGCGCCTGCCACTCAATCAAAACAGGGGAAGACCTAGGGACAACAAAGCACGCTTTAAAAAAAGATCTCCCCCTTTAAGGGGCTCATTGAAATGATTTCAAATAACTTAATGCAAGTGTTTAAGGGTACTACAACATCAAAATACTTATAATTAGCATGATTAGTCAAGTTTCCTATCCAATAGTGACAGAAAAATTATAATTTTGAATTATGGGGTCAAGTGGACACATATCATAGGACTTGTAATGACTTGTAATAGTTTAATTCATAGTTTGAAAAAAAATGTCATGAATTGTTGAAAACTGAATTGAGACGTTTGGTTCTCACTCATTGAACAGTTATTTATATGTAGGATATGAGGGTTGTCTAAGTTTGATGATTTCTCACTGGTATGGGAAGAAAACTTAAACAGTTTTGGAAAAAAATTGTTGAATTTCATGACCCAACTCAATGAGCCTCTTAGAAGATCACAAATAAATACTCTGCCTTTAATAATGCATATAGTTTATCTCAACCCAATTGAGAGAAAAATATTTTGTTAGCCAGGAAGCTACTACTTTAATTTGTCCTAATTCCTTCAGTAGAAATCTGCCTAGCATACAGGATCTAAACAAGCAATACAACTTACTTCAGGTCCAGTTTTAGGCACATTTTGAATTTGCTCTCTTTTTTTTTTTTTTTTAATTTTTATTTTATTTATTTTTTTTTTTATTCTCATTGCTAATTGCTCTCTTTTTGAGGAAATGGAAATGCTAAAAGTAGCCACACACACAATTAATCCATACATAAAAATATTTTTAAATGGAATTTAGGGAGAGCTCTCTTTAAAACAAAACTGACTTTACACATGAATTATGGGAAAATGATCATCTATTGCTATATCTATATATTACTACATATATACTGAATCTTACAAAAAAACAATTTCAGCTGGCAAAAAGTGATAAAACTCCAAAGTTTTTCATGACATGAGTAGGGGTAAAATTGAAAAATTCAAATTATGGGAACTTTCAATGAAAGCAACTATCATTCATTTTATATTAAGAAATGAGTTTGGAACAAGCTGTTAAGCACAATTGACCATTTTACTGTCAAACTAAGCTTAGCATTGCAATTAATATCATTTTTTACTGATATTAGCAGTCCACATTTTCAATTATTTGGGGAACTTTGGGAGCTCTGATATTATTCAATGATGACTGAGGAGCTATGACTAGGGTAATTGCAATATACCACAGAAATTGATAATTAATTCCAATAACTTTACCTATAAAAATGTTAGTAATGTTAAGGTGACCCCACTGTCATATTTGTGCCTTCTCCCACATGAAAGGAACTGGCATAAACCCTTAAAGTGCAACAGCGGTTTTGCAAATAACATTCAGTGTGGAGGTAAATACTGGAGGGTGCATACATTCCCCTATGAACTGTGATACTTTGCTACTTTCATGGGTTTCATCCTTTAAATTAACTGAAGGAATGAAAATAACTAAATATGATACAGGTAACTAAACATGAAAATCATTAGCTATTCACAAAATTGGTTTTATGACTTTTTTCATCTAACAAAAAAAAGCATTCACCCTGGAATCATGCAAATTGGTGTAATTGATACATTTATTATCTAATAGGACACAAAGAACTTCTACAATCATAAAGGGTGGGGGGGAATAGAGCCTATCATGCAGCTCTATGTTTACATTCTAATTTTATTTCAATTCATATTATTTCATAATCAATCATCAAAATGATTCTTTCTTTTTTCTTTCAGAGTTATAAAATCTCATCTTTAAATATAAATCTGTAAAGCCTGCATAGCTCAGTAAGAGGTAAAGGTAGCAATTTTTACATTTTATGCCTCTAATTCCTTCCAAGCTTGCAGCAACCATGAATGAGATTGCCAACTTAGTCAAGGGTAAATAATCATCTTTAACAAGCTAGAACAATCACATAGTCATGTTGTTAAAACCCCTTTAGCACAACCTTATCAAGGCATTTTCGATATTTCAACAATTTCATTGGAGTTTTGGAGAAAAAGAGTATTTTTGTTGTTGTTGTTTAAGATCACTTCATTGCTAATAACTGCAACTGGTACACTTCAAACCCCCTCCCCCCCTCCTACTTTCAAGTTCTAAGCTACTCTATTATCCCTGTTACTCTGTTTCTGTTTTGTGGTACACAAACCAAATTTAATATCCATATTTTTATCATTTGTAATTTCAACACTTTCCATCAATCCAAACCACAAGATTTGTTTTGTCTGCCCTCACTCCCCCCTGGCCTCCCCTGCAAGTTCTGACACAATTTGAAGCTAGTTCCATGGCCATGATAACCGCATTTAATCCCGATGTGATTGCAACCTTTTGAGATTTAACTTTTAGTAATTTCATTACATGATCACAGCCTCCACTTTCAATTGTACTGCCATCTATAACAATTCAACAAAGGTTTTTTTTATGTATTTAAATTTTTGTTAAAGCTGCATAGATCAAAGCCACCAGATATATACACTTTAATATATATGTTGTGCGACCATTTTGCTTTCGTGAATTAAATAAGCATGGCAGTATGAAATAAATTTTGAGATATTAAAAGATAGTGTAATGGGTTGGTTTGCCATGAAGCACAGAAAAAATGAAAATTGATGGCATCATTTAACAAATTTTGGAATTGACATCTTACCTTCATAAAATGCACTAGTTTGAAATAAAGTGATTAATATGGGATATAGGAGGAATTGAATCAAATACAACTGACATTAACTCTGATAAAGTAATAAAAATACTATTAATTTTTTCAATAAAATAAGACAGCATTTAGGAGCTCCTATGATACTTCTATGATGAACAAACAAATCTTTAAACACATTCTCATTACAAAATGATTGCTTCAATTCCATGTTCTTTTTTTGTTTTTGTTTTTTTGTTTTTAGAAATAGCACATTTTACTGTTTCCAATAAAAAAAAAAGGATTGAAAATTTCGGTTTTGTCTATTGTGTCTAATTAATTCAATATGCAGTACACAGCATGTACACAAAAATGCTGAAGAAATTTGCTATATCACGCATAACAGATCACACATTTTGTGCTAAGCACCCTTTTAAGTAGCATTATTAGAGCCATGCAAAGGCACTTGACTGTAATGCTCTAATGGGTAATTACTACATAATTTACAGATTTGGTCTTGTTTTTATTCAAAATTTGGGAATTTTGGTTGAGAGAAATATCTCTGTCACAATTCCTTAAAATAATTCATTTTGCATACATGAGAAACCTGCAATCAACAAAGAGGGCCCTGAGTTGTATCCTATCTGCAATTTACCAATTTACTATGTCCTAATCTTTCTAAATGTTAATCACTTTAACATACAGAATGTTGAAGCAGATTGAACAACAGTCTCATGTCATGTATTCATTAAACATTTCACAAGAAAAGGTCCCCCCCCCCCCAGAAATAGAGTATAGTTCATTTCCTAAATGATATTTTTTATGTATGCAATGTAAATTCCACATTGTATGAAAGACAATGTAAGCTGTAATATTAAGTCAAATGAAATTTACCAGGTTTCCCATGTTAAAGTAACAGTCAGGATACTTCTTCCTGTATGACAAGGCTTCCTCATAGCTATGCTGGGCTTCACTATACTTCTTTAAGCTTGCTTGGATTATTCCCAGATTCATCCAAGCTGCAGAGAATGCAGGACTGAAAAAAAATACATAGAACAGTCACTTCTTAGCATTTCACAACAAAATTTATCTGCCGGTGTCCATGACCTTCTCTGACTTGTATCATCCTTGTGTCACCTCTGCCTTTTATCAGAGAACTGTTTTGACAAACTTTACTGCCCTTCCCTATCAAACTACATGCTACACAGGATGAAAAACAAGACTGACAGCTCTTAAATTACAGTTACAAGCTTTAGGTTCCATTAATCGATGCAAAAATGTTTTTCAAGACTGATTTTTTTTTAAAAAAAAAGAGATCCTTCAGAGTTTCTGAAGTATAGTTTCAAAAAATTTGACCTTTTCATTTTTCTGTTGACCTCCTCAGAGAATGATATGGGTCATCTTTAATGTGGGCAATGTACTTTATGTTAAGCATGAAATCACTGGGGACATCCCTATGTTCCGGCATCTTTATGTTCCAACATCTCTATGTTCCGAAAATAATGTATTTTGGCACTGACAAAGTGTACTTTGGCGCCAACAAAGATGAACTTTGGCACTGACAATAATGTACTTTGGTGCCAATGAAAATGTACTTTGGCACCAAAGAAGTATACTATGGCGCCGTTTTGTCAGAACATAGAGACATAACCAAGATCACTCACTGAACTCAGTCTCTTACTGAGGTATAGTATTTCCAAAGTTTTGACCTTTCATCTTTGCCCTCTGATTAAAACAGGAGAGGATTCAAGAAACCTGTTAATTCTCAACCAGAGGACAGGAAACCCATTGTTTTGGTCCTCTGTTTAAATACAAAACAAGTACACACAAATATCCACACTCACACAAATGTCATTACCATCACTGATTCCTTGTCAGCATTCAGCAAAGAATCAAAATTCAACTGATGACTGTGTTTTATAAAAGCTTTTATTCCTCCATGGTACTTCTTGCCTCCTTATCTGAACCTAGCTTGCTTAGTTAGTTAGATGGAGTTTTACGACCCAGTTTCCAACCAATTGGGACAAGTCTAGGTGGCCACTGCCTTTTTCCAGTTGTGGCACACTGATTTGTTTTCTCTACTCCATTGCTTATGCTGAGCACCAAGCACAATAGCAGCAGGTTCTGCTTTTAAAGTCTTTGGTATGACTTGGCCAGGATTTGAACTACCAACCTTTCAGCTGCAAGTCTGATGCTCTAACCTAGTAAGACAATAATCCTTCATGCTAACATAAATATAATGAGTTTGTTGTATTAATCCTAAAATATTCCGAACCCCCCCCCCTCTCCACCTCCCATGAAGAAAGTAAGAACTCTAGTAAGAACAAAGTGGAAAACGAGTTCATGAAACATGACAACTTGACTTTTTAAGAATGTCACCAAATACACTTACTTGATGGCGACAGCCCTCTGTAGGAGAACCTCTGCCTCTTCAATCTGGTTGCCCTCCTTCAAAAGATTGGCTAAATTATTAAGAGCATGGTCATAGTCTGGGTGAAGCCTGAATCAAAACACAGATAAAATCTTGATGACTTACACATCCCTTTCTTTATGTTTCTAGTTCAAAAATATTTCAATTTCAAATTTATTTTTCACATGATTTGTAACACTCCTTTTGCAGTTTAACAAATATAAAAAAAATATATATATATATAAAATGTGTTCAACAAAAGCAGTTTATCTGGCTCCTTTCATACCATTTGCTTCAATACAACCCTTCATAATGATATCTTTAGTTTCATTCAAGTAATGCATGTTGGTAAAGAACACAACTTCTGAAGGTTGAGATAGGTTTAACGTGGGTTGGGGCCTGTCATAGCCCTTTCTCCAGTTGTGGCTCACTGGCTTGTTTTCCCTACTCCATTGCTATGCTAAGCACCAATCACAGTGACAGTAGGTTCCATTTTGAAAGTCTTTGACATGAACTACAGTAGCCAAGAATCCAACTCCAGACCTCCTAGCTGGAAGAAAGAGGCTCTGACAACTTGATCATGCAGTTGGTTGCTTTTGTGGTCAGACCAGATGGTCCACAACCAGAGAATTACTACAGTTAGGTCTGAAACTTGGACCTCAAAAGGCATTGTTTAAACTGGGAGTACAATCAATAGGCTTTCAAAGACTAATGTTTCTTGCCACCGGTTTATGTCCACTTATCACAGAGTTGAAATGAGAAACTCTTGCATGACAAATTTTTTCATGTTTACAATGAAGCATGTGCCTTCAAGGTAGGGTTATAAAGAGAACCAAAATGAAAATGTTACAAAGAATGTTAAAAATTTTGGCTACAATTTGTGATCAGCTTGCGTGACAATATTTCAATACATATTATGTATGGATTTGAATAATTTTTATGTCAGTTGCTCTTGAGATGAAAAACTGATATTCCAAAGAGAATGCCAAATTTGCTAATGATCTCAAACTACATGTGACAAAGAGTTCTATGGCCAAGATATGCCTCTTTTGCCTATGAGCTTCCATTTAATACTTGTTGATCATAATAAGTAAGTTAGCAGATTTACTATCATAATGGAAAAGCACATTAAAACACCATATTTAGTGAAAACTTTGTGAAAAATTTGGCAAAGAGCTATGTGGACCGAGTGAAATTCTGTTTTGAAAAATGTTCTACTATGAATTTTGTGAAGAGCTTTTTCTACACCGTGGATTTTTCCAACAAAGGGCAAAAATTCACCCCAGTTAGCACTTTCCAAAGCCATCCCTTTTGAATGGTATTGACTTAGCCTTTACAACATTTTGAAGGCATAGCTCTCATCAAATATTTGGAATGTAGTAAGTTGCCCATTATTTGTCTCCAACAATATAAGCAGTAGTGTAGCCAGGGGAACATTTTTCAGTTCTCAATAATATGTCAATTATTTTAATACAAATTTTACTTCAAAAGCTAGCATATTTGGAACCAGGGTGTATGTAAGGACAAAACTTCTCACACCTCCAACCCCCTCCCCCCCCCAGCTTAAACCTCTTACCCAGGAAGATGATCACACAGTATACTGCATGGCCCCTTCAAAAGACCCAAGTTATGCCAATGAAAATAAACATGACATGGCACATCACCCCCCAATTCTTCTGTCCCTCAAAAATCTAGTGTGACACATGGTCTATGTTATAAGTGAATATTTGGTAGGCATCACATGGCACAGTGCACCATAATATATGTGAGGCTCAAAGAGCGGGCACGCAAATATACAAAAGACATAAAAAACAGTTGTAAAAAAATAATAAAGATATTTTTATCACAATGTTATAAGCATGAGATACATACTCCAATTCATCTTTTCTTTGCATGCAATAACATCAGCAATTAATATGCAAAGCATATCACAAGTGCATGCGTCCTTTCTTGTGTGTTAAAAATAACGTTGAGTCTGACGTTGCAGGACAATTGCTTTATGATGCTAAACAACCAAAAATATGACATACATGGCTTATGAAAAACATCCTTATGGTGGTTGACTAACCAGATTGACAATATAGTTCGAATCTTGAGTTCTTTTGAAAAGAGAGTTGATTACGGTTGGAAAAATGAAATGCCTCCTGGATGGAAAACCCTACTAGTCATATAAATTGAACCCCAAACTAAACTGTTGCTAAGCTTTATTGCTTCAAATACTACATGCCCCTCAGTACAGTAAGACAAACTTGGATTCCACAGTGATATAAACATGAAAGATCCAAAACAAGACAATAATACCTTATAGCTTCTCTATAACTCTTCACAGCATCATCATTCTTCCCTCTATCTGATGCTGCTTTTGCAATATTATAATGAACCTAAAAACATAACAGGAAAATGCATCGGACATCAGGTCAAGACATAAAATACTACATGTCCTCCAGAGACAAATTAAAACTACTTTCACTTTTCACATCTGCTGGTACATAGAAATCTTTTTAATTGTCTACATAATGTGAATACAAGGCTATGACAACACTTCTCAGGAACAGGGCAGAAGTTAGGACTTACCTGAAAGGAACTCTGGAAGAAATGAACTGTATAGGTGAACCATAGGTCTCACTACTATATTTTAGTAACACCAATAGACAAACATGGGGGGGGGGGGTAAGTCAGTGGTAAACTTCAAACTCTCTGAAAAGGCAAAAAATTCCGGGGGGGGGGGGGCATTCCTCCCTTCTTGGCTGTGGACTGAAGTAACAAGGGCAAAATGGACCTTACCTTTGATAACTCTACATGTAGGCTTGGGTGGTAAAATATGCCCACAGTATCTCCTGCATGTCATTAGAGGTGACTTTAGGAGAAGACTTGAAACTGATTTCAACTGTATTTGAAACTGAACTTGAACTTTAGTTTTACCTAGCTGACATTATATTTTATGTTGGTGTGCCACTAAACCCATCTGTGTGCATCTGTCTGTCCCTCTGTCTGTCATTCCGTTCTACTGTTTGCATGCCTCCCTGTCTGCCTGTCTGACTGACTAACTAACTAACCTTAATACCCAAAATTTTACCGACCTGTGGTTTTGTCATAAAATATTGGACTACACCAGCCTGATTACAATAAACTAACATTAATAACATGCTAACAGTGATTGTACCTCATCTGCCAAAAGGTAAACATACTCTGAACATACTCTGCCATCTATCATGGTGAGTCACTTGTATTCAATTTGAAAAGAGACTGTGAAAACCCTATCCCAATGATGAATCTTTTGTCGAATACAATTCAACATCATTAACTTTGATACTTTGGGTACCAGAATATATCAGTGTTGTAACAAGTCACGACTCAGTCGCTTCCTCTCAAAACGATAGTGACTTGATAGAATTCAGGAGTAATTTCCCCATTGAAAAAGTACAGTGACTTGAGTCACTTAAAAGTTTGAAAACTGGTTACTCGAGTCACTTATCTAGTGACTCGATTGCAACACTGGAATATATGTCAAAGTGTGGGTGTGGATACATACAACAGTTACTCAAGATGGTAGTAAGAGTACAGGTAAATGTATCAAAGTGTGGGTATGAGTACAGTTCATACTACATGTCCGCAAAAATAAAACAATGGATATGTACTCACTATGAGTCTGATAACTATAGTATGTCTTCAGGCTGACAGTTTCTATTCAGAGACAGAGCAACCCTCAATTCAAAATTGCCTGGGTGTATTACTCACCATCCTACAAACTACTTTGTAATTATTCTGTGATTTATGTTTGGGGTACAGATTATCACCATCATCCGTAGTACAGGTAGACAAAGGCATTATCAAGATTTAGGATGATGATTTCAAGTAATTGTTGACATTAATCTGTCTGGATCTATCTACATGAAGCTCCTCACCTTGGCATTGAGTGGACAAACTTCAAGACCAGCCTTGTATAGCACCTCTTCATTGGTCCATTGGTAAGATCTATGGACGGACTTGACCATGTGACCAAGGATAAGTATTGCTATAAGACCTTGTAAAATCTGAGGAGAATTTAAAAAAAAAATACTACAATTGCTTCACTGCCCATCAACACTTGGGATTGGGGACAAATTTATCAATGGCCATAATACAGGTATCTAAGTTATTGAATAATATAAAAAAAGTCTATGCAATGAAAAATGACAGCAATTTGGTGTCATTTTGAAACAATATCTATTGAGAAAAATTGCCCTTATGTCAAAAAAAATACTGCCCCATGAAAGAGAAATGGCACCCATTCCAGTGCTACAGCTCAAGAAAAGGAAAGCACATTGACTCAAGAATGACATCATCTTAGGAAAACCCTTCACAGTGTGTGTAAATAATGCACTTTGAGCAAACCATGTACTGTTGATGTTAGGGAATAGGGCACAGGCATGGTGGCCTACAGCTCTGGCAAAGAAATTGATTGATATGATCAACAAAGTTATCCCTACAAAACCTATGTTTGCTCCATAAGACTAGTGAAAAGGGGGGGGGGTTTAAAGATGAAGTTCCTTCATCCAACTTATGTGACTAGCAGGAGCAAGGAGTAAAGAGTTGCTACTACCTGGTATACAAATGTTTAAAAGTCCCCTAGTGTAAGGTTATGTACCCCCAAAACACCTCAGGCTCCTGAGAGATATGTACATTTCTCTTCAAGGGTTACAAAAATGTTACTTTTATTGGGAGAGAAAGATGTGGTTCATTCACCAGTGGATACAGTCCATAAGAGCTTACAGTTTTGTGGTCATGCTCATACTGAGATATTGTGTTTACAAGGAAAGTGTCACAAACACACACATTACCATCACATAAATTCCATGCCTTATGGAAGGTGCAAGAAAGTCTTCCCAGTGTTTTTGTACTTGATGTTAATATTTTCCTCCTTTCTAAGTTACCAAATTTAATCATACCAAACTACAGTACTAATGCTCCTTACAATTTCACCTGCCTCCCTTACTTTTGCTAATTTTTGATATTAGTTTTATTTGTGTTTTACTCCTTTAAGCAATGTGGGAAAGGACATCCCTGTCCCCTGGGATTGACACACATGATCTCCCCACTTGCTTTGTAACAAAGGAACTTCAGGATAAATTAATTTGTTAAGATGGCAATGAATGGCTTCAATTTAACATAAACTTCTAATTAGTATCAAAATGCAAAGACTCACAGATTTCCCTTGCTTTTGACAGTATTTACTCAAGATGTTTGTTCCCATCACAACCAGAATAGTAAATCCAATACTTGGAAGATAAAGGTTTCTCTCTGCAATCACAAAGCCAACTCTAAATAACAAATTACTGGCAGGAAGGAATGTGATGACTGAAAATGCCAAGGCCATTGAGATGACTCTGTAATTAAAAGAGAGAGTTAAATTAGAAGAAAGACTCGAGTGACACAGCCCCTGCTCAGTCCCTGTCTGAATTAGAATTAATTTCATTTCATTTCATTTATTTGTTTTTGACATCATCATACAAGTATATACACATAAAATATATATTAATTTATTTCAATGAAGTTAAGTATAACTTAGTCCATAACAATGTGAAAGAAGTAGAGCCAAAAAGTCACAGGCTTTGCAAAGTGCTCTACTCCCTCAAGGGACATACAAGAAACAAAAACTTAACAGGATACCTCAAACCCCCCCCTCCCCCTTGCTCCCTTTTTTATTAAAGGAATTATTATTTAGAATTAATCCTCCAATTACTGTTCTAAGGATTCAGTCCCTGCTTACATAGTTGCACCACTGACATTATTTTTAACCTCTGGTCTAAAAGAGCTTTTCCTACTGTACTCATGATATGTAATCCTCAATGACAACCAGCTCCTCTTAGGGGTTGCTTTTTTGCTTTGGTGAATAGACAATTCTTGACCAAATACCCCCAAATTTTCAACTTTTCTCTAGAAAATGTTAAAATTTTCTTGTTCAAATTTGATAGCTTTTCACTTCAAAAATATTGAACCAACACTTTTTCTTTTTCCTTACATTAAAACTCATCTCTTTTTGCAAAGTGCTGGCTGAACCATCCAATTTGGGGTCAATGCCCCTCTTTGGCTGCCCCAAGAGATTAGGTCCCTGTGTGTTGAATGTAGGTATTGTACCCCTAGCACTTGCTGCAAAAGATGTACTTCTGTACTGTTTACCATACACTGCCACCCACTGCCTGGTTCTAAACTAGCAGAAAAAAGATAAGTTTACCTGCAAAAAGTAATGTGCTTGTACTAAATGTATTCAAAATAGGAATGCCAACTCCTCCTTATCCCCCCAAACAATCATGTGCTCATTTGATATTGTGGTGCACTTTTTCTAGAGTTTATTCATGTCAAGCATTTTGCTTGCTGCTCATATGTAATACTTCACCATCTAAAAAACTCGTAAACCTGTCCTGTTCAAGTCTAGGCAGGTGTTCTGACTCAATTTACAAGATATCTGTATAGATAAGTAACATTCCCAAAACATTTCTGAGACAAAAACATTCCTGCCACTTGTTTTCACAGAATTAACATGTCAATTCTTTAAAAAATATTTCAAAACATGATTTGAGATTTTTGCATATCCTGTCTACACTGTGCTATAAACTGAATGCATGCAAGCATGTTATGGGTTTGTTGAAAGCCATTGTTTTGAAAATGTTGCTCAAGTATAGAGAGTTTTATATGTACCTTGCCTTTACTCTCTTCCAGGGTTCTCAGCATTCCAAGAAAATAAACTTCCATGATATTTCCGTGATCTTTCTGTGATGACATTTCAAATTCCAGGATGAAGACATTAACTTATTAACCCGTCCAGACAAAAGAACAGTAATTGCAGTACTGAACTAGATAAACTGAAAGCTACACCAGTTTACAGGTGTGTTTACACTTACAGTAGTTTAATGTGAACATGTCAAGGTATTGCAAAGGCTTTTCAACCCCTTGTAGCCATCCATTTCTCACCTTAGGGAAGTATAAAAAATCCAACCAGGCAGAAATTCCATGCTTCAGTGCATGACATCACTGGGGATATCTGTCGGGTTTTTGTGACCCTTCACTTTAATAGGCCTGTGTGAACATTCAGTCTGGGATTTTCAGAGTGAACCCAGCATTCAGAGTCAGCAAACTGAAATAAAACTTAATCAATCCAATCCAACAAATCCAATTTAAATAGAACTTAATCAAATGTATACAACACAATTTGCTGGACAATCATTTTAGTGCTGTTTTGGGAATCTTTATTTGGCGTGTACTTAGCACTTTTCCTTTTACACAATAATGTTACAGTAGCTTGGGCAACATTATGATGTAATAGGAGAAACAGCTCTGGAGGCAAGGAGTACTATTCCCTTTTGGCTTTTTTAGTGCTGAGATGCTTTAGTTCATGTACCACAACACCTAAACACACCTAAAAGCCTCCACAGCCAATCAATTCTTCGGTGTTTGTCTTTGCCTAATCAAATTCCATGATTTTTCCAGGATTTGAAACATTTTGCCTAAAATTCCATGACTTGTCATGAAATCGACAAAATAAACGTAAAATAAAGAGCAGACTTACTTGCAACCACGCAAGTTCAAATTCAAACGAATGATGAAAGCATACCATGATTCCTTTTGCATTTACATACTTTTCCAGGGGATATGGCCTGTAATTTTCGAAATTCAATATAAAATTAGGACAGATTTCTCCCATGCATATTTCTCATTATACGCAGACACTTGTGTGTAGCACAAGGTACTGATATAACAACATATGCTTGGGAAGTCAATCAATCCTGCTTCACCGTAAACTCTTTTTGTTTGGTGTTCTCTTCGAATGCACTTATATTTTGTGTCTTTCTATGTCCGCTTTTGATACAAATGATACAGGTACAAACTTCCTTCACATCTTCCTTGGTTAACATTGTTATATTTGGGCATAGCAATCTCAGGATTAAGGTCCACAGTGTCCTGATTGAGACTCAGATACTCCAAAAAAGTTATAAGGTGTCCATCAAATTTCTTGCATGCAAGAGAACAGGGAAAAGTTGCCTGGGTCCTAAATAACTCTATCAACTTTACCAGTTTTACCGGCTGGAGGGAGCAGTGTTCACATGATGCTTCTTTACATTTCAAGAATGTTAGCGTAGCAAGTTTACAGTCCGTATGTTTAACTGCAAAGGTGTATTCTTTCCTTATGTTTTGCAACCAATGGCTTTCGAGATTTCCTACCGGTCCAACAAGCGCTTGTCTCAGTTCCTCATGGTCCATGTACCCACTTTTGAGGGCATTGCATTTCTCATAACTACATATAATATTGTGTCCATCAAATCGTTTCCTGTGCAGATATCGGCACACTTGACCCATTGCCTCATTTAAAGACCATTGCCTCCTTAGTTTTTCATTCGTCATCTGATAAGTTCCGTTGCTTGCAAGGAGGCAGAGATTCACCGGGCACTTTGTCAGGAAGGGTTACTCCTGTCAAAAAATTCAAAACAGGTACCCATGCATGTTCTATTGGGTTTAAAGCAGAATTACTCGCTGAAAAGATGTTAAAACAAGACCATCTAGACCACAGTCCTTCCACAATCTCACACACGCTATTTCGGATAAAGGAGAGGTTATATCGGACCCACCATCTGCTATCAAAACGGCGAAGGACTGGCCATGACTAACGTCATTTGTAAGCAGTGGTTTTGGATCTTTCATATGTGTTTCTATAGTGGCCTTTACAAAAGGTTGTGCACGTAAAACAATATTTAAGGGCCTTGTCACAGGATATTCAATGTGATCTCTCCCGACAGTCTTTTGAAATCCTTCCTTTTTCCATTTTCGGTTCAAGTTTCATATATCCACTATGGATAATTAAATATCCAGGGGTTGGGAAATCAGGGTCACTGTAATTAGGCTTGTCTTCGCTTGGGTAGATGCGGTTTAGCTGATGGTATCTGGAAACAGCCAGGGTTCCTACTTTCAGTTTATTCATGTTATCACAGCTATATGTGACACACTCAGATGGGAAAAAAGAAGACATTTCTCTCATGTACTTGACTATGGACCGGTGAAAATGGTTATCACTATTTTCCTCCCTAAAGTCATTGCATTTTGAAGGAATTTTTGCATCAATAAGTCCTTTGTACCTTTTGGAAGAATTCCGACCTTTGTGTGGTGCTGTCATCCAACGCCGCACATTACTTTTACTAACTCTACTTTCCTTCAAAGCTGGAACAGCGTTGGGCACATGGTCCGCTATGTCTTTAACTGATACCCCACAGCTCCTGGAGGTAATGCCCTTCGAGGCGCATCTGCCTGAAAACCGTTTTGCTTGATAAAACTAGCAGCCTTTTCAACAGCATCTGGGCATGACGATGACAGAGATGGTCTCCCACGAAGGCGTTTGGTTTCAAATTCATCAGTTGTATCGTCGTCAAAAAGCCACGAATGATCTCAATCATATGATAGATTTGAAGTGTCCACAAAAAATTCATCTGCAAACATATGATGTCACAGCCTAGCCTCACATTTGTGAGCAGCCTTGTTTTTCATGGAACTTTACAACCAATTTTCTCATCAACAATCAAATGTTATCAGAACTATAAATTTCACATTCTAACTTGAAGGTCAACACATGGTCATGAAAAAACAAAGGAAACAAAGAATTCCTTATCAACTGATCAATGTGAGGAAGTGATATAAGGGAGCTGCCTAGTGATATAGCTCCCATTAGCCTCAAGTTCACTTTTGGTCACAACTTCTTTTGTCTGTTACTGTTGACGTAGTCCTTTAACTTAAAGCTTACTATGTATGTCGGGTGTGGTTCCATGTGTTGTTCTTGTTTTAATACCGTATTTAGTTAAAATTAAGAAAATATACTGAACATGACATAGAAACAATGTAACTCCTGTTTTCTCAACGTCATTTTTGCCAGCTAAAATAAATTTTGTATGACTATATTTAGTGGCAGAGGGTTTACTCTAATCATTGTATTCCACTCTATTTATAAAGAGTGACTTGTTTCACTCCTTTATCAGAGCTTGATTTACGTGGTTGTCCTATTGTCCTGGACAACTAAAATTTCATACAGGCAACCAAAAGTTAAAGGTTGGTTGTCCGATGAACAACCATTTTTCTCTAGGACTGAAAACGAATACTGCTGACTGACCAGCTCTTTTGACTTTTGCATTGTACCATAATTCAGACTTCAAGTGTTTCTGTCTCTCAAGCGTTACATCTTTTTATTCTTCAAGACTACAAGTACATGAACACAATCAGTGTTTTGTTTCAGACAACCAAATTTTACTTGTGGACAGCTGAAATTAGTGAAATGGTTGCCCAAAGGACAACCATAATTTTTTCTGAAAATCAAGGCCTGTTTACATTTATAGATTTCATATTCTGCATTGACTTAATGACAGCAGGTGATGCCAAGCAGTTCCTGCTAAGACCTTCTGGGCCATGTGTGCCTTTCGGAAGTACATCTTTCTCTGACTCCTATGACTTCAAACTTTTGAACGGGGAATGGAGAGAGTGGGGCAGTGCAAACTGCACCTCAACCGGAGGGACATACCAATATGAACTAATGAACAGGCCAATGGATGAAATCAGTGGTGGGGCTATGAGGGAAATAGGTGACATGGTCCCCGCAGATTGTCCAACACCCCCTCCCCCCCTCAAAAAAAAAAGAACCGTTAGGATTTGGGTCAACACAAAGGAAATAATAACTGCACAAACCCCTTAACTTTACATCTATAGATGTGAAATGACATCAGAGCTTCCTGGGGCCTAACCTCACGGACCTACCCCCAGGAATGGATGCTTTGGTTTCACAATTCTCACCCAAATTTTTACCCCAACATAATCTTTTCACCTTAGTTTTCCCCCCAATTTTGACATTCTGGCACTGCCAATTGTGAGGTCTAAGTAGAGGTTTGGTTTATGGTAATGGAAAAAAAAAACAAAAAAAAAACAAGCATGTTTGAAGAGGATTAGAAGCCACTCTTTCTGAAATTCTTGGTGGCCCTGAAAAGAGCGGTTTGGTACTCGCAGCCTTCAATACAGCAAAACGTTGCATGCTCCTTCTGCGTGGTCTTTTGCCTTGCATTTCTTACATCTCTCTTTTGTCGACCCTCCTTTTGTTTCAATGACTGCTATGTCAGAGATAAGGTTTTTCGCCTTCAGCGCCTTCAAGAATGCTTTCATTAGCGTGGCATAACCCCAATGGTACGTAATGTGAAGTCCGTTGATGGCAAATAGGTGGAATTTCCGACGACTGTTGGATTTTCAAAAGGGACTTCAGTGTTTATGATGTATGCATCATTTTTTAAAGTTGCCTTTATTCTGTGGTTGGTGTGCTTCTTTCTTCTGTCTAATTCTGCATCGTCGTTGTGAGGCAGGATCAAGGACACAAAAATGTGTACCAAGCTGCCTCTACGGGTCGTATTTCCTCTAATCCAGCGGACCATGCCCTTGGTTTCTGATGCCACACCGGACAGTGAAAAATTGTCCGCACTCAGACCGTTTGTTCCAACGTGGATGATTATCCAGTCCAGAAGGTGCCACTTGAATACTAAGCTTTGAAAGAGATACAGCAGTTGACTGGATTTTGTTCCTGGCCAGCTCATGGTAAGACTTCGGTATTCCTATGCATTCAGAAGTCATATACTTGACCATAGAGTCTCCGAAGATTATTCCCGATGCTTCCATCTTGAGTTCATGGATAACGAATGTGAAGCCTTCCTATGTTTCTTGTATATATAGGCCATCGCCCCTTACGATTTCAAAAATACCGCGCCTAGCTTGCAAACCACAGAAAGTTGTTACTTAACAGTTAGGTACCGACAACACCTAATAAAGAAATTAAATGCCATTGCTGTTTGCAGAGGGATTTCTATTGTTTGCGTGTCAATCAGGATTAAGGGTGAGGCTTTTCGTTAGCATTGACTTGTCCATAAGCTTGCATAGAATGGGCCAAATATTTTTTTTAACATTATTCCATGTTTGTATATGCTGTTAATAAAATCGACCACATTTTTGTGGGCATAAACTGAACGTTTCAACAAAGAAAGATGTGCAATAATACCCACCCTCCACTGCGCTATCCATTTTTCATCTCCAAATGACAAAATAATTAGAAAAGATAAAGCTGCTTCCAACTTAACATGATGATGCCTTTTTATACCACCAGCGGCAATTTGTTCTCATATGGGAGGGGGTGGGGTGAGGATATCCCCTATTTTTGAAAAAGTTCAATTACTGTGTACAAAATGAGAGTTAATAGGCAATTTTTCAAATGTTGGGGGATACATCCCCCAATCTCCGAACATATACCTTTCACTAACTTGAGCCGTGGGGCAAGTTTTGAACCTACACTGTTCTACTGAATTGTATTGTAGTTTTAATTATTAAACACATGGTAATGGGTGTAGCCTAGGGATTGCACTTGCTTTGAGCCTACTTGAGCCACAGTCTATGTTAACCTACTCTCTGAATGTAAGAGAGTTGATTTAGGCTACTCACACCCTAACAGAGTGAAAACTGTGAGTTCGCTCCATTCGAGCTTTTTGCTTATGCCTACTTCACTCCAGGAAACTTAGTGAGAATTCAAGAGTGAAAGTGTGTAAGGTCAATATTCATTGATGCCTGTTTTGTATAGTTATGTGTTTTGTTGCATATGCAAATAAGTGGGTCTCAAATTTTTGTTATGCTGTGTGCTATATTGTTACTCATTCCGTCGTGATCCTGTTGTGTATATTTTAGTTGTCCTTGAGGGATCCGAGGAGCTCGGTAAAAAAGTGACTGATCACACCCAGTCTGTACCCTATCCATGTCTTGTTTTGTACCTGTTCCTCTGTGAGGACCACTGCCCGGCCATGTTTGCGCCGTTCCTCGTGAACTAATACCCTTCCATGTTCATACACATAACAACGTGTACATACACACACACACACATACAGTAACTTTATCAAATTGCTGGCTGCTGAATGCAAATGTTGAAAGAGGCTTCGTAAATAACAGGCACTAAGTTACTCGGAAACTACCCGCTTCTTTGTGCATTAAGCTGTCTATTCACGCCACGTATATAATGGAAGCTGTCTATTCACACCACTGGCCAAGCATATTAAAATATCTCGGGCCTGCTCAGTAAACTACGGAAACTTTATACAAGAATGTGTGCTGTGTCACAGAGCACTTTCATTGATAACAATGGCATAGCATTGAAGGCCTGCCATGCAGGCTTACATTTTTGTAACTTGTCATCCTGCCCGATATGTTTGCGACGTACATGAACTTCTTAACAACAGGGTGCATACCCTAATATATGGGTATTTGTGTGCAATAATGAACCTACACATCACATAACTGTGCATTCATTATGCGTTTAATTTTGCACAGAACGCGGACAAGGCTGACAGCATTCGTGTTTACATGCACTTCGGCCATCTATTGAACGTAATATTAACAGCACTGGAGGCCTGGGGGTTGTACAAAATGCGGATTCGATACATAGCATGAAGTACACATGCTATGTAGGTTTGCACGTGGTTCATCTGGAAAATATTTTTTGAATCTTATTTCAATTCATGATTTTAGAAATAGCCATACATGAAACGAAGACATGAATGGTATGGTTGATAAGCTTAACTTGTTTTCTCCTTAAAAATGTTGACTAGGAGTACGATATAGTGTCCACAGTGCATTTATCATGATTCTTAAAACCTCACAAAATCTTCGTAATTTGAAATTTGGCAAGACCAGGAACAGTGAAGTGAACGGTAGCTACCATTGGAAGCTGCTATTGAAAAATGCCTACACGTTCAGGCTACGAGCAGACAAGAAACAATCTTCCCCAGTCCCCAGAAAGCAAATAGGACCGATCAAAATTACACGAAATTCAGCTGACGATGTTTGTGTCACCATTGAGAAAAATATTTATTTATTTTTATATTTAGACAGGTGAAACATCACAAAAAAGATGTAATGGTCAAATCGTAGCCCATCTAAGATAACTGTTTCAAATTCCTTCCACGGCGGATATTTAGGCAGGCACAGGCGATCATCCATGTTAAAACACCAAAGTACGCCTACAGCCGGGAAGTATGTTGGTTTCAGACCAAGTATTAAGTGTATGCAGAGCCCACTGGTTTTCCCACACAGTATCTTCCTTAGTTATTGCATGAAAGCACACAGTAGTGCTTCCATGGTTATTGATTTGTGTCTCTTGACTTGGTTTTTTTTCACACCTCAAAACCCGAAAAGCAGAACAATACAAATTCTTCCTTTGATACCTTTCCGTTACTGCCAAATCCACAAAACCTAAGCGGATTAGTGAACAATAGTCCAAAGTTAATGAGCATGCAATTGAACATGTTTTAACAAAAATGAATGGTAGAACAATCATAAACGCATGGGTTGTATCTGAATGAAAGGGAACTAGTTCAAACGATTATTTTGGATGTGATCCCTTAGGCTGTTTTTAAAAAAGAAACCAGTTACAAAAGCTTAATTTGCTAAAAAGGTTAAGAAACTTACCTTACTTGGTGAGTCTGATTTATTGCACAGTGATGAATAACAAAGAATCCAACCAACCACAACGCTACAATGGCAAGTATACGGACATCTGCGGCTGATTGGATGAGGGGAATGCAGCCCATGGACCAATCAAAGCAGAGATCCATTGGATTGAGAAGAAGCCAGACATTCAAGGCATAAATGTAATTATAGTTTAGAATCTATGGAACAAAAAAAAAATGATGATAAAATTCACATCTTTATTTATTGACAAACTACTAACAGTTAATTAAGACGCAATGGGAACTTCCTTTGGCCACAGCACATTACAGGATTTAATCCAATTTCAATGGAGCCCTTAAACAAATGAGCATCCATGGCTTTTACTAGAAAATGGAGAACATTTCTCCTTGATGCACTTATTTCGGTTTCGTGCTTTTATTTCAACTTCTGCTTTTTTTTTATTTTTGATGTAGCTATACAACGTAGCATCTATTATTACTAATCAGGTGTTTTAAGAAAAAATATGTTTACGGTATCGGGTATTGTTACTTTTTGCTAAGTACTCCTTGGTTGTACCTTTTGTTATGTCATTTTGTCAGTTTTGTTTTTGGATGCAGTCTCAGTCATCAATATCTTTTTTGAGTTATTTCTAAATATTTGTATATTATACATGCAAACTGGACAAAAACCATACACATTGCTTTCTGTAACAAGTAAACTGGATATTAATCCTAGATGTTTGCATTTTGTAAGTATACTGGATGTTAACCTTACACATTTGCTCGATGTTAACCTTACAAATTTGCCCTCTCTATATGTATACTGGATGTTAACAATACACATTGGCCCTCTCTATATATATACTGGATGTTAACCTTACACATTTGCCCTCTCTGTAGGTAAACTGGATGTTAACCTTACACATTGGCCCTCTCTATATGTATACTGGATGTTAACCTTACACATTGGCCCTCTCTATACGTATACTGGATGTTAACCTTACACATTTGCTGTATGTTAACCTTACAAATTTGCCCTCTCTATATGTATACTGGATGTTAACCTTACACATTGGCCCTCTCTATATGTATACTAGATGTTAACCTTACACATTTGCAGTCTGTATGTATACTGGATGTTAACCTAACACATTGGCATTATAAGTGGATGTTAAACTCACACAGTTGCCCTCTCTGTACAGTATGTATACTGGATGTAACCCCCTTCATTTGTGGATGTTAACCCTTTGCATTCTGTATGTATAGTGGATGTTTACCCTCACACATGCATGCCTTCTTTGTATTCGAACCACATCAAACCCTCAAATATCCACATTTCAAACATTTATGCAATCACACGCACTAAAAATTTTCATTTATTCAATCAAGGAAACAATGTCACCATTTCTTAACATTCTTCCCCCCCCCCCCCAACCCTATAACACTTCCCTTCTTTAAAAAAAAAAACCTCAAAAAGGAGAAGAGAAATAATGGTAAAAAAAAATACTTTTTAAATAACAATTAAAGCTTCAACATTCACAGTGCTAGAATGCAGGACATGTCTTACTTTGTGCATGCAGAATAAAATTTTGACATGAAAGACTTGGATAAGGTGCAACATCTCACAAAAAATAATAATATAAAAACATGCAGTGCAGATCTTTGGCAACACCTAGGATAAGGTGCACCATCTTACAAAAAAGATGTACAAGTGGTACGATGCAAGTTTGAAATATAAAAAGAAAATTAATATAAACTTCTAAAGAAGACAGTATTGCTATCATGTATCTGTAAGTTATTGGTACACAACTGTAGGTGCATAGTCGAAAATCCTAGTTATAAAAGATGCCCCACTCTACATCTCCTTCGTAAAAAGTTCGGATTCCTCTTGAAACATGAATAATTTTGGCATTCGAAAACAAGGTTCAAACATTTTGACCAAATGTTACTAAAAATTTTATTTTTGACATGTCTTTTTTAAATACTGTAGTTACAAGTCTCATTCATTATTCTACTGCCCTGTAATAAAACATATTCATGGCTACAGAACACACCCAGACATACCAACTACAACATGAACTGAAGCATATCTTACCAACACCTACTGGTAGAGCAATAAGACCACAATCTTTATTACTAACAGATGCAGCTATGCAATTAATATACAAGAGTAAAGCATTTTTTATTTTCAATGACAGAGAACATTTTTAGACCGTACAAGTGCAGTAAAATGGAACATGTGCATGTACTGCCATTGTGCGCGGTGTTCAGCAAAAGCAATGGAGTAGGGATAAGACCAGTCTGACTTGAAGGCATATCCTCCTGGCTTTTTACCTGGGTCTTGTAAGAAAAACAAAAATATTTGATTTCAAGTCCTTCAAACCCTGTTTCAATACCCTTTTCCTTACTCAAGACATCTCACTTTAAAGATTGGTTATTTTGTGCAACTGTGCAAAAGTGGGACAAAGTGTCTGAACAGTTTTGTCCAAGATTGTAGCTGTTAAGTCATGGCCACAATACAATGATCAAAACTGAATCAAATTCCAATCCCATTTCTGTAAGTTTTTGTTAAAAATCTTCTGCATCTCTGACTGGAAAGAGACAAAAATTTGCCAACCTGCCCAAATATATGAGTTATACTGCAGGACTATAAAAATGAAATTTATGCTACTTTCATGATGTCACATTGACTGACAGATTTTATCGAGCTACACCATCTGATAAAAAATGTATGTTGGTATGACCTCACCAAAAAATCGGTTGGCATTTTATTTTCACAGACATCAGATGCAAATCATAGATTTACACTGGTTGATATCTTTTCTTCTCTTTTGAGCCAGAGATGGAGAAGATTTTACCAAAACCTTCAAAAAGGATCATAGTCCCATCCCAATTTGTTGCAGTGTGACCATGGCTTCACTCTGAGTAATACAGTACTAGTGAAATCAAGGCGACTGGATTAAAATGTTTGGTATTCCAGATAATGTTCAAACTGAGGCAATGTATGAGATCAATCTACTTTTTTAGAATGGGTTTTTCAGCCATTTTACAAAAGTAACTTTTTTTTTATAAAAAATGCAGGGGCTAGGCCAAGAATAGACTTCATACAGTATATGTCTTAATACCTGTCACAAAGTGGGTACTGCACAGTATGGTTTGTAAAGTTAACACTATTTGAACCTGAATTGCTGCAATGTACTTTATTTTTCTTTCAAAATTTGAAGGAAGGTCCTTGGTATGATGTTAAACTGTATCCAAGTATGGCTAGGAGGTTGTATGTGGGTGAGCAGTTTGTTCCCAGATCTCCCCTACCATAAAATGCACACAAGAGGCTGTTAATATCCTACGACTGGCTGGTTATCGGCGCCACAAAACCGAGCAAGCCCCTCTATGGTTGCCCCTGTGGTCTAGGTGTAAAAGAGTGTGCCCACAGTATTTCTTGCCAGTCGTAAGAGGCAATTTAAGGGAAACCAAACATGAAATTAAACAATACTTGCAAAATTAATTTGAACTTTGTGAACCTTTTGTCGAATTGACTGACACTATATAACACATTTGTGTTGTTGTGTTGTTAAACCTCATCTAACTAATTCACTACAAATTTGCAGGAGTATGATTTGTTGCTTTTGGTACTGACCTCCAGATTATGGCACCTAAACAAGCAGAAATCGTCCCCATTGTTAATTTTGGCAGTTAAAAAACCATCAAAACTGTTGCCCATTGGGCCTTAGTGTCCTTCAATACATGTAGCATGTGATGTCCCTTTAGGTAGATTATAAATTAATAATACATACATAATAATTTTAATATATAAATTAAAACTGCCATACTGGAAAAGAAGAGAAACATTTTGAACTAACAGCACTCATTTCATTCAGTCCTTGAAAAAGTGTAAATATATAGACACTAACAATTGGAAAATAAATGTGTTGGGGATGTTTTAGTACCTAAAACATTAATTTTCCAACTGTTAGTGTCTATACTGTACATTTACACTTTTTCAAGGACTGAATGAAATGAGTGCTATTTAGTTCAAAATGTAAGTTGTTATTTTCAACCATTATGTTTCCATTTTCTAGCTTGAAATTTTTTGTTTTACGGTTTTGGCCTTTAGCCTTCAGTGCTCTCTCTATTTTCCCAATGTGATTAAAATCCGTTTATTTTGTCTTCTTGTTTCTCACTTTATAAGCTTTGAATTGTCATTGGTGTCAACAACCTGCCCGGCGGAGAGCAGTCAAAATTGTGTACAAAAAGTGCAATGTGCAATACTGGTGAGAACACGAACAGTCACGAATGTCTGTAATACTTATGTCAACTATCAAATTTCTGTGCATGCCTCACCTCCCAGAGAACTTATGGCTGAAATTTTCCCTAAAGCTAAAAATCACTTAAACTGGGTGTGGACATTGTGCCAGTATAAATATTATAAACAACTTCTGAACTGTAAAATGACTGCTTTCATAGTTTGCTATGGCCTGCATTGACTTCATAGCAATGCTATTTTAACTACCCTTTTGGCCCTCTGTTCATTCGCAAAATAACAAGTTGGCCCGGGCCCAGGAAAGGTTGCCAACCCCTGCTCTAGAGGACAGAAACAATGTGAGATGACTTTTTTGTACTAAACTTTTCCCTGTAATTTTTCTTCTGCAATGGTTCTCATCAATAACAGTGCAAACTGTGCTGGATATTCCACCCAGCAATGGTATATTTTTGGCGCTAAGCAATCCAATAACATCACATCATCACCTGAAACCCCCTGAAGTATAAATAATTTACAACTGACTGTTTGTCATAAAAACAAACTAAGGAATATAAATTACCCCACACATTCGTACAACTACTTGAACGTTAATGCATACTTGTGTGAAACACCCAATGTAATTAGACTGTACTTGAACAGTTTGTAGCCTCCTGGCCTCAGCTGCTCCATAAATTAAACAATCCTTCATCAACTCATTTACAATACAGTCACTGCAGTGTATTGCAAGCCTAAAGCTACATCAAGAGAGTTGCCATTTTCAATTAACTCCTAAAAGAAATTAATGCATTCCAATTTGGTAAAAATATCTCATGCAGAAAATGAATCAATGCTAATTAATCAAATATTGTCACATCAATGGAATGTGCCCTAAATGATCTACAGAATAGGTACATAAATTGAAACTAGGGTGACTACATTGTTTTTAAACAAATGAGCATATGCCATGAAGGGCAAGAGGCTGCTCCCAGTACAATGGAAGTTCTGTTGACATCCCTTTTCCATCATGCTAGCAATCCTCTTAAATAACTAATTTCCCATTGAAAAAAACCTATTTGTTCAGTTGGAATCAGCCCAATTGCATATGAACTTGATGGTGGAGATGATTGTTATTCTACAATATTAACAGTGAATTTGCATCATGAGTAATATTTTCATGTTACCCCCTTTAAAGAGAGGTCTTGTTAAATCTGTCTCCTAGCCCTGAGAAGTATAATCCAAAGGGAAACCTAACCATTTGTCACTCAGGTATTTGGCAGAAATCAGGCCAGTCTTCTACAAGCAATGCATGTTAGGTCTAAATACTTGATGCATGTCAAGAAACATCTTGATGGTTGGTTAGTTAGTTAGATGGAGTTTTACCGCCCAGTTTCCAACTTATTGGTTCAAGTCGAGCCGGTTACACTTCTCTTCCAGTTGCGGCTCACTGGCTGAACAGCAGACTCTAACCTTACTACAGCTGTGAACACGTAGCGATTAATTGCTAAATGATCGCATTGTTTGGTACAATGCTACAAGCGATTAATCACAAAACCTTACACCTTTTTATCCATTTGTATACTCTGATGATCCCTGGTTTTTGTTAAAAGGAACACTCTGGGCATATCTGAATCTTGTAGGCATCAAAGTTTCAGGATAATTTGATTTTACCAGGCAAAAAAACAACTATTATTTTTTTTGCATTACATTCAGTTTCAATCACTACATACTGAAATTATTTTTTTTCTTTTATAAGGTAATCCCGATTAATCTCTAAACAATCACAAATTTTTAAGGTTAAACTGTAGTTATTTTGCTAAACCTTCGCAGTCCTAAACCATACAAAAGATCCCTTTCCCTAGTCCTTTAAAGAATTTGCCAGTTAGAGAATACAAATGTGTCTACCCCAGAGAGCACTGAATGAAGAAGTGACAGTATAATGTAAACAGGGAGCTATTGCTCTAAGCACCTCTCGCAATAAATCATGTCACTAGCTTAATACCAGGTGATAATGGAGTATTCCCTGTATACAGTATTGCCTCTGTATCATGATGGGAGAGAGGTTGACAGGGTGAAGAAATATCTGGCACACTCTATCCATTTAATTACTTTCTGCAGGGTGTTGTTTAAATAATTTCCAGCAGTACTACTACTGCTTTGAATTTTAGTTTGCATTGCAACAGTCAAACAGTTCTCCACATTCGACATCTCTGTAGGAATGAGATCCAGCATTATCATTTGTCAGATGGTGTGCATGTGAAATGATTCACTATCTTCCAAATTTGGAACTGTAAAAATATGTTTCCTTGTTCCTTCTTGTTTTATAGAAGTCTGACAACTTAAATTAACTTTGAAATGATGCTCTACTTCCTTCACAACCTAGCAAAATTGATGTCCATTCTGCATCATGGCCACAAGTTATTGGATCTCTATATGTAAAGAACAATTACACTATGACTACATTTGTAGCAACATTTGTAGACTTAGTTATCCCCAGCCAGGATGCAATGTTCTCTCAGGTGGGGTCTCTGGTTCAACCAAGATCACTCTTGTCACCTGCCACCACATATATTTCCATACAAAAAAATGTTTCAAACATGCAAAATGCCAACCGCATTAACTTGTTCTAGGTATTGTTGCATTAACAATATGTATAAAAATCTTGAAATGACAGAGCTCTTAGGTGCGCATTCCATAGTCATACACTGAGTATACAGGAAACCAGTAGATGGAAGTGACAGTGTTGTTTATGATTGAATTTCGTTTTAAATTAGAGCCTGTACTAGGCCTATTGTAATATGATGTCTAAACTTGCAATTTTCTACATTTAGTCACATTCCAAATTAAGGCACATAACAAACACAGCAAAATATTAGTTGCAGTATGTCCCATAATTATATACCAAAACATAGGCTGAAGAAATTGAACATCAGCTTGATATTGAGAGGCACATTGTACCACTGTAGAGGGTCTAAACTTCTTTATTGTACACAATTCTGGATTTTTCTCCTGTAACGAAGTCTTGTTCACAGCAAAATTTAGGATGCCATTTGTGGCCATGAAAATATTCACTTATTTTGTAACCTTTGTTTTCTCACAAAGTACCAAAGAATGTATAATTTTCACAATCGCTTGGTAAAAATAAGTTTTAAAATCTTAAACTTTTGTAATATAGTAACAAATCAAGCCATCAGTTGCATTATTCAACAGCTAGAATTGTAAAGCTCATTCCATAACAATTCTGCAAAAGTACATGTTTAGGAACACTTTTTGGGGAGGGGGAAGGCTTCAAAGATATTTCCTTGGAGTTCATTACCATGCTTGTTTCAAATTGGCTGTGACTGTCCCAAGTTACTGAATTAGAGGGGATAAGTTTGCAGTAATACTTTCATGTCCACCATTAGGATTTGCCACTAAAATCATAGCTGTAAAGGGATGACATACCAAAACAAGAGGCATGAAAACCCTACCCCCTCCCCCAGATTTCCCCCTCTCCCTCAGTCCACTTCCTGGATTAATGCAACAAGACTGTAGCAGGAATGTTTTTACAAAGAATGACAACACTGATGGTGATAGCGGGACAAAACATGAGCAATCAACTGATAATCTGACAAACAGTAGCTTGACAGTAGACAAAACATTCAGACTTCCAAGCCATTTGTTGAAGAAGAAACACAAACTGTAAAATGTTTTTAAGAGTTATGAAGACACAATGTAATGTACATCTTACCAGTTTAATGACTTGAATGATGGCAAAGTTTACAGAGAATGATAGGAAAAGGACGTAAAATATTATAGATGATAGATGATGGAAATCACTCTTTTAAAGGTGAAGACAGGGTTCCTAGTTTCAGAAGGTTGACAGAAGTGGAATGAAGGAAAATGCATATCCCAGTATCACCATCAACATTTTTGTATAATTGGTGAATATATTGCCATTTCCCAAATCTATTTGACTTGAAATAGTCTAAAATGCAATACTGGTTGTTGTAAAAATCTCTGAATGTTGTAAAAATCTCTGAACAGATTACTAGTCTTTCCATCTAGGAACTGCCTTATTTGTGCAAGTCCTGCTCAGTGTACTGTAAAACAGGATGATTTGATTCACTATTCTGTTGATGCTTGCATTTCATGCATGCTTTGTTTATCTTCCTCCTTAGACCCTGTGATGACAACAGTGAGCTGAACATCTCAAATGGTCTATTGAGGGCATTGAGTAAATTTTTGTGGTTTTCACTTCATTAGTCACCTAAGGTGTCTAATAACAGTTTCAGCCTGGGTTATTTCTAATTAGGCAAACAACTCCAAATTAAAAACTGGACAGTATCTCCATTCAGAAGAATTAATGTTATGTTCTGTTTTGACTTGTGGTCAGTAGGTAATACATTAATGAGGCATCTCAAACCTCATTTTTTTGGACAGGCTACTTACTAGTTGTAGCCTACAAAGCTGAGAAAAAGTGGGACACCAATACATACAGCAACATTCCAAATACAATTGGGTAATTTGGAGCTGTTAAAAGCTCAGAAATTTAAAATTATGGGTTGAAACACTGGCATATTTCACACAACGTCAGAGGAGTAATTTATCACTTCTGAAGCACTCCAAAAATGTGCAATTACCCCAGGTGCAGTTTGGAAAAGGCTGGTTACAAAGCTCATTTCCTTTTTGCAAAGGTTGTGTTTTTCTTTTGTGTTCTGTGTTAAACTTGCAGTGCTTAAAAGAACAATGGTGATGTTTTAATAGGAAAGTTCAAATCCCCATCACCATAACTTCCTCATTCACTCCCCTTTCTTCAGTAGCATATGACATGCAGAACACTCCATTCTTTGTGAAGAATTTGAGAAATGTCAACATATAACATGATGCTCAGGGATCACAACAGTCCAAGCTCTGGGGCCAATTTCACTAACATTTTGAGATAATCCCTAATGCTAAAATCCATTGCTAAATCTTAAATTGATCCCAATTGAAGCAACTGATTTTTTTTAAATGATTTCACTATTCCTTAAGCGTTCAATTTTCATCACTAAGTTGTGTGGTTTGTGATAGGTTTAGTGAAACCCTAAATTCATTGGTATCCTACTTGTGACAAATTCAAGTTATCACCTTGAAATATCACCTTTATATCTGTAACTTAAGTGTTCTTTCAGAATCAGTGAATATGGCCAATTTGAATCTATGGCAAACAAGTCTTGCAATACGATAAGCCTACTGTTTGATTCACCAAATTTCTAGCCTTCTGCTATTTCCATCTCTTTGGAGATCCAACCTTTCAATTCTGTAGCAATGTTGTTTTATAGTTTCTCTCTTTTCACACATAAAGGCCTGCACATTCTCAATTTCACATAAAAACTTCCATGATATCTTTTTATGAAAGCTTACAATGACTTTAATGTAATAGCATGTTGCGGGAAACTTACCCGAAGAACTGTACTGTTCACAAATGAAGCAGGGTTATCAACCAGTGTGAACGAGGGCATAGATGATCCCATAACTGTCACCCTGAATGACAAAAGGGCAACACCAGTTCCAAATAGAAGGACTTGGCGCATTAGCAGATGTCTCCATTGGTCACTATGTTGCTTTAAAAACTGCCATGGAGTAGAAGACTTCAAGTATCTCCACAGGTTATTTAGAGTCAAATCAATGGTAAACAAAATATCATAGGCAGAACATACACCCTGGGAGAAAAGATATAAAAAACAATTTTCACACAAGGGAAAAGACATCAGATTCCATCAATTCTTAAATATTCAGCATAAAAAGTACATGGAGGCAGCATACATTCTTCTCTTGCAACAACTCTTCCCACCCCCACCCATCCTGCCCCCCCCCCTTAAAGAAAATGTTGCAATGCCATTACATACCAAACTCTTCAATTAAGTATACTCCCATGTATATTATAGTTATTTACGATGGAACGTAACAAATCAAAATAGCCTTTGCACACCCCATAGAATACAGGTAGCTGGTGAATACATCGCAAAGCAGGATGTTCCAAGTGACACTTGAGCCAACTTAGGTACTTCCAGCCCTGTTCTTTACTATCCATAGCTTTCTTCTTTCCTAATGACCTCTGTCCTCAAACAAAAAACAACAGCAATCATCTGCTTTAATATGGGCAACATGCTATGTATGAAATCCCTCATACATACTTTTCTTGAAATATGGTGTTTACAAGATTTTAACCTTTTGACCCTTAATGGTCCCTTAATGACCTGATGACCTCCACAACAAATTGAAGCAAACGCAAACTCAATATAGGCAAAGCACATGCAACCCATTGGATCCTGAACACATGCCCTTCTTGAGATACAGTGTCTACAAGATTTTGACCTTTTGACCTCTGGTGATCCCCACTGACCTTTATCCTCCATCAAAATCAGTAGGGATCAAGTACCTCATATGGGCAGTCCTCAAACTAAGTATGAGATCCCTCATGCAAAGTATGAGATTCCTCAAGGTTAACCTTCTTGAGATAGCATTTTTAGGAGCAAGTGTCGTACAAACACACAAGCATGCACAAGCACACACACACCATATTCCCTTGCACAGCTTCTTCTGGCTATATCAAGGAATTCAAAATGGTTTTATATTTCTGTTCTTTCTTTGAAAGCTACTGCACCTTGTGCCAAAATGTGAGTGCATTCTTACTACTTTAGGGTGACTTCACTCAAAAACCCCTCTCTGTAGAACATGTCATGCACAAAAACAGAAAGTGCTCAGGTCACACAAACATTTATAATTTTACATAAAAATCAAAGCATGTAAATAGGAGTTGAAAAACAAGAATGTGACAAATTGTGCAATTGACTAGTTCTATTTGGAAATAATAAATTTCAACATTCAATATCTCAGTATTGGAACAAACTATGACAATGGTTGTTGGATAAATGAAATTTGTTTTGCAATTAAATCTACAAAATACATTTTCAAAGTTCCAGACTTGAGGTACACTTTAACATGGCTATGAAGTTTTGGCTTTCTATTTTAAATTACAGAAGGTTAGAATGAAGAAACAAAATAAAGATTAAAAAAAAACTACTCACAAGCACTGTAATTCCTTGTTCTTTGCAGAGCATTGATACTGAACAAAAGAATAAACTCAGGATCATTTTCATTCCTGGAGACCCTGAAAGGAGGATTAAGGATTTGAACAATACTTCTTGAATATTACATAAACTTAAATTTATTGTAGGTATCTATACTTTTCATGCCAAGAAAAGAGTACACTTTGTAAAACTGGTTTCATCAGTGATGTAACAGTGAAAGCATTAGGAAGGCTCTTATTGGAAATGCTGGTCCCATGTCTCTTCTGACAAAGAAATTTTCCCATGACCAACAGGTACCAGTCACCCGTTCTGGTTACCTACTTATTTATCTTAATGTTGGAACATTCCTTAATACACAGATACACATTTCCAGCATCAATTTTTTTTTTTTTAATAACGCCTCTCCGTATTTTAAAAAATCTTCTCTTATTTTTATAATGAATACCCTAAATGTTTCTATTCCATTAAAACTAAAGAGTCTTCATGCTCAGCAAGGGGTTCAAAACTGTGTATGCATGTCTTGTGAGAGATTTATCTGGTGTACCATAAGAAGTTTAATATGGGACTTAACACTTCATGAGTCTGTGCCTGTTAGGTACATAGCTACTGTATCTTTATGTATGAGCCACTGGCTATCATCTCCAGATAACTTGTCCCAATCTATTGTGTACAGTAGGGCAGTAGGTTGACCATTGCAGTACACAGTGTTTTACCAGTGTATTTTCAAATGTCTCTTTTACTGTACACTACAAGCTGGACTGAAATATGTTTCTGCGGAAAACACTTGTGACAATATATTAAACATATCCCTGGTGTATGAAAATCTACACACAAAACTAGGCAAGTATGCTGCAGAAGGGATAATTCAAAACTGTTCAAATTTGCATGGCAATTGTGTGGTTGGGAGGCTCCTCCATTACAAAATTATTAAAAATCTAGTGTTGTACAAAATTGGTACATATTGATTACTTCAATGGGTGCAAAGCAATCAAAATAAAAAAAGACCCTAGTTTGTAGAAAAAAGAGAAAAGGGGGGGTAGGCGGTTCACTATCTGATGTTATCGAGTCGGTAAACTGTCGTATTTTTTAGGGAAAAAATACCCGATCATGTTAATATGATATAATCAAAAGCTTTAATAATTCCACTCTTTTGGAGGAATGTGGGTTGTTTTCGTGTTGACATTTAGGTGGTTTTGTATAAACCAACTAGACCGGTTTCTGTTCTTCGCTCTGTTGGCAGAACGTCATCAGTAGTAGCCATTAAGCTTTGTACGCATAGGCTGGGTTTGTCATAAGTATTATAATGCAGCTATAAGCGCATCAAGTAAAATATCGTCATAGCTTTCTTCTGTTTCGTTCGACTCCTGGTCTGGGGTTAACCTTGATTTTACAAGTAAATCTTTAAGATTTGGTGCCCTTTTATAGGCTATAATAGGACGGTCGGAAACAGACGGGACAGTTCTTGGTCACCTGCAATTAAATTCCAGTGCTTTATTAAAGCTTGCTTTAGGTGCCTTGTCTGGATGTGTGGAGTGTAGATTGTTTTGAAAGCTTGAGTGGTGGCGCTGTTTTGCTCTTAGCAACAGAGAGATGAGTCATTCTTTGTTTATAATCAATGCCGTTAGTGGCTGCGCTGATCTCTTCTGGTGAATAATTTCTCGTAAGAAGTTTCTCTGTAAAGGAGTTCTTTTTCTCTATGAAATCATTATCGTTACTGCAAAGCCTAGCATATCTCAGGACTTCACCCTTCATAAAGCCTTTAAAAGTGGCTAAAGGGTGTGCAGAATTACGATCTAGGTACTGAAAAGTTTCAGTGGGCTTTGTGTAGACTTTCGTGTCCAGAATGCCGCTAGATTGGAATTTAGTACCCTTGAAGATTTTTAGATCTAGGTACGTGATCTCCTCGCCAGAGACTTCCATCGTGAATTTCAGAGATGGATGAATTTCATTCATTTTGGCCACTAAACTCGAAAGTTCAAGTGCCGTTCCCTTGTAGAGCAGTAGAATGTCATCCCTGTACCGAAGCCATTTTAATATGTTGGGATCTGTTGGTATGATTTTATTTTCAAGTCTATGCATGACAATATCGCAGATTTCAGGTGAAGATTGGCTACCCATAGCGCATCCAATTTTTTGTAGGAAAAATTGGCCATTAAACTTCGAAACAATTTCTTTCAAGGGCCGAGTTTGATGAGCGCGGAGGAAGTGGGGGTATAGTTTAACCCCATACCAATTTTCCGGCGCTTTTTCAAAAGCTTCTTGGGATGCATCTAATGCTTCCTTTGTGGAATATTTGTATACATGGATACCACATCCAAGTGTTACAAGTAACGTTTCTTTCGGAAGGGGGGGTGGCCTCCAATATTTCTAAGATATGGCTCGTGTCTTTTACGTAAGTGCTCTGTTGCAAGACAAGTGGAAGCAGAAAATAGTCCAGCAATTCCGATATTTTTTCGGTGGGGGATCCGTTCCCGCTAATAATAGGTCTACCAGCAAATTTTGAGTTAGCTGGCGGTGCTTTATGAATTTTAGGTAGCACGTATAAAACCGGGGTGCGGATCTTGTGGTTACGTGGGCTAAGATATTCAAACGTTGCTTCGTCTATTTCAGCTTTGTGAAACATGTCTTGAAGTGTAGTTTGGACCAGTTTTACGGTTTCGGGAGTTAGATCCCCAGGGAGTCGTTCATAATAATGACTTTGCAATTGCCTTTCAATTTCGGCTATATAGTCTGAACGATTCAAAATAGCAATGCCTCTGCTTTTATCAAATGGCTTAACTACAAGGGAACGATCGTTCCGAATTGCTTTGAGGAATTTAATTCCGCTTTGGTTATATTGCTTTTAGCATTGCGGATGGGTAGGCTAGCTATTTCAGTTAAAGTAGCTGCTAGGTAACCTTCAAGACGATTACTGTAGGTAGGCTATGGTAACCATGTCGAAGGTAGACGGAACTTTGAGAAAAGCTCTTGATCTTTATTTTGAAAAATGTAGTCTCATTTTACGTTTGAGGTCTTTAATTGACTTGAGCAGATCGCTACGTTTTGGCTTTTCAGGAGTTATTATATGAACTTTAAACCTTTTCCTAAGGCAACTGTTTCAATATTAGACAGAGGTCTGTCAGACAGGTTTTTGACGTACTTTTGGAGAGCTTTTGCCTCGTTTGATAGGCTTTGGGTTTCTAACTGGCTACGTATAGCCGAGCATTCCCTTTGTCGTTTGTGAGATCTTTGTCTGCTTTTAGCAGCTTTCACTGACCGATTAAATTTACGCTTTTTAGTTAGCGTGGGTTGGGGGCTTAACGTTAGGCCTATAGACCTTGTGAAGTGGGGGGTAGGCGGTTCACTATCTGACGTTACCAAGTCGGTGAAATGCTTTATTTTTCGGGAATAGCACCCATCATGTCAATATATGCATGATTTAAGCAAAAGCTTTAAATTCCACTCTTTTGGAGGAATATGAGTCGTTCTCAAATTGACATTTTAGCGGTTTTTTATAAACCAACTAGACCGGTTTCTGTTCTTGGCTCTATACGGCAGAACGTCATCAGTAGTAGCCTTTTCACAATGGCGGGATTTGCCATGAGAGTTAGTAATGCAGCTAAGAGCGCATCTAACAAAATATCATTGTACCTTTCCTCTGTTTCTCCCGACTCCGGGTCTGGGGGACCCTTTATAAAGATAGCAAATCTTTCAGATTTGGTGCCATTTCATTGACAGTTGGATAATCGGGAGACAGACGGTGTAGTTGCTGGTCACCATGCGGTTAGAACTCAGTGCTTATTTAAGCTCGCTTTTAGGTGCCATATTTCGATGAAGGTTGTTTTGAAGACGAGTCGTGGTAGTGTTTTAATTTTTTTCAAAATGAAGAGGTGTGCCCTTTGTTAAGAGGCAATGCCGTTAGTGGCTGCAGAGGCGATCTCTTCAGACCGGTATATTTTCTGGTGAAAAGTTTCTCTGTAAGGGAGTTCCCTTTTTCCAGGAAATCGATTTCGGTGCTGCATATAGTTTAGCGTATTTACGCAAATCCCTTTTCATGAAGCCTTTGAATATGGCATGTGGGTATGCAGACTCGGAGTATCGATCGAGGTATAATGAAAAGTTTCAGTGAGCACATGGTATTGACTTTAGTGTCACGGAGGCCGCTTGATCGAAACTTTCGCCTTTTAGTAGATTTTATAATCTGGGTAGGTTACCTCAATTTCAGAGATCCCGGCTTTGTTTATTACAGAGAAAAATGAATTTTATTCATTATTAACCACTTTACTCGAAAGTTCTGGTGCCGCTCCTAAAAGGAACACAGAGAAAGCTCTTGTTTTTTTAGTCTTTGTTTTGACAAGTGTAGCAGTCTCAATTCGCGTATCAGGTCTTTCATTGACAGATGAGTAGATTGCTACGTTCAGGCTTCTGTGGCGTTTTTATGAACTTTTCAACCTTTTTCCCAATGCAACTTGTGACAGAGGTTTGTCGGAAAGGTTAAAACGTATTTAAGGGGTGCTTTTGCTTCGTTCCGAAGAGCTAGGGCTTTGAAAGGCTACGTGTAGCCGGATATTCCCTTCAAATGTATGTGAAGTCACTGCTGCTCTTTGTAGCTTTAAACGATCAATTAATGTTTTTTGAGCTTTTTATCTTGCCAAAGGTTGGGATGACAGAGACAAAGTTTTTGAGGCTTTTTTGCCATGGACGTGAAAGAAAAATCCCTGATTCTGATAGCTGATTGAAAAAGCGCCGGAAAATTGGTATGGGGTTAAAACTATACCCCCCACTTCCCTCCGCGCTCTCATCAAACTCGTCCTTGAAAGAAATTGTTTCGAGTTTAATGGCCAATTTTTCCTACAAAAAATTGGATGCGCTATGGGTAGCCAATCTTCACCTGAAATCTGCGATATTGTCATGCATAGACTTGAAAATAAAATCATACCAACAGATCCCAACATATTAAAATGGCTTCGGTACAGGGATGACATTCTACTGCTCTACAAGGGAACGGCACTTGAACTTTCGAGTTTAGTGGCCAAAATGAATGAAATTCATCCATCTCTGAAATTCACGATGGAAGTCTCTGGCGAGGAGATCACGTACCTAGATCTAAAAATCTTCAAGGGTACTAAATTCCAATCTAGCGGCATTCTGGACACGAAAGTCTACACAAAGCCCACTAAACTTTTCAGTGCCTAAATCGTAATTCTGCACACCCTTTAGCAACTTTTAAAGGCTCCATGAAGGGTGAAGTCATGAGATATGCTAGGCTTTGCAGTAACGAAAATGATTTCATAGAGAAAAAGAACTCCTTTACAGAGAAACTTCTTACGAGAAATTATTCACCAGAAGAGATCAGCGCAGCCACTAACGGCATTGATTATAAACAAAGAATGACTCATCTCTCTGTTGCTAAGAGCAAAACAGCGCCACCACTCGTTTTCAAAACAATCTACACTCCACACATCCAGACAAGGCACCTAAAGCAAGCTTTAATAAAGCACTGGAATTTAATTGCAGGTGACCCGCAACTGTCCCGTCTGTTTCCCGACCATCCTATTATAGCCTATAAAAGGGCACCAAATCTTAAAGATTTACTTGTAAAATCAAGGTTAACCCCAGACCAGGAGTCGAAACGAAACAGAAGAAAGCTATAGCGATATTTTACTTGATAAACATAGCTGCATTATAATACTTATGACAAACCCAGCCTATGCGTACAAAGCTTAACGGCTACTACTGATGACGTTCTGCCAACAGAGCGAAGAACAGAAACCGGTCTAGTTGGTTTATACAAAACCACCTAAATGTCAACACGAAAACAACCCACATTCCTCCAAAAGAGTGGAATTATTAAAGCTTTTGATTATATCATATTAACATGATCGGGTATTTTTTCCCTAAAAAATACGACAGTTTACCGACTCGATAACGTCAGATAAAGAACCGCCTACCCCCCCTTTTCCCTTAAAAATCTAGTGTTGTACAAAATTGGTACATATTGATTACTTCAATGGGTGCAAAGCAATCAAAATAAAAAAAGACCCTAGTTTGTAGCTGAAAACCCTTTTCCCGTTACCTCTTGGCCAGTAATAATTTACCAGTTAAAATTCTCATGACAAATTTTTTTTTTTTTTTTCATGAAATGCACAAACCTCATCATAACAAATTCACCCTCTGCAAGACTAACCATCATTCATATCAGGAGTTGCTTAATAGCAATTTAGCACCTTCCTGTTCAAATCACAATTTTTACTGACTGCCTTTAGTGCTGATTTAAACAATTTCACACATTAGAAGGTTGACAAGCCATATGTGTGGATGAGTCACCCCAAAAGGTGATCACAGGCATCCCTCTGAAGATCAAGGCAGCCCCAAGGACATCAAACCAATGAAATGGCCTCTCACATTCAAACCTGATACAATCTTATTGATTTCTGCTTGAACACAAAAACTTCACAATATAAAGACCCATTGTAACAATATATGACCTATTGAAACTGAAGCTTAGGGTGGATTGCAGCTTGCTTGATGCAGTCTGCATCTGCCTACAAACTACTCTAACAGTTCTGAAAGTGCTTTAAAGTTTTTAACTAAAAGAACACTAACCTTTCTTGCAGGAAGACACATACATCAAAAATGAAAGGAAGAAGAACAAGGCACAGAGTAAGTCTGCCCGCCCAACAAGAGCAGCTACCTGCAGAATAAAACCAGGAAATTTAAATACATAACTTACATCTTGTTTCTCAGTTTTTCCACAGCATATCATAATTACTAGTATCTTGAGTTTACACCAGACCCTATGAATTGGTGATGTCAAGTTAGAAGACAATGAAGTTCATCAGAGGAAAACAACTTTGGTGCACATATGGTGCTATTATCCTTAAGTGATTAATGAAGCAACACTAAGCCTCTGAGTAACAGAAAATTTCTTCTTAAAGTAATCATAATGAAATGACCTTATCAGGTAATGACAGATATCTTTCTAGAAAAATTGATAAAACTCCACACTAATGTCACTTGGGCCAGGATATTTATTATTTTTCATTTTTCATAAAGCATTGTTAACTTCAGTGTTCTGTAACAAACCCTCTAAATTGGCAAATGTAACTAAAGGTAAAATATTCAAACCATTTCAAGAATCCTGTAATGGATCAAAATCGGAAAGACATGAGAATCATTTGAAATTTGAAAATTTTCATACCCAGAATGCAAAAATGCATTAAGGTTTTGAAGAAATACATGTTTTATTCAACACAGTGCCATTATGTACTCCCATATCTTCTCAGTCAAATGATCTGCAAGCATGTTGCCAAAATAATTTTGTGGTACTCCAGATGATCTTTCACCTCCACCAAAAACAATAGGGAACATCTTCTGACCATAACACATCCACACACCATATATGAAATATATCCAAGTCTGCTATCTAGCAATATTGCCATAACAAATTTTACAGAGTTTGATCCCTGGAGACTCCAGATGACCTTTGACTTCCACAAAAACTGAAAAGTTCTTCCTCTCAATATGAGACATCTTTGTATCAAGTTTGAGAACTGTCAGACATTCCTTTCTTGAGATACCTTGTTAACATGCGAAGTGTCACAAATTACACACACATCCACACAGCACATACCAATACTCTAAGCCTTACAGGGGACAGAGAACAGTCCCCCATAAGGGAATCATTGGAATCTCCCTTTTGCCAGTTTAGTCATGCAGCACATGAATGCAATCAGCAACGGCAGGCTCTTGGATATCACATGACAGATCTCATTGCAGTGTTTTTTTTTTTTTTTTTTTTTGATAGCTATGCCCGTTACAAGAGCGAGGGAAGACATGCCACGCTTGAGCTTTCGTGAGCAGCCTCTACCTGCTTAAGGCATTGTTTACAGGCCCACTCACGCCATCTTGATTACATGGGTTCCCTCGGCTATTGCAAGGAACCAAAAACTGATGCACGATTACTGTGTTATATGTAAGCTGAAGTCCTCCCAAAATAACAAATGATAATGCCCCTTTGAAAATGATAATACACAGTACTTACATTCTCTGTGTGGACTGGATGAACAGCAAAGAGAATTGCACAAAGCAGAGATGCCCTTGGGCACTTCAAAATAGTGTTCTGGTTAATGCCCAAGGCACCATCACCGAGCAGAACTCGGAATACAAAGAGAGAGACGACCGTGATGCAAGTATGAAGTAAAATATTAAAAAGATGGAAAAGGAATGGATGGAAGCCTCCAGCCAAGTAATAGTCCCACCTGTGAAAGGAAGGATTACTCTGTTTTTATATAACTCGGTGACAGCACTGCATTAGGGACCTCACACTCACTGTACAGTAGTACATGTACATGTTTACATTCACTGACCTGAATTAGAAAGTGAGGATTTCCCTATCAAAGTATACACAGTAGACTGAAAATTCAGAATTCTGCATCTCATATCTATGATCAAATTTAAAAATGAGTCAATGAAATACTCTTTTATTTAATAAGAGATAATGCAAATTACACTGGGTCTAACATAGCTACAATCCTCTAAAAAATACAGTACATGGGACGAACCCGGCTCCGAACATCAATGTTGGAGTTTTGGGACAACTTGGGTTGCTGAGACATTAAATGGGGGTGTGGGAGGGGGATGGTGACTGGTTCATTGCTTGTTTTGCTTGCTTTGTCCCATCTTTTTTGTTGGGGATCATAGGTATCAACAAACCATCTAGCATACTGAACTACTCCCAAAATTTTTTTTTACAACAGTCATGAAATCAAAACATTTTACAATACATTATGAATATGCAATGACAATCCTTAGCATCATAAAAAAAAAAACTTGATGTCACTGTACCTGAAGGTGAGTACCGTTAGAGGGCGATATGACTTGTGACTCTCTTTTCTGGATATATCATCTCCCCAAAAATCATGCCTAAATATCTGTGTGATGGGTGTATCTGGTAGTACATCTTTGTTATTTACAATAGCTTCGGTATCATCAAAAACAAATGACCCATTAAGGCTGTTTCCATAGCAACAAATGGCTAAAAGTGCAACAACCAAAGCTGCTTTTGTTAGAGACAAGGTTGGAACTGGTAAAGTACTATCCCATTCATGTACTTGACTGTATGGGATATGCTTTCCATTGGCAGATTTGCTGGAAATGGCAACTTTCTTCTTGTTGGGGGATCTAGACTTTTTCTGATCATTTTTCATTTCAAATCATAAAGGAATGATACTGTCATCAATTTTAATGACATTTAGTTTTCCAGTATGAGTCTTGAAGATCAGCAGTGACTAGAAAATTCCTCATTTCTGACTTTCTGCAAACAATGAACCTGTTGAAAAAAATGTTTAATACAAATCTTGTTTCAGATTCTGAACATAAAAGAATTAATGCTTTACGATTATAAGGCAGGAATTTTGAGGTGTGTTTACGGCTACACACCACCATCTACCTCAAATCACTGTGAGGAGTGTGATTTTTTGCACATCTAGACAAAGAATGGGAACTTAGACACATCTATTAAAATTTAATGAGAAAAGCACATCTATGACACTCTACAATGTCATGAGGAATGTGATTTGTAGCACACCTGGGAAATCTAATACCCAAGTCCTGATTGGATGGGTTGATTCTGGCACTTATTTGCATACAGTGATGTCACTAACGTGTAAAAAACCAAATGCTATGCTATCTCTCATTCCAGGACAATCAAACTTTGAATACAATAAAAAGTAGCTTAATTGCTATACTTGAGCACTGACTTTATAAAGGGCGAGTCAGTCATCCCCTTGCAGAGTTGCCACGTACAAGCATATACCCCCAAATGACTAGCATTTCATAAGTTTGGCTTGCACCTGTGCACTCAAACCTGACCTGCAGAACCCTTTAAAATAAACCAAATATACAAAAGAGCAGCAGTTGCTGCAGTTGCTCAGCCTTTCATATGTACAGTAAGGACCAGTGCAGTTTTTCATTTACCCTGAACCAAAAAAAAAGAATGGTTGATACTTTATGCATACCTTTAACTCATGTTGAACTATTCATGATGTAACACTTTGCACTTAGCAGTTGGAGAGTTGCATTTTAGATGGAGGTAGTGCTGCTTGGTACAGAGAATGAGCAGTCACCCAACCCTTTATTGAAGAAATAGCTAAATTGTATAATTTTCTTCTCATTTCTCTTCAAAGTATTTTTCATAATATTCTGAGACTTACATGTTCCATTTTGAAGGTAAGCCAAGCAGCTATATGTAGTAAATTTGATTTCACAACTGAGGAGAAAAGATCAGTCTCACATGCATGATCCTTATGAGACAATCAAAAGATAGGACATTATCCTTAAGAGATATTAGAACCATGACAGTCTACTAATTCAAGTTGGAATGACTGTAGTTCCCCTTTAAATAGAAATTTTCCAAGCAAATGACTCCTGAATAAGAATTGATTTTGGCTTTAAGTGAGCAAAAATGAAATTCTTCACATAAATTGACCACCTAATGAAGATAATGAAACTTCTTGAAAAGAGAGAAAGACTTTTCATCGCACAGTACCACATAAGCTGTTCCCACTTTGTGGGTTGAGCTAATAGAGTCACAAAACAAAATCCTGCCTTCTACAGTGCACCACCAAACAAACCACAAATACAGTGAACTACATCACATCACAGAGCATCCAACTGCCGCATGCTATGTACAAGCAGGCTTGCAATGGGATCATTATACCAACTTTACCATTGTAAGAAGGCAATACATAGGCCCTACCACTAAAATTTGTTCAATGCAGTTGATTGGCAAACAAGCAGGCAACCCATGCCTGTATTTGTTTCACATTAAGACAAGCATAATTTAAACCTAAACCAGACTCAAAACATGAATGACAATTTGAAGCCATCCCCCTACATACATGTATGCCTCCAAATCATCTTTTGTGTTGTTTTATAAAGTATTCATTTGTAATGTCTTTAATTTTACATTTATTCACTGTAATATTATGCCTTCATAATTGTTCTGATCTCTCTTTCTTGCAGGAGGCTCAGGTTCCATTCCCAGGTCAAGTCATACCAAAGACTCTTAAAATGGAACCTACTGCCGTTGTGCATGATACTCCGCATTTAGCAATGGAGTAGGGAAAACAAGCCTGTGAGCTACAACTAGAAAAAAGGCCGTGGTTCGCTTGACTTGAACCAATACGCTGGAAACTGGGCCATATAACTCCATCTAACTCCTTATTTAATTTTGCTATTGTGTTGAAAAATGGGGTTTGTGACAAGCTCCCCCTTGCCCCTATTACCTGTGACAAGCTCCCCCTTGCCCCTATTACCCTGTCACTATCATTGTTAGAACATTCAAATGTGGGTGGTTCTGCCTGTTACCATTCATGACTGAGCACTGTTTTCCTATAATATTGATGGATTTTAAGCATTTAAAAAAAAGGGCATAAAATGCAGCTCGAACTTGAAGAAATTACCTGTCACTAGGATTGCACAAAACACAAGAACGAAGAATTTGACTGAAGAAATAATACTTATTCAACTGACAGTATGACCTGAAAACAAGTGGTTTCAAAGTTATGACTTGACTTGACTTGACTTGATTTGACAGAAAGAGAACAAATAATTTGTCAAAAACTGCCTAACTGGCAAAGTTTCATGAGACCAAGGTTGAATAGAAATCCAAGAATATCAATAATGTCAGGTGAATGCAAAAATATTGGGTGCCTGTGCACAAAACACTCCCTTATGAACGCAGAGAAACCCATTCTTATCAGGGTAGGCCTACTGTGCGAGACTGGCCATTGTGTTTTTGTTAATTCGATTCCCAGGTCAAGTCATATACCAAAGACAATAACCAGAAAGCCAAAAGGCTTAGGGATTCCTTGCCATTAAATACCTTACCTCCTTTCAAACTGACAGTGTTTGATAGATTTTTCTTTACATTTTAGGCACAGAGTTTTTTGCAGTTTTACCGCTGGTGACCTCAAATGACCTTTGGCCTCTATGAAAAACAATAAGGCTTCTTTCTCTCAACATGTCAAATCTATATACCAAATATGAAGAGTGTCAGCCACTCTTACCTGAAGATATCATGTTTACAAGCCATTTTCGAAGTTTTCACAATTTTACCGCTGGTGACCTCAAATGACATTTGACCTCTACCAAAAACAATAGGCTTCCTTCTCTCAACATGTCAAATCTATATACATAACATGAAGATTATCAGTCACTCCTATCTGAAGATATCATGTTTACAAGCTATTTTCGAAGCTTTTGCAATTTTACCACTGGTGACCTCAAATGACCTTTGACCTCTACCAAAAACAAAAGGGTTCTTCCTCTCAACATGACAAATCTATATACCAAATATGAAAAGTGTCGGACATTCCTACCTTAAGATATCATGTTTACAAGCAAGTGTCACAAACACACACACACAAGGCTTACCCGTATTCAATGCCTTACAGGGTACACGGAACTGTTCCCCGTAAGGAAGTGGTCGCAATTCCCCTTAAGCCGTTTAAGTCATGCAGCACGTCAATGCTGTGAGCGAGGGCGGGCTCTTGCATATCATGTTACAGAGCTCATTGCAGTGTCTGAATTTTCGGGTAGCTACGCCAGTTATGAGCTCAGCGGGAGCGAGGAAAGACGTGCGAGGCTTCAGCTCCCGTGGGCGCCCTGTACCCAGCAAGGTATCGTTTACAGGCTCACCCATACACACACACGACATCACCATCGCATAGATTCCTTGCCTGCCTATGGCAAGGAACCAAAAATGGAACCTACTGCCATTATGTGTGATGCTCTGCATAAGCAATGGAGAAGGGAAAACAAGCCAGTGAGACACAACTGGAAAAAAGGCCGTAGTGGGCTCGACTTGAACCAATAGGTTGGAAACTGGGCCGTAAAACTCCATCTTACTATTAAAAATATGTTCAATAATGAGAGGAAATGTATGCATTTTGATTGGGTTTAAGTATCTTCATATGATATTGACATATTCACAAGCTTGACAGCCTAACCGATTACTACCAGATTACATTAAATAATTTGCTTGTAATTTTAGTTTTAAATTTGCCTTTACTCTTTGTTTTTTATGCAGGACAAAGTTCATAAAAGCCAATTTCCTTAAAAGGTACTTTAAGGATATTCTGTTATGAAAACTCTTAATTTTTGCCCAATTGAAGATATTCCTTCTTCAATATTTGTTTAAACCAAAGAGCAAGGTTAGCCAGACCAGTCATTTAAAAGCTCTGTTTTCAGATCTGGGGGAGGTTGAATACTGGGCTCCACTTTCAAAAGTTGTGCCTAGTAGTTGACTGTACATATGTATTTGTGATTGAATTCTGGGCTACAAAAATTTTGATAGCTCCAGTATCTGACTGCCCCAAAGTAATTTCTTCATTCACTTCTTAATTTTCTACTTTTATTCAACAATGCCACATATAATTACATTGAAATATCAAAGACTGTTTTTAAAGTAATTGCCAAAGAAATGAGGCTTATAAACTGAAAATATCTAATACTGTGGTCAGGTTCTGGGTTGATGAATTGAATACTAGACTTACTAGGTTGAATTCTGGGCTGTTGGAGTCTGAAGTTCTGGTGATCCCCTTACTGTACTTCAATCATTTGAAATAAATTTTCATTTTCACATGGAATGATAAAGACAAGTAAAGTTAGAAAAGGTAGTGATGGTAATACTCAGTTTAAGTTAAAACTGTGGTAACTGGAACATTAAGTCCTTAAGCAGTCGGGTATTTGACATTTTACCCTAGGGCTTAGAACACCAGGGAAGGCTGTTTCTGGCCATCCGGGAGGTTTGTAAATGCCAAAAATTTTCTGGTAGGCCATGCTACGCGGCAACCCACGGTGGTGATCAGCTTAGATAGTATGGAAGGTTGTCCTCCTTTTCTGTCATGAAGGAATGGACACCCTAAACACATCACATGATTGACTCTTCACACGAGATGTGACGTTCTTTTGACCTACAGAATAGGCAAGGCCTAATGTAACTCTTTATCATGTGTGATATCGCATACCTCCCAAGTGACCTGCATTTCGCGGATTTGACCGGCAGTTGAACACCCAAACCCACTGACCCGCCCAGCGCTCTGAAAAACCCCCATTTCAAATCTCCGAAGTATTCTTAGGTAGAGAACCACACTAATTAGCAAATAATTCAGCTTACCAATAACTACAAATTCAGTAAATCGTATCTCACAGCACATTCAACTGCTCGTGCTGCTATACAATGCATAGACCTTAAGTTTGGTACCTACGGAACTACATTGCTGTCGCAACATCGTTTCTGGCTAACCTTCCCAGCAGGTACAGTATGGAATATATTCCTGTAACTGCGTAAATAATGTAATAACGTTGTGCACTGCCGCGTTCAATAGCGAAAATAAATGCCCACTTCGCGGCTTATAGGTGGGGCTTGTCTCAGAGTTTCTTGAATGTAGGCCAATGTCATGATGGCTATGGGAAATGTACAAAGATATTGGAAATCACCTACAGCATGGTAGGACCACCGAGTTGACGTTTGCAAACTATGCCAGCACAGCACCAAAATTTACCTCAAAAATAACGATTGAGTATTGTGATTGGGATAGGTTTTAGTCATTGTGTATTTGTATCTGCATAATATTATTTTGGCAAATCTCACAATGCAATATTTTTCTGGGCTAACAAAAAAATTCAGTATTGCACTGAACTTTTTTGGGGGTAAGCAAAGGATATTAACATTGTGTTGACTGATATGCCAAAAAAAAGGCCACCATTTTGCATGTAGGCCTAGACACTTCTAAAATTCAAAAATTTTCGAAAAGGGGAGGGGGACACCCTATCCCCTTCCCCAGGCCAGCAACCCACCAATGGACAGATCAGTTGGACCGGTATCTAGCCTCTCAGAACTTGGGAATGGGAGCTATGCAATAGCAAAAATGGGTTGTTTTGGATTTGATCCTTTCATCACCAGAATAATGTAAGTTAGGCCTAGGCTAGGCCTATAGCATAAGGCTAGGGGCCTAGCTAGGCCTAGTATCAACCAAATTATCACTTGCATGGCAGGATGTCATTTGTATTTGGTGAAAGAGAATGATTCTGCCGTGTATCTTCGAAGTTACAAGCATAGGATGAGGCCTACTGTAGGCTAAATCGTAAAATCCTATGCGGAGCTCAGTATTCGTGGAACCCCTGTAGCTACCTAGCAACTGTTAGTAAGCCTAGTATAATGGTAGGTTCAAACTTCGAACAGGTTCTAAATTCGAACACCTAATTAAAATCATTCATGTAACAGTCATAAGATGGTATTTTCTTCAATTACTTGAAACACCATGAAGAAATAGTTATTGCTCCATATGGTATGGTAAAAATTGACAATTATTTTGCATCGATCAGTGAATAAGTATTCCATTTTAGTGAGGTGTTCGAATTAAGAACCTGTTCGAACTTAGAACCAACCACTATACTGTAAGTGTAATTTACTTAGGCTAGGCCTAGCCTACGCCTAACGGCCTTGGTAGCATTTATAATGATACTAATATTGTGACATTTCTGCAGAAATTATACCCAGCTAATTCAGCAAGTGTAACAGTCAGGCTTCATGAAAAGAAAGTGGGGAAAGTGGGCCAAATAATACCTTCCTAAATTTACCTTCAGCAGCTTTCCCGAAATCCCGGGGACCTTGTATTGTAACCAAATTCTGATTGTCAGTTCTGAACGGCTCACCTTAAATCGACGGTACTTCGATCCTGACGTCAGAATTTATTCTGACGTCATTATTTTAAGACACACCGCGGGAAATGAGAAAAGTTTGTCGAACTCTGTTCGAACATAGCAACACAACTTGGCCGCACTAACTGTGTTCACAGTATACTATATGACTTGTTTACGCTCATTCAGTTGAGTAGCTGCACTCATCACAAGGACAACAGAGACTGGAACAGCCTGGAGAACTGAGAGCACTTGAATGGAGCCTTTGCTCCATGTGTAAATACCTCTTGCTAAGCATTAATGACCGGGCCGCTCTTGTTTACATGTATTGGATGTTCAATAGACGGTATTGGGAAGGGCTAGAGGCTCATTTATAAGTGGGGTGACCAAAGTGGTCAAGGAAATGAGGGTGTCCGCGAGACTAGAAACGTATCCTTCACAGGCGTACGCGGAAAGGGGAGAGGGCATCGGGGCCTCCCCTCCTTGCATGATGGTTGCCGATTTTTCTTTCTTTTTTTAAATCTTATAAATAACGTAAGTTAATTAGCATATGACGTGGCACCAGATTGCTTGCAGGGACTCCAGCCTTTCTTGCAAACTTTTAAGGAGGTCCTTATCTCCCCAACGTCCACTCATCACTGACACCAAATTATTTTTAAGGTCCGAAAAGTATGCACATTTTGTAACACTTCAAATTAAACTTCAAAATGTAGCACACATAGCACCAGATTGCATGTTAGCTGTGATCAAATTTTTCAAAAAATTCCAAAGCGGAAGGGATCCCCACCTTAGACCCTTTCACCCAGCTGACCATCACTACACTGCCCTTTTATTTTAGTACCTAAAATATGCAAAGTATGTAACGAATTTGCTTCTTAAGGTCGTAGCCTTAAATACCACCAGATTGCAAAATTTTCCAAGGCCAGGTCATATATCTCCCCTAGGCCCACGATTCTTCAGTATACTGCTTTCCCCTAGCTGCTTACATACAAATCCTGAGTACCGGCGCCACTGGTATCTTTAATTTTCTGGTCTCGCCAGCACTGCGGTTTTAATTGCGGTCATGGGGTCCCGAACCTGCCCTCATTTTTGGTCGCGGGAGCCCCTACATTTTTCGCAAAGTGACCATGCATGTTTGTTTTCTGGAAAGGACACGGACACACTGAGAGGGATCTGGAAAGGAGGACACGGACACGGAGGGATCTAAGGTGGTCTTCAATCGGGGAGGGGGTAACAGTGTCTAGATGCAAAATGGTAAAATATTGGTACTCTAATCAGTTTCTCTTGCCTGAATGAAGTATGTGCTCAGTCAGTAATATCCAGCAGTCCGTCATTGTAGGCTTTCTATCGGCCATGAATTGGTGGTTGGGCAATAAAGAACCGCCAGAGGGCCCGACCATTGGAGGTCTGCTGGCTACACTCCGGGTAAAAAAAAAAATCGTATACCGGGTAAAATTTTTGGTCAATCAAGTTTCATCGCCGTCGGAGGACTGCTGGCAAGCCACCTAACATTTCTTCGACGGACCGCCGAAGTGGCTTGCAACGGTCCGTTGCCGAGCCCATTAAATTTGCTGACCGGGTGCTTTTGGTTTTAAAGAAAAGAAAGTAGGCCTACATGACCTAAAAATGTCAGGTCTCTGACATTGAAGACGGTTGATCTGATGTTTCTCTGTTGAGTGTGCTGTAAGACAAACACTTCAGTCTCCATTCGGTTCCTTAGGTTGAACACACCCAGTTGGACCTGACTGTGAGGGAAGCAGACCCAGCACAAGGCCCATAGCCAAAAATTTCCAATTTTTTTCTGGTGTTTTTTCTGGTGTGGACTGTGGATGATGGCAAAATGTCAATTGAGAGTTTTTGGTGAGGGAGGGTGAGGGAGAGGGAGAGGCAAGGTACAAGTGGGTGGTGAAACCTTTGCCTTGATTTTTCAAGCACTAGAATTACCAAATGGTGCCAGATTTTCGACTATAAAAGAATTAATCTTGAAGGGTAGGTGATCGTTTACTGGGGCAATTTTTATTTTTCATCACAATTAAAGTTCAAAACCTTATATTGCAAAATTCTGGAGCAGAACTAGACATGTCGGGGGGGGGGTCAAGGGGAGCAGAACTTAGCGACAGTGATTGATAGACAGAAGCAATTCTCTTCTGGAAATACCTAACGTTAATACTGCCCAAAAAGCAATCCATTGCTGTGGGGTGTACAGAAAATTAGGAAAAATCACAACCCCTCAGAGAATTGGAAATGGCATTTTCTGCATGTTTGGGAAGGGGGTGGAATTTTTTCACTTGGAGAAAATGGAAATTGATGCCTTTATTCGCTTTTCAAAGGCAGAATCAACTCACGTAAAATCTGGTAGTCTCACTGTGACTGCATAAGATGTAGGCTATAATTTTTTAAATTCCAAATTTCAGTTGGGAGGGGAGGTTTCCCTTGGGGACTCCTCCTTCCCCCCCTGGTGACACCACTGACACTACCCCAATGGCTCTGACTGTAGCCTAGGAAAGCTACTAATGAAGCAAACTGAAGTAACGGGGGGGGGGGGGGGACCAATGAGACGGAGGACTAAAGGTATCCCTTCGTGATTCTGATGATACCTTAATGTCCCCCATTTTTGATTAATTGTACTTGAATGGTTGATTTCAAGGTTTGTTATTCCACATTTTCAATGTTCCCAGCAGTAACTGAACCAGGATTTCAAGCATGGGAAGGAGAAGGGAAATGAAGGATAAAGGAAAATGTTGAGGGCAAATAATGTTCACACGTATCATGATACTGAGGACAAAGTTCGGGTTTTGCATGTAGGATGAAAGGCCCATCTTAGGACCACTGGTGAAATCCAGGCACAAAATCCACAGAACCTCTAGCATTTAAGCATATCTCTGGGATAAACTATGTCTTAGGATAGTTACATCTGGTTCAGAGTTGGGGGCAACTGGGGGTGGGGGGTGGGATTCTGCAAGAGGAAAATACCCCCATGACCTCCTGGTGCCACCACTGATTCCCAGCCTGGGAATATGAAACCCTGGGAACAATGGACTCTGGGAAATTTGCCGTAGATTTTGTGCAGCAGTGTTTCACGCGGTTCAGTGCATTTTGAGGTTTCCTCTTTTTTGTTCTAGAGGACCCTCATTTCATCTTCCATCTCACAACTTTCCATCTTTTGAACCCTATTTCTGGTCTCACAGACTCTAATCTCTGCTTTCCAAGACTAAAAGGGGTTTGCAGTTACCCCATATTGCTAAACATTTGTTCAATTTATCAGCTAACAATATGAAATCATTCAACCAATAACATGAACACATGAACACATGAACAAAGTGACAATAGTGATCATTTCTCCTGTTAGGCATGGGCACAAGATTTTATATTTTTACAAATTTTATTCCAATTCTACATTTAATAGATGGCACAATACAAGAAACTACAAGAGCTAGTACAACTGAGCCTTATTGCACTCTTTTTGGATACTGACACTGCACCACATCGTATGATATGAATTGCTTATAACCAGAAAGCAAAAAGGCTTTAGTGATCCCTTGCAGAAAAGAAAACTTTGGAAAATTTGCCTTTTCACCTCTGGTGACCTCAGATGATAATCTTGGCAATTCTTGGAAAATTCACCTTTTGATGGCTGGCAACCCACCTGACTTAATTCTGACCTCCCAAAAACAATTAAGGTTTTGTGGGTAACCATACTGCATCCACATACCAATTACGAAATTCTTCCAACTTTCCTACTTAAAGGTATCTTCATACCAAAGTTTTCGTCCTTTGTAAACTTATGTGACATAATCATTTGAACTCTGTTGAGTTGGCACATGAACTCTGGTGACCTGACATTTAACCTCTGGCAACCTGGCATATGACATCTGGTGACCTGGCATGTCACCTCTGGTGATGCTGGATTTGAACTCTGGTGACCCTACAATCCATTGAGAGGATTTTCACACAATTAGTGCCTGTGAGGTCAAATGACCTTTGACATCCACCCAAGAACAATAGCACATCTATGAACCAAATATAACAGTTGTTCTTCACTGTTGTCTTGAGAAATTGTGATAACAAGCCCTCCATGCCTGTGGCCAGGCAAGGTGCTGGAGGGAGCAAATGTTTTGGGAGGGGAGGAGAATCTTTCCAGGGGGCAAAATGAGTGTAAGCTGCAAACTTCAAACACTTTAGGGGGACAAAAATTTGAAAATTGAAGCCAATTACTTGGTTTGACGGTGGTGTAACCTCTGGTGATCTAACATGACCTTTGACTCCAACCACAAACAATAAGTTTGTTCTTCCCAACATGACAAATCTGTATACAAAATATGAAAAGTGTCTGCTATTCATATCTTGAGATATCATGTTTACAAACAAAAGTGTCACAAACACACACACACCTACATGACATCACCATCTCATATATTTCTTGCCTGCCTATGGCAAGGAATCAAAATTTAATGTGTTGTTAAATATTATTAATTTGTTATGATAAATTATCGATTAGTTATTACAATCATTATTTTATTGTGACTTATTAATAATATATTACTACAAACCTATTGTTGCACTTCTACAAGTTTTTAGTTTGGTACAAGTAACTACTTTGTTAATGCAAATTAATCATTTGTCATAGCAAAATAATAATTTTTGTAAAAAAAAAAAAAAAAACAGAATGCAAAAATGCATTGAGGTTTCGATGATACATAAATGTTCCATTTCAAATAATGGCATCATGTACCATATCTCACTCAAATGTTATACTAGCATGTTCAAAAAATAATTTTGTTATCCCAGATGACCTTTGATCTCCACCAACAAAATCTGGGAACACCTTTTCACCATAACATGCATTCATTCAGTTTCCTACCTTGAGACGTGTTACCCCCTAACAATGTTTTCATTCACATTTTGACCTCAAGTGACCCCACATGACCTTTGAGATCCATGAAAGCTATAGAAAGAAAGGTAGAGAGACAAACAGACAGAAAGAGAGCTATCTTGATATATTGAATTAACAAGATTTACAGACTTTGACCCCTGCTGACCTTTGACCTCCACCAAAAACAAACGGGACCACCTTCTGACCATAATGCATCCATATACCAAATATGAAATCTATCCGATTTTCGTATCTGATACCCTGTTAAAGGGATTTTCAGACTTTGACCTGGTGATCTGGTGACCCCAGATGACCTTTCACCTCTGCCAACAAACACTGGGAACACCTTTTCCCCAAAACGATAGGGACCATCTTCTGACCACAATGCATCCACATACAAAATATGACATCCATCCAAGTTTCTTACATGTCCGTCCAAAATGTTACTCTACCAAGGGCCAGTGCCATAGCACATTAAACAAAATCTGTTTCGAGTCAGTGCCATGTGATGCTTAAATGTGCCCCTCAAACAATTCTATGCACAATCATTGAAAACATTCTTCAATATGGTAGCGCTTTGAGACTTCTTGTGTAAGGCGCTATGTAAGAACTGTTATATTATTATTATTATTATTATTATTATTATGGTATATCAAAATAAATTTAATGGCATATCTTATTAATGACCTTTATGTAGGAGTGGAGAGTGGTGTTAAAGTCAAATTAATGTGCCGCGATGGCATCACAGATTTCCCATGATGCACCAAATTTCATGAAAAAAAATGCATTACTTTAAAAATCTGTATCTTCTGATTGCTATATGCTATTGAAATGCAGTTATCACCGACTGAAAGAGAAAATTCTTCTACATACGGTATTCTGAAATTAACAAATTTTGTCTACAGAATATGCCTTTTATTCAAGTGGTCTCTAAAATGCCATTTCTGGTGTTCAGGGAGAGCTTTTCTTGTGCGCTACGAGCCAACTGATGGTGACATTCTGGATTCATAGACAGAATATTTAATCTCAGATACTGTATATCCTCCATCACTGTAGATCCTGGTAGTGCTCATATGCACACAGTGCAGCTGTATGTGTGGCATGAGCCCACAGTATTTCTCCCAAAATGGTAGTGGTACAATTTTTCTGATAATTTCCTGATCAATTTACAATTTGCTCATGTGCCATTTAGGTGATCATTTTTATTTTGTGAAAGCAGGCTCAAAATATTATTTATATGGGTTCTATAACCCTGGGAAGTGCCATTTTTGGCCAAAGTATTCTACACATGTCCAACCCAATAAATGGTGCTGCTATGCTTTCTTTTGGGCAGGATAACAGTCGTTTAATTGCCACCACCTTGCCTCTGCTGCCAAAAATGCCTGTGCTAAGCCTTAAATATAATTATAAATGGAGTGAGATAGCAAGCCTCAAGCTAAAAATTTCTTTTAAAAAGAAATATTATATTGAAAAGACTGAGGAACCAAGCCTCATGCTTGGTACTTCATTCCATAACATGTATTTCATTAAATGGACTGAGATACCAAGCCTCATGCTTGGTACTTCATTCCATAACATGCATTACATTAAATGGACTGAGATACCAAGCCTTATGCTTGGTACTTCATTCCATAACATGTATTACATTAAAAAGACTGAGATACCATGCCTGATGCTTGGTATTTCATTCCATAACATGCATTACATTAAATGGACTGAGATACCAAGCCTCATGCTTGGTACTTCATTCCATAACATGTATTTCATTAAATGGACTGAGATACCAAGCCTCATGCTTGGTACTTCATTCCATAACATGTATTTCATTAAATGGACTGAGATACCAAGCCTCATGCTTGGTACTTCATTCCATAACATGTTTTTCATGAAATGGACTGAGATACCAAGCCTCATGCTTGGTACTTCATTCCATAACATGTATTACATTAAATGGACTGAGATACCAAGCCTCAAGATTGGTATTTCATTCCATAACATGTTTTACATTAAATGGACTGAGATACCAAGCCTGATGCTTGGTACTTCATTCCATAACATGTACTTGTGCTTGTAGACCTACTTCATTCTTAAACAGCTGGACTGAGATCCCAAGCATCAAGCTTGGTACTTCATTCTGTTACAAGTATTTTATTAAGTTGATTGGGACACCAAGCCCCATGCAGACAGGCTTGTAACGTCACATAAGTCTACAGGTGCTTAGAACTTTCGTCCCCGTTTTTTGCGTTAGTTAGCCTAAGGTAGGCCTAGCAATAGTACTGTGGCAGTGGGTAGCACTAACGTTAGCATCTACCCTACTCCTCCATTTTCGCGCAATCCGGACATGTGATTATTCATGCACAGTTTCTTGGGTGCTTTTTTACGATTCATTCCATATATAGATAGCCTGTCGACAGTAATCTGGCGTTCCTTGGACCTGTCAAAACTGTTCTTAATTTCAGGCTGGGCTGTTTTCAAAATTCTTCAAAGTTCAAAGCCATATGCCCAATATCAGGACTGCATCGTTCTGCACTACTGGCTAACTAGACTGTACACGATTGTACTCAGCACTTTGCTGTTGTTGTTGTTGTTGTGAATGATGTTTCCCGCGGTTAAGTGCGTTTTGGTGAACTGTGACGTAAGTGACGTCAGGATCGAAGTGCCGTCGATTTAAGGTCAGCCGTTCTGAACCGAGCTGAAGTTAGCAATAGCATTATATTTTTTTGGCAGCGAAATTTTTCCAGACTGAGCGTGGAAGGTCTAAGGCTTTGGTGGCGTTGTTGCTGTTCTTCAGAGAAAAAGAAGCAGTGAATCTCGTCAGAAAGCGGCCCATGGAATACATACATGTTTTAACATTTATTCCCGAATTTCAGATATCTCTAATTAATTTCAGATATCTCGAAAAAATTGCAGATATCTCGAAATAACGAAGTATTTCAGATATTTCTTTTTCAATTTTAGATATCTCTTATTCAATTTCAGATATCTCTAATTTTATTTCAGATATCTCTTATTCAATTTCAGATATCTCTAATTCTATTTCAGATATCTCTTATTCAATTTCAGATATCTCTAATTCAATTTCAGATATCTCTTATTCAATTTCAGATATCTCTAATTCTATTTCAGATATCTCTTATTCAATTTCAGATATCTCTAATTCTATTTCAGATATCTCTAATTCTATTTCAGATATCTCTAATTCAATTTCAGATATCTCTAATTCTATTTCAGATATCTCTAATTCTATTTCAGATATCTCTAATTCAATTTCAGATATCTCTAATTCTATTTCAGATATCTCTAATTCTATTTCAGATATCTCTAATTCAATTTCAGATATCTAAAATGGTGCATAATTAGAGATATCTGAAATTAATTAGAGATATCTGAAATTCGTGAATAAATGTTAAAACGGTATTCCATACGGCTCAACTATACCGAAACTGAGGGGCGAAAGTGAACGGTTCAGTGGCGTACAGTAACTATACCCGGTAGTTTTTTTTTTTTTTTTTTGAGGGTGGGGTGGGGGTGGGGCGTGGGACTGGAGTCCCAATAATATTATTCAATTATATCTCCGGTGTTGGCCCCTTTCCATGATCAGAGATAAGAATAACGAAATTAAAGGTAAATAAAACACTATAAATAATTATAATAATTGACATATAAAATAAAGATAGAACATTTGTAAAACCTAACTTTATAGGAAGCGGGGACTATCGTCCATCCTCCACCAGTGAAAAACGAATGGGCGAAAGCATGCTTCCTCCTTTACTTCCCTGGACAGAAAACCCTTATTTTTCCACAAGTCGTTCCACGCACGTATAAGTTTTTTTCGGATAAGTGTAAGACATAGGCGGCGGAAGCAGGGGGGGGCCGACCCTCGATAATTTTTTTATGAGATTTGGGGGCATGGCCCCCCAATAACCGAATGTCGCAAAATAAATTTTTTAAAAGTAATTAAATTAAAGTTGCTTTTATTACATTTCGGCTATTCTTTGGCTCAAATATTACTTTTCAGAGTACAAAAGTTGTAAAGCTTCCGGGGCTTCTCCCCCTGGACCCCCACATTAACGATAACCTGTAGGAATTTATTTTCGTCCTTCAAAAAGTTGCAGGGTATTCTGCAAAAGTGCCCAATTTGAATTTCGGAATAAATTCAGGAAGACTGTTACAAGTTTCATATCTTCGGAATCTCTTGACTTTTTACTCGTCGGGTTTCTGGATGGATAATTTCCTAGCAGATTTGGAGTGGCTAAAACTGGCTACCTTGGTGTGGATTAAAGTGTGCTACTAGCATCTGACATGTTTCTACCTCCTGTAGGGATTTTTTCAATTCCTGGGGATGCACAAAATGGTCCCAAAATCATAAATATTTGAGTCAAATATGGTTGGAAGGAATTTGCACTTTGCACGGCCATTGCTGCCAGTCATTGTCCAGTGCAACCACCAAACCCATGTTGGGTCAATGCAGTCCCAAGGCTCGCAACCTTACTGCCTTAAGCTACCACTATTACCTCACAGGACCTCACTTAGCTCTTGGCTGAAGTGGGCATAGCCAGTGGCGCAACTTCACACTGCAGTCTTGCAAAAAATTGCCCGAAATGGTCAAATATTCGGGCAAAGGTTAAAAAATGCTGGGACGTTTTCAATTACCAAATTAATTCAACGGATAGACAGGAGGGAGTTTGCCATCTATGCTGCTCTAGAGCTAAATACGGGCAATGGGTATAAAATCGGTACGGTAATTTGTTTTTCGATACTTTAATGATGCAGGGTGAGAATGTCTCCTCGTAAGTCTGCTTGAAAATTCATTTCAACACACCTTGTAACGTGACAAATCTGTCAATAAGTGTTACTTATAGAAAAAAATACCATCTACTTCATTTCATCCAATGGTTGTGGTACATTTTATCTGATTCGTCTGATCAAAGTAGCGACTGCTAAGATCCCCATAGTCCTTCTCTCAAAAGTAAAATCATATATAGTTGGAAGTTCAGGCACACAATTTTTTCCATATATATTGAATTTAGCAAAGAGTCGCAATGGAGTAAAATTTGTTAGAATGTTTTCAATTCCGTTTTTAGTTTTCCCCGAAAAATGCGGGACCATTTTATCGATTGGTAGTGATACCTTTTATCTTTTTCTGATCAAATAGCGACTGCCTAGATTCCCCTCTAAGCTTGGGAAATGTCATTTTCGACTGTCTCACGGGTCCGATTTTTCAAAATTTCCTTTGCGCCAACCCGTGGTGAAGCTCCGCGCAGATAGTCTTCCTAGCAGAATTTTACCTTCAAGTGAACATTTTACGTGCAAAAAGAACTTCGAATTAGCGAGTTTTAAGACCCCCTATAAGCATAGGAAATAAAATTTTTGACTGTTTGAAGGGTCAGATTTTTCAACATCTCCTGTACGTTTCGCCCCAACTTATAGTGGTGCTCCACTTAGACCGCTTCATAACAGAATTTAAGTTTCAAGTGAACATTTTTTACAAAAGGAAACTCAAAATAGCGACAGCTAAGATCCCCACTTAAGTGTAGTGATACATTTTAATTATTATCTAATTATCTAATAACTTTTCTGATCACTTATAGCAAGTTGCTGATGTTTTTTTTTCTACATGAGTGAAAATATATTACTTTGCAAAATTATTTCAAGCAAAACATTTTATTGCAAACGAAAGCTCAGAACAGCCACCACTTGGATCCAACTTAAAGCCTGGGAAATCCTTTTTCACCCCGGCATATCAGAGGGGTAGCAATTTCTCAAAACTTTCTGTGAGCTTGGCTAGCGCTCCAACCAATAGTTGCGCTTCACTTAGATAAGTCTTTCGGGCAGGATGCCATATCAACGTTTTTCAGACAAAAATACTTCAGCCCCTTCCCAAACAGAAATGCTTCCGTACGCCTGAGTTTTCTGCACAAAATTCCTTTAATATATGAGCTCCAGATTTTCAAGCAGATATTAAAAGAAAACTAGACTTTTTCGGGAAATTTATCAATATCATATGGTGCGAGGGTCTTAATTTGCATGGAGATTTTCAGTAACCCCGGCAAACTACAAATCGCCCCGGTGACTTCTTGACCTTTCTGATAAGAAGGTCATGGACTGATTCTTCAATAAAAGCCCCCAATTTTATCATGAAATTTCGCTCCTTTCTCCAATATAAGCTCGCAGTTCTCAAATGTTTGTTAAAAAGTCAATAGGTTTTCGGAACATTTTCCAATTTCGGTGGATACTTCTTACAATTAAAAACACGAGCCAACTTCAATCACACGATATTCTACCTAGTTTTGCTTTTAAAGGGCAGATCACTTGATAAAACCCAACAAAAATTTTCACTTTCACCGTACCAAAAAGCCACACTTTCTTTCATGAAATTCCAAACTTTCTCCAATATGTGATCTTAATTATCAAATCTTTGTTAAAGATAAGTACCCCAGTTTTCGGGCAAATTGAAGTTCCAGTTGTGTATGAATGCATAGTAGGTAGGCCTCATAGAAGGTAGACCTCAAAGGAATTCATTCATTTCATTTCGCTTTCTCTACGAGCATGAATAACAATTTTTTTTTAAATAAAATGATGAATTTTTCAAAGACACATTACCGCGAAAAGGTGGAGGCATCATGTTTTTAAAATTATTCTTTTCTCCTTCGCTCATCCAAAACAAAGATATTATAATATCTTTGAGCCAAAACTGTTACAGCGCCATCACTTCCATTAGTACGGAAGCCGAGAACTATGAGGCGTCGTATGTGACAAAATTATGTGCCAAATATATTGACTATACTTCTAAATATATATAGGTTATACACAGATATATATAATTTACTCTCAAACTTAATATAAATAGGTTTTGCATAATCTATATATAATAGTCATACACCATATATATCCTAACAAGCTATATATATTTGTCACTTTAAACATTGTATAAATAGACAATGTCCTGTATAGTTTTCCCTACTTTTGTCACTTTTTTGTCACATCGGTGAGAGAAAATATATATAGATTACAAACACGCGAACAGCACTCGAGTAGGAGGTGCTTAGTTACATACTGTATACGAGGGGGGGGGGGGGGCACCCAAAAGTGTTCCTCTCTATGCATGGACACATGGACACATTGAGACCTTGAGACCTTGATAAGATTTATCACCACTAAGTTTATCATTTCCCTTGTCAGGTACATAAAAATCAGGCGGTTGTATTATCTTATACCAGGGAGTTGCCAGTTCCCTTGATGTTAAGCTAGGAAGGAAAAGCGTTTGATTTCTGAAACGGATAGTCTCTTTTGAAGAGGCAAATAGCACCTTTTCTTTTTGGTACAGTTGAGGGACCGCAGATACTTTCAGTACTTAATTAGGTTGGTAAACCTTTGACTAGACATGTTTCTGCTCTTGTTTTTAATTTTGAGCCTCATCAAAAGTTGAACTTTTTAAGTTGTCCTGGTCTTAATCAAGCAAAACCGCTGTATTAGAGAGCCTCGATTAGAGCATAGAGGTATGTATCATTGTAAACTTCATTAAATGTTACCAAGTCACCGTTGCTTGAATGAAAATAGGTAGGCGGTGGCATTATCTGCATGGGCGGCGGAAGCGGACGGGGCGGGGGGGGGGGGGGCTGGGCCCCAAATATTTTTTATGAGATTTGGGGGGGCAAGCCCTCAAACTGAATGTCGCAAAAATAAATTTTTCAAAAGCGCTATAGGTCTATTTGAATGGGGATTAACAAGTTAAAAGTTAAGAAACATTTTGTGTTAGCAAGATTTCGACCACATTCTTTCGTGATTAAGTGAGTCTATTATGGTCCAATTTTGCATTTGCCGCATATAGAGACCATCCAAAGGAAAGTACGTATATTTTGGGTCGTGTTTTATAAAACACATGTACATCCAACTCGCGTAGGTACCTGTACACCTAGAGCTGACAAACTCTAACGTAAAAGGTAAAATCAGTCCCCCTTAACTTATTTTGAAGAAAAAGCTAAATACCAAAATTTTCATCTTATTTCTCTTCAAAGAATATTTCGTTACATTTTATGACTTTACTCTTGCATATTCATGGTAAACCAAGCATAATTTCTGGTAAATTTTACATTTGAAGAGAAAAAACAATGTCACATGACTTACAACAGCCAATCATGAAATGGACAGTCTACTACACTTCTTCAATTTGGGACGACTGCTCTTGCCCTTTAAGTTTCCAGATGTCGAAACGTAGCAATAGCTCAATATTGGAATATATCGTTAAAAAGAAAGGTATATATTTACATTTTTGCAAAGTTTTAGTTAGTGTGCAGTAAAATTTCCTTTTCTTAAGTTAAAAAATCTTAACGTTAGACTGGAATTTGGTTAGTCCAAACGTTAATAGGTCGAACTCCAGAGACGTACTGACCGGGGGGGGGGGGATGTGGGGGTTTCACCCCTACCCCAATAATTTTGCTCGTCGGCAAATCAAGGTGGTCTGTCGGCAAATTGGCAAACCCGGGACACCCGAGAAATGAATATGCCGACTCAAAGAAAGAGATGCATACAGTACAACAAAGCAATTAAAATTTAAGTTGCTTTTATCACATTTCGGATATTCTTTGGCTCAATTATTGCTTTTCAGAATGCAAAAATTGCAAAGCTTCCGAGAGCTTGCCCCTGGACACCCACATTAACGGTCATATGTAGGAGAGTTTACTTTCGACCTTCAAACTGTTAAAACAAAACTTTTTGCAAGCTATCTATCTATTAAAAATTATCTTTCTTCTTCTCAAATCAGGGCCTTATAGACAAACTGAACGAGGGGCATGTCACCAGTCCCCTTATTGGCCCCAATGACAAACATTTGCCCCAGAAGTAATGTCCCTTTTAGGATTATTAGTTGTCTCCATTAAGTTCCCTTAAAAGCCTTATATGTCAGAGCTTCCGGGCCCTGTTGCGGGCCCCTGAACCCCCGGAATATTGCCTCGGGATTTTAAAAAGAACTCCCTATTGAAAAAACGCAAAGAAACACTTTGGATCTCTTAAGTGCCCTGTCTCAAATTATCAATCACATGTTCACATTTTAATAGCTTCAACATTTTGGCTTTGCCCCCTTAAATTATTGTTGAGGATGTTCCTCCTTAATCAAATTCCATAGTACTTCCCGATTCCATTTTCGTCCGTTAACTCACCCCACTCCTGAATTATATTCATAATTTAGAATCCTTAATTTGAATAATGATTTTTGACCATTTTGGAGCCTTTCGCTGAGCTCCCGGGGGCTTCGCCCCTTAACCTCTACTAGGGCTTAGGCCCTGGACCCCACTAGGGTTCCTAAAGCGCGCCCCTGTAGTCTTGCGCTCGCGCAAAACCGGACACCTTACGGCGTCACCATTATGTCGGCTGCCGAAAACTTGTGGCCCTCAATAAAAAACATCTTATGATCTGAGAACGGCGCGGTAGGGAGAAAACACAAATCGATTTCTTTGTAGGTAGCGGACCATTAATTCCAATACTCGTGTCTGGGAAAATGTATGCTGACAGACAAAGCGCCATAAAAAAATTATGGGATGTTGTTTCTGACTGTGTTAAGTACGAAATATGATCATTTTTGCATTTGGATTTTGTAGACCAGGAGTTGAAATACGAACTGTGCAAAATTCAAGGCAACCTGACCAATTTTAGTGCCATTTTATATTGCATTACTCCGCTCTGTGAAATGCCGTTTTGGGGTAGCTATTATGGCGGGAAATAACACATCCCTATCATTCAAGGCCCTCTAGCTCAAAATTTCAATGTCATGGGTATGGGAATTTGAAAGTGACATGAAAGCCGAGATAGTGAGCTTCGATCAGAGGGGTGACATGTCCTGGTTGAAAACTTCTACTGGGAGCTGGGGGACACGGAAGTAGCCTAATTTAGTGTGTAAGTCAGTGGGACTTATAATTAGTGGCCCGCTACCTGTACCATAAGGGAGCATATCCCAATTAGCAGGTGTATTAATGCGTGGTTTGAACTTTGAGGTGAAATAGCAAAAAATCTTCACGGTCATGATATGGTAAATTGAAAGTGCCATGAATGGCCAACTTGTTAGCTTTCATATGAGGGGTAGCTTGACCCTGGCGAAAACTTTGACAAGCTTTTAGAGGCCCGTTTATTTTTTGGATTTAGTGTGTAAGTCAATGTAGGAATTAATTGTGGTATGCTCCCTTAAGGTCAACAAAAATAAGAGGGCGTACTTCAAAAACGTCTTGTTAAGGCATGTTATCTCCTGCATACATCCCCAATATTAATGGACGGGTCTCAATGCTATTAGAAAACAGAGCCATTTAGACAAGAACATTGCATTCGTACCAGTTTTTGTCTGCAACAACATGAAAATAAAGAAGTGCTTTGATATTGGTATCTAAGTGCGAGAACACCAAGTCTCAAAGGCTCAAAAATTATAGCAGGTAATGAAAACATGCGAAGTATCACCTAAACCACTTTTTTACTCATGAACTCTTTTTCAAGGGTTATCTGCTGACAATAACTATCTGATATGCATTTCTGTGTCCAGTATCACTCCAAGATCTTTGTGTTTGTACTGTATTTTTTTTTGCAACTTGTCTTAGTTAGCATTTGGAGTATTTATTCCTGATGTAAATAGAGATGGAAAATTGTGTTATTGTTTCATATGCACCAACATTGAATGAATTTGAAAGAAACTTAGGCAAGTTTCTGACGAAAGACGGTAAGGCCTACAGAAGGGTACATTTATGTTTCAACTAGTGTGTGCATTCATCGTATAATTAAAGGCATATTTTCATCATCCCAAACAGTTCCAATTCTCCCAACCTACTTACTTCTAGCCCAGGGTTGTCCAACCTTTCGCAGCGGTGGGCCACATGTAATGGTTAAGATGGACGAGGGGCCGCATTTTATACTCGTTTTTTTATTCAATTTTCCCCACGCCCAAGGCAACAAAATGCAATCATTGCGCGTAGGGAACACTGATTCATTTTCGTTTTTGAATGAACAAATAAATGAATTTTAGCAAAAATTGATGGTGTTGGGTAGAATATTCGGACAAGGTTTTTCTTCTTTTTTTATATTCCTCCTGAATCGTTCTCAATCCGCCCCAGTGGTTAACACTCCAATGTAGCTACATGTGGCAGACATTTGAAATGAATTATTACATTCAAAAGTAAGCATGCCATAGCGGACGGCGAAGCCTAAAGTTGTCATCAATTAATATGCTTATTGAATAATTTTGCAATATAGATTATTTCTGACGGGCCGGACGGAACCTTTTCGCGGGCCGGACCGTGGCCCTCGGGCCGTAGGTTGGACAACCCTGTTCTAGCCCCTCCCACATTTATCTAAAACTCATCTTTATCCAGACACAATCCTAGTTTATTGCTTCATGGCTTGTCCCAGTGGCCATACAAGTCCATAATGTGTAATCAAGACACTCTCAGTGCCCATGCTGTGTAATTTAGCTATGATGCATTGTTTGAATGTGATGCCAATCAAAGAGCTGTACCAATTGAGAGTTTTGATATATGTATACTGAAACTGTAGTATGGGGTGACGAATGACTGCCTTTAATAAAATAATTTACTATTTACTGTTTATTAGTAATTTAATGTGTATTTTTTACCTTATAGTTTTCCTTTTTCTCTGTAACTCTGCAAAACTGTATTACAGTGCACCTCCAAAAGTCTGAGTGTCTGCCCGCTAATAATATTCGTTGGCTAAACTGAAAGTGTACGGTGTACGGTAGCTCTGTTAACCCATCTTCGGAATCTCTTGTGCACTAATTTCCGAACAGGCTCCAAAACGTTAACTTCCGCCCTGTGTGACTCTTCTCCTTCATGATTGTTTCTTGCAACCTTAAAAATTCAAATTCAGAGCAAAACACAGACAGGGTGCACAGGTTGCCCCTCTGTGATTGGCACATGATACGGGAAGTTGTTTTTACTTTGGCTGCAAAGGCTTAATATAAGCTTATAGCCATGCTGTCTGCCCTCAGTTCTGAGCTAGCCTTTTAAATAATAGGTCTCTCAAGAACTCTCGAAGGGTTAAACCCACAATACTCTTAAAAAGAGATAAAATTAGCCAGCACATAACGTGTGTACAATTTTCTTCGATAGTCCTGTTCATTTTGCTAAAAGCATTATCAGCCTTAAAAAATTTCAATTCGAGAAACAGGATACTATATAAAAGATTCCTTCCACAAAAAGTAGGAGGACTTCCCGAGCCCCTAAAAAGGGAGGAACTTCGTGCAAAGTCTCAAAAATTTCAAATCAAGTGTACAGCCTTAAAAGGCTGATTTAAAACTGCCAAATTTTGTCTGAATGCGGCAAACGAGCACTTCATCAATAACCTCTTCAATAGATCTCTATCGGATAAATATAATATAAAATAGCTCTAGGTAGTGATGACAGCTTATAGTTATAGCCCGCCCTTCAATCAGAATATCAAACCTCAATGTCACCAAAGGACCATTTAAAACAATGAGAATACGATAAAATCTGAACAAAGGCCAAAGAGCTAAAACAATACCTGGCACTGGCACTTAATCTCGGAAATCCGAATCTGTGTCAAAGTTCCGGCACCACCAGTCATGGAAGCCTTTGGGAGGGCACCCGACCTAAATAATACCTAATTAATTCTGGGCTTAAAAGGGACGGTAAATTGGAAACAACTCACGAGGAGAATGAAGTTTGCTCCCTCGATTCTCTCATCGAAGCGCTCTAAAAGAACAAATATTCTAACGAATGAAAACCAGGACAAACTTAAAAGTCCAACTACTGATGAAGCTCAACATCTAAAAACCAAGACTGGAACATGTCTAGTTAAGGGTTTTAGAAACCTAACAGTACTTCAAAGTACCTGCGGTCTTCAATTCCACCCCACAACACAAACATGCTACCTGTCTAATTACGAGACAGAATATTCGTTATGAACGAACTAAAATTCAAAACTGAAACAAGGGACCACTGCCACCTCTGGGATCCATTCAGCAAAACAAGGCCAGCTTAAACCTTTTTCAAATATATTACTCGCTTTCGTTTCCTGAAATCCTTTTTATAAACCTTCGAGTACCTTGCTCTTTGCCCAAAATACATAAAAACATTTTCCCCTGTATTTCTCATAATTTTCTTGCTTGTTCTATAAATGGTAGAATGAACGGAACAATAACATTATTCTTGTCTGGAAGGTTCCGTTTTCTAGTAGCATTGAGACTCGACCATTTATTTTGAGGATACTCAATACTTGAAATGCTTTAACAAAACGATCTTGAAGTACACCCTCTCCTATTTTGTTGGAATGCATGGTACAGAAAATCGATTTGCGTTTTCTCCCTCCCACGCCGTTCTCGGCTTCCGTACATTAGCCTTGCAAAAGTTCGAAGCCAGCAATCGTGGAAAGTTGAAGCATGGAAGAACTAAACGTACTACATCTAACTCATCCATGCTGAGAAAATACAGTTGTGCAAGATATTTGCAAATAGCACGAACAACGAACACTACATTACACTACAGAACACTACAGTATTAGAAAAGTAATTTTCGGCACGCAGAGCATTTCCTTCAGGATTTCATCAAACATCAACGGGAGTAAGGAACAGAGAATTTAACTGGGCACATTTTTATACATAATCGGCTTAGAGTTACTGTGTATACACTCACTTAGTTTACTGTCAACAGAAGTGAAATAATCATTAAAAGCATTGGCAATGCCAGCATAATTATTAATTTCTGTCTTATTGTAAACAACGGTTTTTATTACATGTTTTGTCTTGCTCTTACGATTTATGAGTTCATTAAAAACCGTCCACACTTTTTGCGAAGAAGATTGGTTACCATTAATGATTTTTTGTTATCGTTTTGTAAAACGAAGACTTAACATGCTTAATAGTCTTGTTTAGAATACGCCTGTAATTCAATAAGTGGACTGGTTTTTCAGGGATTGGATAGTCAATAAACTTGCGATATGGTATATTTTTGGCTAATGAACTTCCGGATACCGCTAGTTACCATGGTTTATTTGCTATCTTTTTCCTTCACAGTCTGACCTTAGGAAAATGAATATCATGTAAGATGCTTAGCCTAGAGATAAAAGCACGGTAAGCCTCGTTTTCATTTTGAAGAGAGTAAATGTCTGCGAAATTAGTAGACTCGACAGATTGAACAAAAGAGGTAAAATCCCTAGAGCAATAAATTCTAACATAAGGTCTATTTGCATTTACGTCAGGAACTTTTTAAGTTCTCAATTATGCAAAAATTGAGAAGGTGGTCGCTTGGATCGTAGTTAAGAAAATCTCTCACAGTAGGGGTAGAGTTCACTTTAAAAAGGTCAACATTAATGTCACCAACATTCAGTCGCTCACACAATGTTTTCGATTTTGATCATATGAATCAAAACAATTCTTCAACAAATGCTGCGATTATTAGAACGGACCTTACAAAAAGCCCAATTTCTTCCAAATGTTTTAAATATTTTTCAAAACAAGCTCCGGTTTTCAGATATTTGTTAAAAAGGAAGCCTAAAATTTCTGCGCGTTTCGCGCGAATCAAAGTCTGCCAGCCACATCCCATTGGGAACCAGGGCCGTCGCCGGGGTCTCATGCTTAGGGGGTGTCATTGTCCAAAATTTCGACTGGCTGGATTTTTCTCCAACTAAATGGATGAGTCATCAGATCAGTTTCGGAGAGAATGAACACATGTAACATGAATGCCTGGTGGAATAAGTCTGACAGGACGAGACTGACGACTGGCTAAGCCGAGTGCTACCACTGGTTGGTGCGGAATGCGCATATAATTTTTAAAAGTCAAGACCCCTTAGATAGCCGGAAATGGAATTTTAAAGGTTGGTATAGGCAAGGCCTACACAGGTATTTTTAGCAGGGATGTAACAAAATTAACGTAAAACATTCAGACCTGAAGGCTGGTGGGATAAGTCTTAGAGGACGAGGCTGACTGACTTTCTAAGAGGAGCGTCACCATCAGTTGCAGGCCCGTAGCCAGCCCATATGGAGGGGTAGGTCTTTTTTCCAAGATGTGGACCTTTTTCTAAATACGAAGGCGACTGGCGCGTGCCGTAAGCATGCAATTGCTAGGGGTCCGGGGCATGCTTCCCCGAAAAGTTTGAAATCTGCAGATCTCCTGCAATCTGGAGCATTTTAGAGGACATTTGAAAACAACAGAAGCCCTTTTTCCCCAGGAATTCCAAACAGTATACACCACTTTTTGAGGAAAAAATCATACATGTAATCTGGAAAAATGGACCTCCCTCAAGTTGGGGTGGGTCGTTCGAACGCTCCAACCCCTTGGCTACGGGCCTGAGTTAGCGCAAAGCGCACGGAAAATTTTCAAAACTCACGACCCCGTAGATAGCCGGAAACGGCATTTCCCAGGCTGATGTAAGCAAAGTCTACACAGACATTTTTAGCAAGGATGCAACATATTAACGTGAAGCACTACAGATCTGAAGCATGGGAGATAAACTTTTAAAAGCGCAGTTCTCTTACTCAAAACAGTACCAATTCTCCTAACGGTCTGCCTGAAGTCCCTCCCACAATTCTCTGAAATTCATGCTCATCCAGTTACGATCTCAGTTTATTGCTTCAAGGTGAGAATAGAAAAACTCAATTTATATAATCAAAACACTCTCAGTGCCGTTCATGCTGTGTAATATAAGCTTTGGTACTCTGTATTGTTTGAATTAGCTGTCCATCAAAGAGCTGAGCCAATTGAGAATTTTGGTACCCCTACCAAAATTTTAGTTTGGAGTGAGAGGTTTGGGCCTTTAAAGACCAAGAAAACGACTATCCAAGCGGATCGCCACCATCAGTTGGTGCGGAGCGTACAAAAGTTTGAAAATCTGCAACTTCAAATAGCCGGAAATGGCATTTCCCAGGCTTGCATAAGCCCCCGCCCCTTCCTTGTGCGAAAAATTTTAAGGTGTACCGCTTCTGGTGAAATATGTCGATGAAGCTCTTCAAATTGCATTTTTAGAAGTAAATCGTGTGGCCGATTGGTTAGCCGCAAACAAGTTATCGTTAAATATTAACCAAACAAAGTTGTTGGTTTTTGATAATAGTAGAGGTGAATAGTCCCCAATACACCTTAAACTTAAAGGTATCGTTAAAAATAATCATTTTACTAAATTTTTAGGGATTACAATTGACAGCAAACTTTCTTGGAAGAATCACATAGATAATGTCGCCAAGTCCGTTTCTAGAATGGTTGATGTTATGAACAGGTTAAAAAATTATCTTCCTAGTAAACTCCTATTAACCATTTATAATTCTCTTATTGTCTCTCAGCTTACTTATAGTATTTTGCTATGGGGTAATTCCCCTCAAACTTACATCGACAAACTTCTTGTTCTTCAAAAGCGGGCTGTTCGTATAATCTCAAATGTCCCACCTTACACCCATGCACTTCCGTATTTTTATAACCTTAACATGCTAACTTTAAAAAGATCACTACAAATACCAATTAGACATTTTCCTATATAGACACCATAATGATCACCTCCCCTATGATTTGAAATCGTTTTTTCACCCAAATAGCACCCATCACAATTATCCTACTAGGGGAAGAGATAATCTCATACAACCCTTCACACGGACAGTAATTGCTCGTTCCCACGTACGAAGTTATGGGGTACACCTCTGGAATTCCCTCGATACTAAATTACGAAGCTCTCCTAATATAAACTTATTTAAGAAGTACTTTAAGAAATTTCTTCTTTCTGTTTATATTTCTTAACAAAATTTGGTTCTTGTGGTTAATGAGCCTGGAATTCGTGTGAAAATTTACTGCACTTTTCTGTATAGCCTATAGCTGCATTATGTTTTATTTTAAAAATCGAAAACCTCTGGTTAGGACCAGACTAGAAAAGCGTATAGCTTCATCTGGTTCCATTTTTTCTTTTGTTTTTTACGTACTGTAATTTAGTGCATTGTCTGATTTTATATTTCTATACCAACATTTGTATGTAGTGCAATTGAAAAAATAAAAGAAACGAAACGAACGATATTGATATCAGCTTGAAATAAAGACGAAGTAGTTTGGAAAAAGAAAATATAGCGAGGAAAGTCTTAGCAATCTTTTTATTTTATAGTTGCTATTCTCACAGTGACCCTGCCTTAAACAGATAAATAAACCTTTATAAACTTTTCAAGGAATGGGAAACTGAACGATTGGCAAATGATACGAGTAAAGTGCACTGGTCGAGAAGATAATTGCTAATAATCTTATTGAATTTTCACGGCCACAAAGTTACGGACATCAACAGTGAGCTACACTGTATAGGTTATGGGCAGAGGATTCTCTGCCAAAAATAGGCAAGCACAGCATTGTAAATCTAAGCGGAGCGCCACGATAGCTGGCGAAGAGCTTCCAAAAAATGAAAAATCGCGACTTCTCAGAATTCCCGAAATAGCATTTTCAGACTTGTAAGTTACACCAGGGAGGTGCTAACTAAACAGTGGTTACTTTCAACTCTCGTTTGCAATAAAATTTTCACTCCTATAAGAAATAAAAAAGTGCAACACAACTTTAGAAAATAACCAGATAAAACGTACCATTTCACATTGTGGACCAAAACTTTCGGCTCTTTATACACATGGGTTCTCTCCTGTCTGCGAATGTAATCTAAACACAGGTAGTTTTAACATTTTCCTGGCTAGAATCATCCCATAACGTTTTGCAGCCTCGGTCCAAACGATACTCTACCATATCAGGCAAAATCATGTCCAAACTCTCAAGCGAAACTGAGGTATGCATAATTGTTTTGTGTAGGCTCTCAGAATGTGTGACCAAGTGTCATTTTGTTTTAGAATATTTTAAGAAACCTTTACATTGAGTATGATGCTTTTTTATATTTCTGGCAAATTCCGGGAAGAATTCAGACACCTTTAAAAGATGAAAAGCATGGTAGGTAATAAGACTTAAATAGGCTAGCTATCAGATTTTTGTAAACCTCTGCCCGAAATTCAGATTTTGCGAAAATTTGGTAGGCAGTCTTCTACCTGCTTCATTGTCTTAGGGTTTAAGGGGGATTTTCACCTTCCCTAATGATTTTTGTGTGTCTTTATATAAGACTTGCACCAAACTACGCTAGTTCTTGTGAACGTGTTCTACCATGTACCTAAACACCCAGGCAGATTTACTTAACAAAGTTAAAATCTCTCAGACGACCAATACATGGGGATCATGTGTGTATTCGCCCACCTGACCTATCTCTGGCGCGTGTGTATACACGAAGTTTCAATAGAGAGACGCAATGACTGACAGATCGTTGTCATGGGGAGGGGACACCCTCCATGGACATACTTCCCATTTGCTTTTGGAAAATCGATGAATGCAAAATTGCCTACATTCGACAGCATTTTGTAACATGCATGACCACCTATTAAGGCTCGCGTACCATAACAGAATGTTGCCAATTTTAGAATTTGCGTGAACAGTTGGATTCCAGTGCACAACAAAACCTTTCAACAAATCACTAGGGAAAGAGGCAGTCCGTCTCCCAAATACGTTAAAAACGTTTGCGGCTATGCGTCTGCGTAAGTTGCTATATCAGAAGAAATATTGGTATATGTAGTAACATTGAGTAAGGTCGTTAACACGTGGAAAAACCGTGCTCGACTTGACCTAAACTAATTGGTTAGAAATAGAGCTTTAAAACCTCCTCTAAGGAACTGAAGATGGCGGAGAGCGTGGAAATTTCGTTAATTTGATAACCAATTTTGAGAGATTATTTTCAAAAGTGATCTTGTTCGAAAGGTCCTCTAACCCCATCTCAGCCTATCTCTACAGAAATATAGCTAAAATGCCCCTGGAGGAAAACTGGAAGTCGAGCCTAGGTAGCCGGGTCTTATCCAAACGAACAATCAACCATGATTGGATTGATACAAATTAGATGACACTAAAATCTACTAAATAGATATAATGAGCGCGTGAAAGTTTTGGCAGCTTACAAAGACTTTCAAAAATGGGGCTAAATGGTGCAATTTAAGTGAGAAAAGTCTACGGCACTTGATTTACCTGGAAAATTCGACATGGATCAGTAGGGAAAAGCGTGCCAGAGCGAGGATGAGAAAATTCCAACTGGAATTTCAGATTTTCCAACGATCGTCGGTCTGACGATTTTTTTTTTTTTTTTTGGGGGGGGGGGGGGTGAGACACCCCCACTCCAGACGACTTTGGCAACAATATAATTTTCAGTAGTAGGCACGGTGTGTGTAGTGATGTTTATTTTTGTATGCGTACGAGATGACCGGTGGAGAACCAGCCCCCCCCCACTTCTTCAATAAATGAATTTCAGACAGGGTGTGGAAAAGATCGAGCAGCCATTTGAGCCAAAGGTTGGGTGTTTCATTAACACAGAAAACTGTCAAGCATAAATTTCTTTCCCTGAAAAGTACAAAAGCATCATATGTTCAAGGAAAATTTAAGGTTTTCGTGAAAAATCAAACAATTAACAAAATCGCCGAACATTCGAACAGCATATAAGAAATCGTATTCAACTCACGTCATAGTATCGCGCATCTTTTTGGGCGGAATGGTAGAATATACAGGCAAAAGTTGCAAAAACGTTCTGGGATGATTTCAATTGTCAGCAGGGGTGGCGCCAGCGGGGTGGGGCCGGGGGCCATGCCCCCCCCCCCGTCGGGGAAGGTCGGCGATTTCGTCCGGGAGGCCTAATAATATTAAAAAAAATTAATTCAAAAACCTAAAGGGACTGAAGTTACTAGGTGGGTGATCTTGAACACATTTTTTGTTTTGCAATGCTATTTTAAAGCATATTTGGGAATCGATTTTCAATCACTTTTTCTTAGCTCTGTTATACCTCAGTCCATGTACCTTAATTGTCCTATCTCATCCCCCGTCGGGGAAGGATGGCATTTTTTGCGGAAGGCCTAAAAATGAAGAACGTAAGGACTGAAGGTGCTGGATGGATGATCATGAACTGGTTTTGTTTTCTTTATGGATTTTTTTTTTTCGTTTGTAACCCTATTTTTTATGCATCGATTTTAAGCCCAGGTCACACTACAGCGATATCGGATCGGATTACTATCCGATTTTTGTCAGTTTCATTTGAAATCTCTTCCATCCGTTGTCGGAAAGAACCAAAAATTTGCTATCCTGTGTAAATATGTGATCGGTCTGAGAGAACCACGGAAATCAAATACTTTTTATTTCGCGAAGTCACATTGCCAAATAGCTTTATCGGACTACGCGTATGCGATAAAAGCTGTCTGTGGGTGTGACGTCACGGAATAATTGGCATAACTTAGAACTTCGTAGTCTTGCGATACAATTCATATATGTACACTGGTTGGCAATTTTTTGTTTCTTTTCGACCAAAGATGAAGGAGATATTAATTAACCCTCACCAAAATCGGAGCGAAATCCGATCCGATATCGTTGTAGTGTGACCTGGGCTTTAATCGGTTTCAGTCACTTCTTACTAGTTCTGCTATCCCTCCTCCCATCTTCAATCCGTGTGCGCAAGGTCATTTTCCCGTCGGGAAAGACTTCCCTCCCCCTGTTGTTGAGAAAATCTAATTTCATTGAGGATCTTTCATATACAGGCCCACGATAAAAAATGTGGGCCTGATAACTTCAGTCACCCCGACGATCTTCTTGACTTTGCTTACTAGAAGACCATATTCTTCTAAGAAACTGACAATTCCAAATTTTCCTTATACAAAAACGGACGAGTGGTTTTTCATGTGCATGTATTGCCCTATGGTCTTTTTTTTTAAAGTCCTCCCGACCCTCTGGCAAAGGTCCGTTCGCCATGCATTGCCCTATGGTCTGCCATCTGGCCCGCCCCGACAGCCTAATTCCAGCAACGGTAACGAAAATCGGCCAGGCCGTTTTGGGCTACACACGATGATAAGCAGTGGCTTGAATATGTCTCCCGTTGACTGAAAATTCATTTGCAGCCACCTTGTAACGTGACATTTTTTCAAATACTTTGGAAGTAAGATCATTTATAGTCTGAAGTTCGGGCAGTCACGAAGAAAATTTCATCTATTTAGTGGATATTGCAATTGAAAATAACGAAGATTCCTGGTAAACTGGTAAAAAAAAGTATGTTCTTAATACCGTTGCATAGTTTCCCCCGAAAAGAGACAATTCCATTACATCTAATTGTAGCATTACATTTTATCTGGTAAATTTCTGATCACTTAGCAAGTTGGTTTTTTCTAGTGAAGTGAAATTTCCATTTCAAAGGAAAACTCAAAATAACGACCGCTCTATTTCTAGTTACAAGTCTGGCACATGCCATTTTCGGGTGTCTGTGGTGTCAGTTTTTTATAAATTTTCTATACGTTCCGCCCCAACTGATGGGTGGCGCTCCGCTTAGATAGTGTTTTGGTCGAAAAAAATGACTTAACAGAACAATGCATGCTTGCATATTATTCTTCGTTCTGGGGCAGTATTACAAAGTGAAAATTTAATTGCGAAAGAAAGCCCAAAATAATGACTATCGGTACTTTGTTTCTAGTTACCAGCCCGGCAGCGGAAATGCCTTGTGGGTTCTTAATTTTTCAATAATATCTGTGCGCTCCACTTATAGTCTTTCGGGCAATATTATATTTTTTCGGACAAAAAAAAAAACAGAGCAATTCTGCCCCCTCCCAAACTGAAACACTCCCCTCCGCCTATTTCAGAACTTCAAATATATGGGAAGCCAAACTTTTTCCGCGGGAAAATTTTCCAGTGTGGTCCGAGGGCATTAATCTGCCTGATGATATTCAGTAACCCCAACAAAACTGTTCAAAACTATTGATCACCCCCTACTTGATTTTTCTTATGAGAAGGTCAAATTCTTCCATAAAACACCAAAATCTGTCATAATATAGGCCTAAGTTTCAGATTGTTAAAAGTGGCAACATTTTCCAATTTTGATGGTTACTCAGTACAACAATTACCAGACAACTTTGTTAATCACCCCGACATTCTACCTAATTTTGCTCTTGAAAGGCATATCACTTAAAACAGAACCCATTTTTTTTATTGTAACCTTACCAAAAACCAAATTTTCTTATATTAAATTCCAGAATTTCTGCAATATAATCAGCCCTTATATTTCAAATATTCGTTCAAAAAAGGAAAAAAAAAACTTTTCGGCAAACTTTTAGTCTCGTCTTGAGACCTTAGTAAGTAGTCCTAGAACGATTAAATGAATAACCCCAACCCCAGAATTTCAGCTGTCGCCTGTAAAACGATTTTGAACTTGCCCATATGAAGGATAGATTCTTCAATAAACAATTTTTAATTTTTAATTGTCATTACAAAAGCCAAATTTCTTTCAAAAAATAAACTTCAGGTTTGTAAGAATTAAAAAAAAAAAAGCCAAAAATTTAAAATCTGTCAAGTTACGTCCCACCAGGACAAACCCATCGCCTTTGTCGGGGTCTTTAACTGCTGGGCCCCTGTCGGGGAGCTTGCCCCCCCCCCCTGTCGGGCAAAACCTGGCGCCACCCCTGATTGCCAGGCTTCACAGACAGACAAAACGGACACAGGTTTGTACACAATGTTACGGTTGTGGGGAAGGGTATGCTTCTGAATTATATATTGGAATAAATTTGCTGGCCTATTTAATCGACATTAATTTGTGATGATGAGTGCGGTGTGAATATACAGAAAAATTAAAATGGATTTCAAAATAATTTTTTTTTTACCATAAATTCTGTTGAATTGGGCGGTATGTTCGGTCCAAAAAGTTCGTTGCGCTCCACATCAACTGGTAACATTTACATTGGAGTAGGGAAAACACGTCAGTTTAGCTTAACAGGAAAAGGCCCCAGCTGGTTCGACTTAGACCATTTGCTCAGAAATGAGTGGTGAAACTCTAACTAACTAACCTATCACGATTTTTCTTTTTTGCCCGAAAGACTATCTACACGGAGCCCAATATTGATGAGAGTACAGATAACTTTGACAAATCATGACTTCTCAGATAGCTGAAACTAGCAATCCCCGGGATAAGGATGTAAGTGGAATCTTTGTAGTCGCTATTTTTAACACTTTCTTTGCAACAAAGTAAATGATTTTGAAACAGATTATCTGTTCATATCAAGTGACGTTATTGTGATGCGTAGATCGTTTTATAAAATTTGTATAGACCAAAGCTCCTTACCTCTTGAGAGACCTGTGCGGGCATAGACTTCTGTCCAGTTTAAAGGCAGCTATTGAAATTATTTAAAAAAGTTTAAAATAATAATTATTTTGGCGTATTAACTTTGAAATTTTCATAACTAGGACCGTAGACATGGTATTATACTAGGGGTGTAGGTATGGAACTTCGACCCGTTGGTCCTTTTTCCGATATAGAGTGGAGGTGCCTTCGGACCCGTTTTGGAGAGTACAAATACCTATATAAATTGTTCTTGTAAACATTACTGTGGTCCAGAAAAAAAGAATCTCGCTTCCACCTCTAATAGTTTCCCTGGAAAACTATAGGCCTGTATGGCCTCGAAGTCTGTCCAAATTTCTCATTTGTTTTCATGTAAGTTTCTTCTGTCATTTCTCACATCAATAGACGTTAAGGAAGTTTCAATAGAAGGGAAGCAAGATGTGGTTAAATGATCTTCTCAGAAAGGGGTCTAAGAGAAAAGTGTCTCACCTGGATTTTTTCAATTTAAAAAGAGCCTGAATGGGGGAAAATGGCAATTTGATACATTTTGAAGTAAACTGTTTCAATAAAGACGCCCATTATAGGGACTGTAGCCTACCAAGATCACATTGATACATAACATGAACCTATATTTCCGTTGAATGTGTATGGATGAACCAGGCCCATAGCCAGGGCATTTTCAATGAAGAAACAATTCTCAAGGAGAAGTCCCCTCCTAAAGTAAAGGCATTATCTGACGGTGGCAGGCCGCAACGGGATCATCTCGGCCAGGTACACAAGTACAGTCACATTTACATAATACATCGAATCTATATTCTGGACGATATTCTGGGGGATTTTCAGTGATAATTGTAACAGGTAAGACATACATTCAATTTGATACAGTGTTGTGCCCTTCAAATTTTTAAAGTTTTTATATTCTGAAAAGCCAGCTCGAAATAATGTATCAAGTTTTCTATATTTATAGTCACTCTAATGTAATTGGTGTTTTCGCAATCACCTTCATGCGCATCAGATGCTCAACTTTTTGTGTTTTCAGCATCCATAAAACCCATTAAAGCCTTTCTGGACGATACACCAGTTCGTTAGGTGCTGATATTTTGTGAAGTCTTTGTCTCTTCTGATTAAATCCGCGTTTCTATCGGCCCTTGTCACTTTAAATATTTAAAGCAGCAGGCAAACTGGACAAGAGAGATGGGGGTGAGGGGCTCATACCCCCTTTCCCCGGGTTAGGCAAAACTCGGGACAATTTCCATTGGTAATCAAAACTTTACGGGCAAAAGCGGCTCATTTTTTTTTGGGGGGGGGGGGGGGACAACTGTCCAGTACGGTTACCGTGACTGTAAAGTAAAATGCAGATCATTTACAAATCTCCCTCTTAAAAATTGCAAGCAAAGATAACAGCTTGAATGGTATTACTATTATTTTCCTGCAAAAGGAAGAAAATGTTTCCAGTTTTTAAGCAGTAATTTATTAAACATAATATGTTGAAATCATCTTAGACATTTATTGCCCTTGTCATGGCTGTCTTGGTCAGGACGAACGGAAATTTTGTCGTTTCAGATTATGTAAGATAAGGGCTTGTCAACCGCTTGTCAACTAAAACCTACAGTGCGAACCCTATGTTAGTTCCTTCTTACTAGATGATGAACAGTCAAAATTGGATGCGGTGATGAGTTTTCAGAACGCATGACTTGTTAGGGTACAGTCAGCTACTGGAAGAAAAAAACACCATCGTCTTGACACGAGATTCGCATAACGGAGACATTTTGACGCTGTTAACGAATAATATATTTTGGGGAAACTGTTTTCGGTACGTTCCGCGCCTTCAGCTGGTAGTGGCAGATATACTTAGATCTCAGTGTGGACTTATAGGCGGGAGGTGGGGCAAGATAAGTGTTCAACTTCCTCCTAAAATACGACAAATGTTCAAGCTTATATGAAGTTTCAGAGTCGGGGAATTTTGTTCTTTCGGCAGTGGTTGTCATCTGAACAATAATACTCTCGTGTTACTGGTCTCCGGAATTCTGAATAGATTTTCGCTCATACTGTATTTGTCACACTGACTTTCTCCACATGTTGCTATAGAAGTTACTCATGAGTGCTACATTGGATTGATTACTGTCATACCAGGCTCACCTTGTTGGGGAACACTGCTGCTCCTTCCAAGGAAATTTGGAAATCAGCAGACTCGGGAACATGAACTGCCATTCTGCCATTAACCCCCCCCCCCCCCCCGCCTCCCCCTCCTCCCAAAAGAAATGATTTTGCACCAACACAAGCCAGTCCAAAACTTACTAAACCTTCAGGATTAATTCTGTTTAAGTCCAAAATCTCAACTCCCCATTTTATATTTAGACGCCTTAAAGAGGTTAAACATTTTCAAATGGGAGGGGGGACTTCTTTTGTGCCTGTTCAGTAGATCTTTCATTTTAATGCGACATAAAAGCACAATGCGAAAATTGTATTCAATAAGCCAGTTGAAGCCATGGCGTACTGTAACTTGCTACCGAAATTTCCTGAAATTTAGGGGGTGTGTTACTGAGGCCAACATTTTTTTGAACGCTTTGCGACAACAAATGGTGGCTCTCCGCTTTAGATATTGCTAACACGATGCAATGAAGATGTCATTTAACCTCTGCTGCGCATGCCATCAAACTCACTTTGGAGCGTAAATACTGCAGTTTTGACATGTTTTACAGTGAGAAACGATAGAAGACGCGTTTGAAAATTTTTGAGGGTCCTTGGGTATTTCTGGTAATAACAATTCTATCTCACACAATGCATAGCATTGGCTTATGATATTCTGCGAAACGAAACGAAACGAAACGAAACAAATTAGTTAAGGCCACCCATGGAATAGGAAGCTATAACGGATAAGAGGAGGACAAAAATCAATCGGTCAAAGTAGTCCTAGGTTTATGAACATATTTCTTGCTCTGTTTCGCAAAATTTCATTAAAATATCATCAAAATATCATGAATATAATGGTGTTTTTATAATTTGCGAAACAAAATGAAACAAATAACGTTACCGTGGAAGTCACGATCTGTTTCATAAGCAATTGACATAGCGGGTAAGGGTATAGAAAAAATTCAATCAGTCATCAAAGCCTATTTACAGATTTTTCACACAGTACTAATTAAAGCTGTTGTAGGAAACTCTTGCATATACGGGCGCAGCAATCCACCTACACCAATACTTAGAAACGGAATTATTACGGACTTTACGCCGGAGAACGCTCTCTTTACAATGGGATAAGAGGTCAGATATAGCCTATAATCCTCGACAAAAATGATGCGGGGACAAAACAAGCAATGCAATTAGCAATGAACGGATCACTATCCCGCCCTCCCCCATTCAATGTTGCAACAGCCCAAGACGTCCTGAAACTTCAACATTGATACGGGGAGCGGGGTTTGTCCCATGTATTTTTGTCGAGTATTGTACTTATTATAGCAGAGGTATCAGGAAACGTTAACCATTATCAAGGTTCACAATTCACATGCCTTTATACAATACACCAATTAAAGAGGTTTGCCTGTATATCGGAACGATTGCTTGGCGATCCTGAGAATAGAGGAAGCTTATACGAACGCGCACTAAAAGAAATAATTATTCCACAGAGATACAGTGAAACTTTCATGAAAAATAGAAAACAACTTACAAATTTGGAGATGATTTTTTTACTAGGTCTACCCGATATTTGATCTACAGTTTTGAAACATATACAAGTTTTTGTTGAGCATAAATGTAATATAATTAGAAAAAGAGAATGATCTGATTAATGGGAAGGATTTAAAATCAGAATCAGATCTGAATTCTCTGCACGCCGTGTGAAGGCGGCTAGAATTATTACGTTTCGTTTCGCAGATTATCATTACCCCACCACGCTATTGCTATTTTGCGTAACAGAGCAAAAAATATGTTCATAGGCCTAGGCCTTCTTTGACCGATTGATTTTTGTCCTCCTCTTATCCGTTATAGCTTCCTATTCCATGGGTGGCATAAACTAATTTGTTTCGTTTCGTTTCGCAGAATATCAATAGCCCACCACGCTAATGATAATTTGCGAAACAGAGCAAAAAATACGTTCATAAACCCAGGACTACTTTGACCGATTGATTTTTGTCCTCCTCTTATCCGTTATAGCTTCCTATTCCATGGGTGGCCTTAACTAATTTGTTTCGTTTCGTTTCGTTTCGCAGAATATCAATAGCCCACCACGCTAATGATAATTTGCGAAACAGAGCAAAAAATACGTTCATAAACCTAGGACTACTTTGACCGATTGATTTTTGTCCTCCTCTTATCCATTATAGCTTCCTATTCCATGGGTGGCCTTAACTAATTTGTTTCGTTTCGTTTCGTTTCGTTTCGCAGAATATCATAAGCCATAGCATTCAGGAAATACGTGAGAGCGCGCCACTGACTACAGCCTCATTGTGCTTCTAACTTTCGTTGATGTAACATCAACTCTAGCAGCATAGCTAGGTGAGTGTACACACTAAATGTGCTTTTCAATTAAGTCAACAGCACTTGTAAGACACAATTGTCTTCTCGCTGAATAGAATTACAGTACTACAAGGAGTAGACACTATTGTCGGTACTCCTTCACTCTAGTATAGCCTAGGCTTCAAAATTGCCCTCAAACGAAGAATAATTTGCATTGTTCTGTTGAGGAATCTGTTCGACCAAAACACTATCAAAGTGGAGCGCCGCCATAAGTTGGGGCTGAGCGTAGAGAAAATTTAAAGACAATCTAACCGTCAGACAGCCGGAAATTGCATTTCCCAGACTTGTAACTAGAAATGAAGCAGTCGTTATTTATGAAATTTTCACATCTGTCAATAGAAAAAACAACTACATGTAATGAATTTTATCAGAGCTAGTATGCTCAACAGCTGAACTGAGCAAGTGGACAACTTCCTGAAACGGACAACCAAATACACAATTTTGTAATTCACCAATTTTTGAAACCCAGCCCATCAGCATCACTGTGAAGAGCTATGCTGAACAAGCTAATTTTTAGACCCTGGAAAATTTTCAAGTGGTTCCACCAGGATTTGATCCGGGGACCTTCAGCATGCAAAGCAGTACGCTCAAACCACCGAAAAGAAAAAGTATGTTCAAGATCACCCATCCAGTAATTTCGGTCCTTGCAGGTTTTTTTTATAATATTTTTTAATATTTTTTAGGCCTCCCCAACGAAACCGCTGACCTTCCCCGACGGAGGGAGGGGGGGGGGCAGTGTTCCCCGACGGGGGGAGCATGGGTCCCACGCCAGCTGACACCACATCTGCCCTCCTATGAAAAAGAAAAGAAAAAAGGGCTTGGTATAGTAGTCAGTCATTCGTCACCCTAAACTACAGTTTCAGTATGCATATATCAAAACTCTCAATTGGTACAGCTCTTTGATTGGCATCACATTCAAACAATGCATCATAGTTAAATTATACACAGCATGGGCACTGAGAGTGTCTTGATTACACATTATGGACTTGTATGGCCACTGGGACAAGCCATGAAGCAATAAACTAGGATTGTGTCTGGATAAATATGAGTTTTAGATAAATGTGGGAGGGGCTAGAAGTAAGTAGGTTGGGAGAATTGAAACTGTTTGGGATGATGAAAATATGCCTAGAGGGATCCTGCTTCCATTGTATAAATCTCTAAGTTCGTCCTGCCTTGGAAAATTGTAGGCATGGAATCCTCAAACAAGATGGAAAGCTGCTTAAAAAGGTTCAGAGGGTTAAGGGTTTTGAGGAAATAAATTCTAGTAGTCTTTTTGAAAAGAAATACGGAGTTACCAGAGTGTACGGGAAGTACTTCTTCACAAAAAGGCTATCGAAGCTTGGAATAGGCCTAAGTCTGTTACCACATGAAGCTGTCGATTGCAACTTTATCAATATGTTTAAGTTCTTCCTCACTAAAGATCGCATCTTATTCTAAAGGGAGTTTACATATTTAATAAATCTGTGACTCCCTTCCCCGTCAGCCACCTGCTTACTTAGTCAGGTGAATACAAGTGAAAAATCAAAATAAATGAAATAAATATTACTCCAAGCATGAGATGAATTAACTCGCGGAGCGGACGAGGTCTTTTCGTTCAGCTCATCGCCACGAAAAACCAGCCTAAAACAAAAAGGGCTGCGGTCACAGAGGCGCTACGCAGACTAGAGATGAGTCACAGGTACCTGTGTTAATCATTACTGTACTCTCAGCTCAAACAGCTCTCACCAGCGCGTGCGCATGTGTACTGTGCATACGTTACCACTTAATAATTCTTTACCACTTCCGGAAACTCAGTATACTGCGCTCGCGTACATCATGACTCCACCCGGGGGTGTTGCGCGGTCTCCTTATAAGGGAAGTATGGTAGGTTTTAATCTCCATCAAGAGTGTTCTTGAAATCATAATCGGCATGCTTTTTCTTCTGAGCTTTTACCGTCGAAGTAAAGCTTCTAGTAACTGGTATTAATTCCAAGTGCAATTTGTGTACTTTATTTAATTTTTACTAAAAATAGTGTAGGATATTTAATTAATGAATAATAAAATCATCCTTTTTTATTTTAAAATAGTGCCTGTCCTATACAGTGAAGCAAGGTCCAACTCGTATACCTAGTGAGCAGGTTTGAGGGGGTGTAGGCAGTATTTTGAAAATGGTTTATTAAAGGGATGAGCGAAATGAATTTATAATTAATGAATAGGTTAAAGAGGGTGTATTGTATACTTCATTATCTCATCGCTTGCCATTAAATACGTACCACAATTGACTTGCGAAGAGTTGAAACAAGTTTAATGGTATCTCTTCGATAAACACTTTTTCAGCAATTTAAAAAAATAATTCACGTGTTCTGTACGTTAAGGCAGTTAGGGACCTGAACTAATGCTTAATGAGCAGGTGAAAAGAGGAGTAATGTAGTCAGCTACACCTTCGCGATTGCCGTGTATTCTTTAAACGACGAAAAATTTGAACACCTTAAAAAGAATTTTTGAATCAAAATTTATCAGCAATGTAAAATGAATCATGTTCTGTGAGTAAAAGAAGTTCGTTACCCGAATTAATGCTTAGTTAGCAGGTTAATGAGGGAGTATTTCACACTGCTACAGTTTTTCTCTTGCTATGTATTCTTTACCACCCTGAGTTTCACGAAAAAATGTGTACACCTCCAAAAATGTTTTAAACAAACAACATATTTTAAGGAGTTTATTGAGATTAATGTTTTGTATAATAAGACACATCGGGACATCAACTAAGGTCTAACAACATTTTCTCTCTTGTCGTGAATTCTTTACCACCATGATTTCGACGAAAAATTTGAACACCACAAGGAGGATTTTTCAATCAACTTTTTATCAGCAATGTAAAATGATTCACTTCATGTGAGTAAAAATAGTTCGTTACCTGAATTAATGCATGCTTAGTTCGCAGTTTAAAGGGGTTGCATTGAAGACAACACCATTTTCTCGCTTGCCGTGTATTCTTTACCACCATAAATTCGACAAAAAAATTGACCACCATAAAAAAGATTTTCAATCCAGCATTTTATCACAGCAATTTAAAAAGATTGATGTTCTATAAAAGAATTCGTTACCTGAATTAATGTTTAGTTATCAGGTTAAAGGGGGAGTATTTTACACTGCTACAGTTTTTCTCTTGCCGTGTATTCTTTACCACCTTGAATTTGACGGAAAAATGAACACTTTAGAAAGTGTTTTAAGGAACAGCATACTTTTAATAGTTTGAAATGATTCATGTTTTGTATGTTGAGGCACTCCGGGACAGAAAATAATGCTTAATGAGCAGTTTAAATGGGTAGCGTCGTAGAAGATAACATTTTCTCGTTTGTCTTGTATTCTTTACCACCATGATTTCGACGAAAAAATTGAACACCACAAGCAGGATTTTTCAATCACCTTTTATCAGCAATGTAAAATGATTCACTTTCGGTGAGTAAAAGTAGTTCGTTACCTGAATTAATACTAAGCAGGATAATGAGGAAGAATCTTCCACTGTTACAGTTTTTCTCTAGCCGTGTATTCTTTACCACCATGAATTCGACGAAAAATTTGAACATCATAAAAAGAATTTTTGAATCAATATTTTATCAGCAATGTAAAATGAATCATGTTCCGTGAGCAAAAGTAGTTCATTCCCTGAATTAATGCTTAGTTAGCAGGTTAATGAGGGATTATTTGACACTGCTACAGTTTTTCTCTTGCCGTGTATTCTTTACCACCCTGAGTTTCACGAAAAAATGTGTACACCTCCAAAAATGTTTTAAACAAACAACATTTTTTTCGGAGTTCATTGAGATTACTGTTTTGTATAATAAGACACATCGGGCCATCAACTAAGACCTAATGAGCATTTTAAAGGGGTAGCATTGTAGACAACAACATTTTCTCGCTTGTCGTGTATCCTTTACCACCATGAGTTCGACGAAAAAATTGAACACCACAAGCAAGATTTTTCAATCAACTTTTCTTCAGCAATGTAAAATGATTCACTTTCGGTGGGTAAAAGTAGTTCGTTACCTGAATTAATGCTTAGTTAGCATGTTAATGAGGGAGAATCATCCACTGCTACAGTTTTTCTCTGGCCGTGTATTCTTTACCACCATGAGTTCAACGAAAAATTTGAACATCATAAAAAGAATTTTTGAATCAATATTTTATCAGCAATGTGAAATGAATCATGTTATGTGAGCAAAAGTAGTTCGTTACCTGAATTAATTCTTAGTTAGCAGGTAAATGAGGGAGTATTTTACACTGCTACAGGTTTTCTCTTGCCGTGTATTCTTTACCACCATGAGTTTCACGAAAAAATGTACACCTCCAAAGATGTTTTAAAGAAACAACATATTTTAAGGTATTTATTGAGATTAATGTTTAGTATAACAAGACACATCGGGACATCAACTCAGGTCTAATGAGCAGTTTAAAGGGGTAGCACTGTAAACAACAACATTTTCTCGCTTGTCGTGAATTCTTTACCACCATGATTTCGACGAAAAATTTGAACACCACAAGCAGGATTTTTCAATCAGCTTTTATCAGCAATGTAAAATGATTCACTTTATGTGAGTAAAAATAGTTCGTTACCTGAATTAATGCTTAGTTATCAGTTTAAAGGGGTTGCATTGAAGACAACACCATTTTCTCGCTTGCCATGTATTCTTTACCACCATAAATTCGACAAAAATTTGAACACCATAAAAAAGATTTTCAGTTAGCATTTTATCACAGCAATTTAAAATGATTGATGTTCTATATGTAAAAGAATTCGTTACCTGAATTAATGTTTAGTTAGCAGGTTAAAGGGGAAGTATTTTACACTGCTACAGTTTTTCTCTTGCCGTGTATTCTTTACCACCTTGAATTTGACGGAAAAATAAACACTTTAGAAAGTGTTTTAAGGAACAACATACTTTTAATAGTTTAAAATGATTCATTTTTTGTATGTTGAGGCACCCCGGGACAGGAAATAATACCTAATGAGCAGTTTAAAGGGGTAGTATCGTAGACAACAACATTTTCTCGTTTGTCGTGTATTCTTTACCACCATGATTTCGACGAAAAATTTGAACACCACAAGAAGGATTTTTCAACCAACCTTCTTTCAGCAATGTTAAAATATTCACTTTCGGTGAGTAAAGGTAGTTCGTTACCTGAATAAATGTTTAGTTAGCAGGTTGAAGAGGGAGAATTTTCCACAGCTACAGGTTTTCTCTAGCCGTGTATTCTTTACCACCATGAATTCGACGAAAAATTTGAACATCATAAAAAGGATTTTTCAATCAACTTTTTATCAGCAATGTAAAATGATTCACTTTCGGTGAGTAAAAGTAGTTCGTTACCTGAATAAATGCTTAGTTAGCAGGTTGAAGAGAGAGAATTTTCCACTGCTACAGTTTTCTGTAGGCGTGTATTCTTTACCACCATAAGTTCGACGAAAAATTTGAACACCATAAAAAGGATTTTTCAATCAACTTTTATCAGCAATATAAAATGATTCATGTTCTGTATATTAAAGTAGTTTGTTACCTGAATTAATTCTTTGGTAAGAAGGTTAATGAGGGAGTATTTTACACTGCTACAGGTTTTCTCTTGCCGTGTATTCTTTACCACCATGAGTTTCACGAAAAAATGTACACCTCCAAAAATGTTTTAAACAAACAACATATTTTAAGGTGTTTATTGAGATTAATGTTTAGTATAATAAGACACGTCGGGACATCAACTCAGGTCTAATGAGCAGTTTAAAGGGGTAGCACTGTAAACAACAACATTTTCTCGCTTGTCGTGAATTCTTTACCACCATGATTTCGACGAAAAATTTGAACACCACAAGCAGGATTTTTCAATCAACTTTTATCAGCAATGTAAAATGATTCACTTTATGGGAGTAAAAATAGTTCGTTACCTGAATTAATGCTTAGTTATCAGTTTAAAGGGGTTGCATTGAAGACAACAACATTTTCTCGCTTGCCATGTATTCTTTACCACCATAAATTCGACAAAAATTTGAACACCATAAAAAAGATTTTCAGTTAGCATTTTATCACAGCAATTTAAAATGATTGATGTTCTATATGTAAAAGAATTCGTTACCTGAATTAATGTTTAGTTAGCAGGTTAAAGGGGAAGTATTTTACACTGCTACAGTTTTTCTCTTGCCGTGTATTCTTTACCACCTTGAATTTGACGGAAAAATGAACACTTTAGAAAGTGTTTTAAGGAACAACATACTTTTAATAGTTTAAAATGATTCATTTTTTGTATGTTGAGGCACCCCGGGACAGGAAATAATACCTAATGAGAAGTTTAAAGGGGTAGTATCGTAGACAACAACATTTTCTCGTTTGTCGTGTATTCTTTACCACCATGATTTCGACGAAAAATTTGAACACCACAAGAAGGATTTTTCAACCAACCTTCTTTCAGCAATGTAAAATGATTCACTTTCGGTGAGTAAAGGTAGTTCGTTACCTGAATAAGTGTTTAGTTAGCAGGTTGAAGAGGGAGAATTTTCCACAGTTACAGGTTTTCTCTAGCCGTGTATTCTTTACCACCATGAATTCGACGAAAAATTTGAACATCATAAAAAGGATTTTTCAATCAACTTTTATCAGCAATGTAAAATGATTCATGTTCTGTATGTAAAAGTATTCCGTTACCTGAATTAATTCTCAGTTAGCAGTATAATGAGGGATTATTTAACACTGCTACAGGTTTTCTCTTGCCGTGTATTCTTTACCACCATGAGTTTCACGAAAAAATGTACACCTGTAAAAATGTTTTAAACAAACAACATATTTTAAGGTGTTTATCGAGATTAATGTTTAGTATAATAAGACACATCGGGACATCAACTCAGGTCTAATGAGCAGTTTAAAGGGGTAGCACTGTAAACAACATTTTCTCGCTTGTCGTGAATTCTTTACCACCATGATTTCGACGAAAAATTTGAACACCACAAGCAGGATTTTTCAATCAACTTTTATCAGCAATGTAAAATGATTCACTTTCGGTGAGTAAAGGTAGTTCGTTACCTGAATAAATGTTTAATTAGCAGGTTGAAGAGGGAGAATTTTCCACAGCTACCGTTTTTCTCTAGCCGTTTATTCTTTACCACCATGAATTCGACGAAAAATTTGAACATCATAAAAAGGATTTTTCAATCAATTTTTTATCAGCAATGTAAAATGATTCACTTTTGGTGAGTAAAAGTAGTTCGTTTCCTGAATAAATGCTTAGTTAGCAGGTTAATGAGGGATTATTTTACACTGCTACAGTTTTTCTCTAGCCGTGTATTCTTTACCACCATGACTTCGACGAAAAAATTGAACACTTTAAGAAGGATTTTTCAATCAACCTGTCAGCAATTTAAAATGATTCACATCCGGTGAGTAAAAGTAGTTCGTTACCAGAATAAATGCTTGGTTAGCAGAATGAAGAGGGAGAATTTTCCACTGCTACAGTTTTTCTCTTGCCGTGTATTCTTTACCACCATGAGTTTCACGAAAAAATGTGTACACCTCCAAAAATGTTTTAAACAAACAACATTTTTTTTCGGAGTTCATTGAGATTACTGTTTTGTATAATAAGACACATCGCTCCATCAACTAAGACCTAATGAGCATTTTAAAGGGGTAGCATTGTAGACAACAACATTTTCTCGCTTGTCGTGTATCCTTTACCACCATGAGTTCGACGAAAAAATTGAACACCACAAGCAAGATTTTTCAATCAACTTTTCTTCAGCAATGTAAAATGATTCACTTTCGGTGGGTAAAAGTAGTTCGTTACCTGAATTAATGCTTAGTTAGCATGTTAATGAGGGAGAATCATCCACTGCTACAGTTTTTCTCTGGCCGTGTATTCTTTACCACCATGAGTTCAACGAAAAATTTGAACATCATAAAAAAAAATTTTGAATCAATATTTTATCAGCAATGTGAAATGAATCATGTTATGTGAGCAAAAGAAGTTCGTTACCTGAATTAATGCTTAGTAAGCAGGTAAATGAGGGAGTATTTTACACTGCTACAGTTTTTCTCTTGCCGTGTATTCTTAACCACCATGAGTTTCACGAAAAAAAAAATGTGTACACCTCCAAATATGTTTTAAACAAACAACATATTTTTAGGAGTTTATTGAGATTAATGTTTTGTATAATAAGACACTTCGGGACATCAAATAAGGTGTAATGAGCAGTTTAAAGTGGTAGCACTGTAGACAACGACATTTTCTCCCTTGTCGTGAATTCTTTACCACCATGATTTCGACGAAATATTTGAACACCACAAGCAGGATTTTTCAATCAACTTTTTATCAGCAATGTAAAATGATTCACTTCATGTGAGTAAAAATAGTTCGTTACCTGAATTAATGCTTAGTTAGCAGTTTCAGCAATTTAAAATGATTCATGTTCTGTATGTAAAGGTAGCTCGTTACCTGAATTTGTGCTTAGTAACAGGTTAATGAGGGAGAATTTTGCACTGGTACAGTTTTTCTCTTGCCGTGTATTCTTTACCACCGTGAGTTTGACCAAAAATGTACACCACCAAAAATGTTTCAAAACAAACAACACATTTTAGGAGTTTATTGAGGTTAATGTTTTGTATAATAGGACACTTCAGGACATCAATTAAGGCCTATAATGAGCAATTTTAATGAGTAGGTTTATAGACTGCTACATTCTCTCGCTTGCCGTGTATTCTTTATCACCATGAATACGACGACAAATTTTAACACCTTCAGTAGAATTTTCGAACCAATATTTTATCAGCAATGTAAAATGATTCACTTTCTGTGAGTAAAAGTAGTTCGTCACCTCAATTAATGCTTAGTTAGCAGGATTAAGAGGGATTATTTTCCACTGCTATAATTTTTCTCTTGCCCTGTATTCTTTACCACCATGAATTTGACGGAAAATGAACACCTTAGAAAGTGTTTTAACGACCACCATATTTGTAAGAGTTTAAAATGATTCATATTTTGTAGGTTAAGGCACTTTGAGAGATTAATAAATGCCTAATGAGCACTTTAAAGGGGTAGCATTGTAGACAAAACGTTTTTTCGTCGAACTCATGGTATAAAGAATACACGGTAGGCGAGAAAATGTAGTTGTCTACAATGCTCCCATTTTACTTGCAAATTACGCATTAATTCATGTCCCGAAATTCCTTAAAAAACAAAGCATGAATTATTTTATACTCTTAAAAATATATTGTTCGTTAAAACATTTTCTAATGCATTTATTTTTCTTTCAATTCATGGTGGTAAAGAATTACCGGAAGCCAGAAAATGTAGTAGTCTACAATGCTACCTCTTTAACATACTCATTAGGCATTTATTCAGGTAACGAACTCCTTTTACATGCAGAACATGAATCTATTTAAATTGCTCATTAAATCTTAATTGAAAAATCCTTTTTAAGGTGTTCAAATTTTTCGTCGAATTCATAGTGGTGAGGAATACACGGCAGGCGAGGAAATGTAGTAGTCTACAATGCTCCCCTTTAACTTGCTTAGTACGCATTAATTCATGACACGAAGTGCCTTAAAAAACAAAACATAAAATATTTTAAACTCCTAAAAAAATATTGTTCGTTAAGACATTTTCTGAAGCATTCATTTTTCTTTCAAATTCATAGTGGTAAAGAATACACGGCAAGCGAGAAAACGTTGTAGTTTACAATACTACCCCTTTAACATACTCATTAGGCATTTACTCATGTTCCGAAGTGTCTTAAAATACAAAACATGAATCTCATTAAACTCCTTAAAATGTGTTGTTCGTTAAAAACACTTTTGAAAGTGTGTACTTTTTCGTCAAACTTATGGTGGTAAAGAATGCACGTCAAGAGAAAAACTGTACCAGTGTAAAATACTCCCTCATTAACCTGCTAACTGAACATTAATTCAGGTAACCTACTTCTTTTACATGCAGAACACGAATCATTTTAAAATTGCTGATAAACTGTTCATTAAAAAATCCTTTTTATGATGTTCGAACTTTTCGTCGAATTAATGGTGGTAAAGAATACACGGCAAGCGAGAAAATGTAGTAGTCTACAATGCTCCCCTTTAACTTTAAGTGTCTTAAAATACAAAACATGAATCTCATTAAACTTCTTAAAATATGTTGTTCGTTTAAGACACTTTTGAAAGTGTGTATTTTTTTCGTCAAACTTATGGTGGTAAAGAATATACGGAGAAAAACTGTACCAGTGTAAAATACTCCCTCATTAACCTGCTAACTAAACATTAATTCAGGTAACCTACTTCTTTAACATGCAGAATAGTAATCTTTTAAAATTGCTGATAAAATGTTAATTGAAAACTCCTCGTTATGGTGTTCAATTGTTCAATTTTTCGTCGAATTCATGGTGGTAAAGAATTACCGGAAGCCAGAAAATGTAGTAGTCTACAATGCTACCTCTTTAACATACTCATTAGGCATTTATTCAGGTAACGAACTCCTTTTACATGCAGAACATGAATCTTTTTAAATTGCTCATTAAATCTTAATTGAAAAATCCTTTTTAAGGTGTTCAAATTTTTCGTCGAATCCATGGTGGTGAAGAATACACGGCAGGCGAGGAAATGTAGTAGTCTACAATGCTCCCCTTTAACTTGCTCAGTACGCATTAATTCATGACACGAAGTGCCTTAAAAAACAAAATATGAAATATTTTAAACTCCTAAAAAAATATTGTTCGTTAAGACATTTTCTGAAGCATTCATTTTTCTTTCAAATTCATAGTGGTAAAGAATACACGGCAAGCGAGAAAACGTTGTAGTTTACAATACTACCCCTTTAACATACTCATTAGGCATTTATTCAGGTAACGAACTCCTTTTACATGCAGAACATGAATCTATTTAAATTGCTCATTAAATCTTAATTGAAAAATCCTTTTTAAGGTGTTCAAATTTTTCGTCGAATCCATGGTGGTGAAGAATACACGGCAGGCGAGGAAATGTAGTAGTCTACAATGCTCCCCTTTAACTTGCTCAGTACGCATTAATTCATGACACGAAGTGCCTTAAAAAACAAAACATGAAATATTTTAAACTCCTAAAAAAATATTGTTCGTTAAGACATTTTCTGAAGCATTCATTTTTCTTTCAAATTCATAGTGGTAAAGAATACACGGCAAGCGAGAAAACGTTGTAGTTTACAATACTACCCCTTAAACATACTCATTAGGCATTTACTCATGTTCCGAAGTGTCTTAAAATACAAAACATGAATCTCATTAAACTCCTTAAAATATGTTGTTCGTTAAAAACACTTTTGAAAGTGTGTACTTTTTCGTCAAACTTATGGTGGTAAAGAATGCACGTCAAGAGAAAAACTGTACCAGTGTAAAATACTCCCTCATTAACCTGCTAACTGAACATTAATTCAGGTAACCTACTTCTTTAACATGCAGAATAGTAATCTTTTAAAATTGCTGATAAAATGTTAATTGAAAACTCCTCGTTATGGTGTTCAATTGTTCAATTTTTTCGTCGAAATCATGGTGGTAAAGAATTCACGGCAAGCAAGAAAATGTAGTTGTATACAATGCTACCTCTTAAACATACTCATTAGGCATTTATTTAGTCCCGAAGTGCCTTAAAATACTAAACATGAATTATTTTAAACTCTTAAAAATATATTGTTCGTTAAAACATTTTCTAATGCATTCATTTTTCTTTCAAATTGATGGTGGTAAAGAATACACGGCAAGGCTTTTTAAAACACTTTTGAAAGTGTGTATTTTTTCGTCAAACTCATGGTGGTAAAGAATACACGGCAAGAGAAAAACTGTACCAGTGTAAAATACTCCCTTATTAACCTCCTAACTAAGCATTAATTCAGTCAGGTAACGTACTTCTTTTACATGCAGAACACGAATCATTTTAAAATTGCTGATAAACTGTTCATTAAAAAATCCTTTTTATGATGTTCGAACTTTTCGTCGAATTCATGGTGGTAAAGAATACACGGCAAGGGAGAAAATGTAGTAGTCTACAATGCTCCCCCTTTAACCTGCTCATTACGTATTAATTCATGTCCCGAAGTTTCTTAACATACAAAACATGAAATTCATTAAAATCCTTAAAATATGTTGTTCGTTAAAAACACTTTTGAAAGTGTGTATTTTTTCGTCAAACGCATGGTGGTAAAGAATACACGGCAAGAGATAAACTGTACCAGTGTAAAATACTCCCTCATTAACCTGCTAACTAAACATTAATCTAGGTAACCTACTTCTTTTACATGCAGAACAGGAATCTCTTTAAATTGCTGATAAAATGTTAATTGAAAAATCCTCTTTATGGTGTTCAAATTTTTCGTCGAATTCATCATGGTGGTAAAGAATACACGACAAGCAAGAAAATGTAGTTGTATACAATGCTACCTCTTTAACATACTCATTAGGCATTTATTCATGTCCCGAAGTGCCTTAAAATACAAAACATGAATTATTTTAAACTCTTAAAAATATATTGTTCGTTAAAACATTTTCTAATGCATTCATTTTTCTTTCAAATTGATGGTGGTAAAGAATACACGGCAAGGCTTTTTAAAACACTTTTGAAAGTGTGTATTTTTTCGTCAAACTCATGATGGTAAAGAATACACGGCAAGAGAAAAACTGTACCAGTGTAAAATACTCCCTTATTAACCTGCTAACTAAGCATTAATTCAGTCAGGTAACGTACTTCTTTTACATGCAGAACATGAATCATTTTAAAATTGCTGATAAAATGTTAATTGAAAAATCCTTTTATGGTGTTCAAATTTTTCGTCGAATTAATGGTGGTAAAGAATACACCGCAAGCAAGAAAATGTAGTAGTGGTGTACAATGCTCCCCTTTAACTTGCTCATTACGTACTAATTCATGTCTCGAAGTGTCTCAACATACAAAACGTGAAATTCATTAAAATCCTTAAAATATGTTGTTCGTTAAAAACACTTTTGAAAGTGTGTATTTTTTCGTCAAACGCATGGTGGTAAAGAATACACGGCAAGAGATAAACTGTACCAGTGTAAAATACTCCCTCATTAACCTGCTAACTAAACATTAATCTAGGTAACCTACTTCTTTTACATGCAGAACAGGAATCTTTTTAAATTGCTGATAAAATGTTAATTGAAAAATCCTTTTTATGGTGTTCAAATTTTTCGTCGAATTCATGGTGGTAAAGAATACACGGCAAGAGAAAAACTGTTCCAGTGTAAAATACTCCCTTATTAACCTGCTAAGCATTAATTCAGGTAACGTACTCCTTTTACATACAGAACATGAATCATTTTTAAAAAGAATACTTAAAAACTAGAAAAAATATTCTGGTCTATTCAAATGTGGCTTAACTTTCGTCGAACACAAGGTCGTAAAGATTGAGTTGAAATTTATTGAAAACAGTGGAACCAATGTCTTACAAACCCTGTACCAATCGGTCTGAATGCCGTGAATGACATTTCCTACAAACCACGCCTATAAAAACAGTGATTGTCATTACTCTGTAACCACCTTCGTTCCACGCCCACTCTGACTGGTTTCTTTGCGGTGATTGACATTTCCTACATGTCACGCCCACATACACAACGATTGACATTTCCCGGTAACCACCCTTCTTTTACAAGTAACCACACCTCTTTCGCTTTAGATGGTCATTTCCCCTGAACATTGCCTCTGACTCTGCCAAATCTTTTTCTCATTTTACAACGTTATGCGGTACTTTTGAAAAACGTGAATATGTCTTGATAACATTCGGTAACTCTTCTAATATCGCAGGAAGTAACCTTCAGTTCTTTAAAGGATTCCGTAAAAGATTTCCGGAAGTGGTAAGAATTTACCGGGTGGTAACGATTTACCGTTACACATGCAATAAGTATGGATTAGTTTGTAAGTTAAAGTCTAACCTAGCTAGCGCCCGCTAGCTGCGCTGGGCGATACATGTTGGAGAATTTAACCTGTAACTTAAATTGACATCTAGAAAATTTCTTGTTCGATTTTTTGAGGAAAACCATTTCCGATTCCGAGGCTGACTGCCACATAAACTCTGGTTACCACATCCCAATGTCAATCGGTTAGCCACAACGTGCTTTCGATCGAAGAATTGGCCTGGCCTAGTAAAGGCTAGCCTCGTTAGTTGTATTGTCGTACTCGTAGCCTAGGCCTAAGTTATGCCTTGGTCAAACTTCCAAAGGTAGGGCCTAGCCTAGCCCTTGAACAGGACCCAGCATTACGTTCCTATGCTATACACTTCATTTCAGTAAGGAGTGACTACAAGGAGCGGATTATACGGTCACGTTCAGTGACTAGCCTAGGCCTAGTCTAGGCTAAGCTACGTGCGCTCGACAGTAGTAGCTAATAGGCCTAGTAATACTAATAGGCTGGGCGCCTTCGGGCTGGCCCACGGTAGGCCTATACTGTACATAGCCCATGGCTACTTCCATAAATAATCGCTCCCAAGTTCCGAGAGGCTAGATGTGGGTCCAACTGATCTGTCCACCAGTGGATCGCCGGCCTGGGGAATGGTATAAGGAGGGGGCCTAGGCTAGGCCCCATAAGATGCCTCAATATGGAGACAGAGTAGATTAGCCTAACCCCTTTTTCCAAAGGTGTGTTTAACATAACATAACAGGTTGAAGGGCAAAGGAGGGCCAAGGCCCCATAAGATGCCCTGAAGTCCAAGCCCTAATCAAAAGTCAAACCACGTACCAAAGCTTGACAACAGCCCCAAACAATCAGATTCTACCACAGCCATGGAAAAACCTGCCAATGTTAACCTTAAAGCAGTGAACTGAGGGGGAGTTAACTACCCAATCTGGTAGACAATTCCACTCCTTGACAACTCTATGGGAGAAACTAAACTTCCTGATGTCAAGCCTTGCAAAAGGCTTTTCAAGCTTTTTACAATGCCCACGCACCCGAGAATTACCTTGAACCCTTAAATAACTACAAGTCAGAAGGGGGATTCCTTTCACAAAGGAACTTGAAAACCTCAAGCATGTCTCCCCTAATCCTTCTCAGCTCCAAGTCCAAGGTGGTAAGCCCAAGATGTTTAAGCCTAGCATGATAAGGCAAATTTCTCACCTCAGGTCAGAATGAGACGAGTGGCTCTCCTCTGAACCTGCTCTAAAAGAAACATGTCCTTTTCATAAAAGGGACTCCCAGCCTGAGCTGCATAGTCAAGATGGGGTCTTACCAACTGCTTATACAAATTAAGCACAATATCCTTACTAAAATTGATGAAATTCCTCTTGATCAATCCAAGCACTCTATTAGCCTCTACAGCAGTGGCTGCACACTGCCTCGATGACTTTAAATCCCCAGTAATTACAACACGCAGATCTTTCTCAGAGGTGACATTACTTAAAACACAACCATTCATGTTATAATCATAGCTAAAACTTTTGGGACCAAAATGAAGGACCTTACACTTATCTGCATTAAAAGACATTTGCCAGGTCTGAGACCAAGAAAATAACCTATCCAGATCTTTCTGCAGCAGTAAGGCATCACCCAAAATGCTAATCTGCCTATAAAGCTTAGTATCATCTGCAAACTTACTTATACGAGATGTAAGAGAACTATCAATATCATTGATGAAAATTAAGAAAAGAAGTGGGCCAAGGACAGAACCCTGCGGTACTCCACTTGTGACTTCTTTCCAAGAGGAGAAGTTACCATTGACAGCAACTCTCTGAGATCTACCATGAAGCCATGAATTTATCCAATCAGCACAATTGCCCTGAACCCCTAACCTATGCAGTTTAACCATTAGCCTACCTAATGGAACTTTATCAAAAGCCTTTGAAAAGTCAAGGTAAATGACATCAATGCCATACCCAGAATCAAGAGATGAAGAGACATCTTCAAGAAAGCTCAGTAAGTTAGTAATACAAGATCTGCTTGGCAGGAAACCATGCTGTGACAGATTAAGTAACTCATTATCTAAAAGATACTTAAGTAAACTATCCTTAATCAAAGATTCCATAACTTTGCACACAACACTGGTTAAACTGACAGGCCTGTAATTGCAAGGATTACTTCAATCCCCCTTCTTAAAAATTGGAGTAACATTTGCTACCCGCCAGTCAGTAGGAACAAAACTCGAATCCAGACACTTCTAAAAAATGATGGAAAGAGGAACTGACAAAATCTCAGAGCATTCACGTAAAATGGCTGGGTGGACCCCATCTGGCCCAGGGGCCTTACTAGCTTTCAAACTCTTTAACTTTTTACAAACTTGTTCCTCTGAGAAAATGACATGACTGATTGAAGAAGAGACATCAGAACCCTTACATGTCCCCAACAAAGATGATTCCTCAGTAAAAACAGATACAAAATAGTCATTTAACAAATTAGCCATATCCTGATGGTCACTAACCAAAGTATTATCATCACCTTTGAGGGGCCCCACACCCTCCTTAAGCTTCTGCTTAGACCTCACATAGGCATGAAAAGTTTTGGGGTTTATCTTAGCCTCCTTGGCCAACTGCTTTTCAAACCTAGTTTTAGTTCCATTTACCAAATTTTTAACTAAGAATTCCTGCTTCTTGTAAGCTGCTAAGTTTTCTGGACTTTTACTGGCCCTATAGCGACGCCAACACTTACATTTCTTCCTAGTTGCTCTAAGAACTTCTCTAGAAATCCAAATGGGCCTATTTTTAACCACAGCTTTCTTAAGTGGGATACACAACTTTGTTGTGTCAGAAACAACATCCCGGAAAACACTCCATGCCTCAGCAGGGCCCAAGTCAGACAAACGGGCCGCCCAATCTATGGTTAAAAGCTCCTTAGAATGAGTAAAGTTAGCCTTGCTGAAATCTAGAATTGTTTTGTCACTACTAGCATGATTGCTGAAACAATGTAACTCAAAACAAATAAGGTCATGGTCACTGGACCCTATCTTGCAACCATTAGCTACATTTCTAACCATGTTCTCATCTGTACTTAACACCAAATCAAGGCAATTATCCTCACGAGTGGGAAACAGAACATGCTGAGTAAAGAAACCATCAGTCACAACCTCAAGAAAATCCCTCTCATGTAACCCACTAGTACAGGAATGCCAATCAATATCTGGAAAGTTAAAATCCCCAAACACAACAGCCTTTTTGGAAGAAATTTTCCTAAAAATTTGGAACAAACTCTGTACATTAGCAAACACAACTTTGATCCCAGAAACTGCCCTGTCAGTTGGGATATGATTAAAACCTCTGTGAGCTTGAATAGGACCCTCAACACAACAGACATCAGAGATACTTCTAGAACCATAATCCCTGTATGATATCATGTTGGCAAATCTCTCAATACAATATTTTTCTAGCCTAGGTTACCACAAAAAAATCAGGGCTCTAATTTAGAATCAGTGCCCACAAGTCAAGGTTATTGATGAAGGTTAGGGTTAAGTTTGTGGTTAGAATTAGCCAAATTTGGGTTTGAAAAGCCATTTAGGCTATAACCTAGAATAAGTTTCCCAAAATCATTGCTTATTTTGAGGGTTAAGGTTAAGTTTAGGGTGAAATTCAGCCAAAATCACGATTTTATGAAGACTTACCTCACTTCCGGGGAGGGCTGGAAAAAATGTAAATTTCCCTGCAAGCAAATCATTGAAATCAAATTTCCCAGGAAGCAAATCAAAATTTCCCTAAGACTTCACGTGTTTACATGTTCAAAAGTAGTAAAATTTCCTTCCAAATACCAAAATTTCCCTGCAATGAGCTTCCCAAATTGCTGTTTTTTTTCCGGCCATGCTTCCCTGCACTGATTCTAAATTAGTACCAAAATCAGTGCCATACTGAACTTTTTTGGCCGTAACCTAGCAAAATTATGTTGACTGATTTACTAAAAAATGCCACCACTTTGTGTGCAGACACTCCTAAAATTCAAAACAAGTTGAAGAGTGGACACCACCTCCCCTCTTCTTCTCCTTCTTCTTAAAAAATGGTGACAGATCCAAATGATGTTCTTTCACCACGCATGCATCGCGAGGCTAAAAAAGGCTAAATATCCCCAATAATAAAAGTGACAGGGTCCTTATGGATAGAGGCAACCTTCATAACATTGGGGGGAAGACGATTCCACTCCTTTACAGTACGAGGCAGAAAACTAAATTTATAACAGTTTGAACTGGTATGTGGGAGGCAGAAATGGAAGTCTTGCATAAAATTGGTTCTATGAGTAGGCCGCTGGAGACAATCAACAGGTACAGTACAATAATAGTATGAGAGCCTGGCCTGAGTGTGGGGCCTCTCAAAGGTGATGATAATACTTTGGTTAGTGACCATCAGGATATGGCTAATTTGTTAAATGACTATTTTGTATCTGTTTTTACTGAGGAATCATCTTTGTTGGGAACTTGTAAGGGTTCTGATGTCTCTTCTTCAATCAGTTATGTCATTTTCTCAGAGGAACAAGTTTGTAAAAAGTTAAAGAGTTAACATAACAGGTTGAAGGGCAAAGGAGGGCCAAAGTCCCATAAGATGCCCTGAAGTCCAGGCCCTAATCATTTAACTCTTCGAAGATCCAATGCCAGAGTGCGAGTTTGAACAAGTGGTTGCAAAACGAGTGTTCTCGGTGAGGTTTCAAATTTGTTGATACATGGGCCAAATTTCATAATAGACGGGATCTATTCGCTAGAGACGGGCTGCATTTGCCAGGCGTTGGGGCCAATGAATTGGGAAGGATGGTTACTAGGGCTGTGGAATCCCAGTTGTCAAACTAGTTTCAGGGGCGAGGGATTATGGTGCTAGGAGTATCTCTAATGTTGGTTGTGTTGAGGGTCCTATTCAAGCTCACAGAGGTTTTAACCATATCTCAACTGACAGGGCAGTTTCTGGGATCAAAGTTGTGTTTGCTGATGTACAGAGCATTCTTAACAAGTTTGATGAATTTCTTGCACAGATTTCCATTGACAATCCAGACATTGTTGGAGTTACCGAATCATGGCTCCATAGTGAGGTAAGCAACTCTGAAATTCAGGTTCCCGGGTACAAAATTTTCAGGCAAGATAGGATTGATACTGTCGGCGGTAGGGGTGGAGGGGTTTTATTGTTTGTCAAGGATAGTTTAAATTGTGTTGAAGTCACAACCAAGTTTTCCTGTGGGTTCTCTAACTGCTTGTGGTGTGAACTTAGCTGTAGCAATGATTATGGCACCCCCTTGCTTGTAGGTATTGTTTACCGTTCACCAAATTCTTGCGTTGAGAATAATCAGAGTTTGTTCCAGATTTTTAGGAAAATTTCTTCCAAAAAGGCTGTTGTGTTTGGGGATTTTAACTTTCCAGATATTGATTGGCATTCCTGTACTAGTGGGTCACATGGGAGGGATTTTCTTGAGGTTGTGACTGATGGTTTCTTTACTCAGCATGTTCTGTTTCCCACTCGTGAGGATAAGTGCCTTGATTTGGTGTTAAGTAGTGATGAAAACATGGTTAGAAATGTAGCTAATGGTGGTAAGATAGGGTCCAGTGACCATGACCTTATTTGTTTTGAGTTACATTGTTTCAGCAATCATAATAGTAGTGACAAAACAATTCTAGATTTCAGCAAGGCTAACTCTACTCATTCTAAGGAGCTTTTAACCATAGATTGGGCAACCCGTTTGTCTGACTTGGGCCCTGCTGAGGCGTGGAGTGTTTTCCGGGATGTTGTTTCTGACACAACAAAGTTGTGTATCCCACGTAAGAAAGCTGTGGTTAAAAATAGGCCCATTTGAATTTCTAGAGAAGTTCTTAGAGCAACTAGGAAGAAATGTAAGTGCTGGCGTCGCTATAGGGCCAGTGAAAGCCCAGGTAACTTAGCTGCTTACAAGAGGCAGGAACTCTTAGTTAAAAATTTGGTAAATGGAACTAAAACTAGGTTTGAAAAGCAGTTGGCCAAGGAGGCTAAGATAAACCCCAAAACTTTTCATACCTGTGTGAGGTCTGAGCAGAAACTTAAGGAGGGTGTGGGGCCCCTCAAAGGTGATGATAATACTTTGGTTAGTGACCATCAGGATATGGCTAACTTGTTAAATGACTATTTTGTATCTGTTTTTACTGAGGAATCATCTTTGTTGGGGACTTGTAGGTCTCTTCTTCAATCAGTTATGTCATTTTCTCGGAGGAACAAGTTTGTAAAAAGTTAAAGAGTTTGAAAGCTGGTAAGGTCCCTGGACCAGATGGGGTCCACCCAGCCATTTTACGTGAATGCTCTGAGATTTTGTCAGTTCCTCTTTCCATCATTTTTCAGAAGTGTCTGGATTCGAATCCTTGAAATTACAGGCCTGTCAGTTTAACCAGTGTTGTGTGCAAAGTTATGGAATCTTTAATTCAGGATAGTTTACTTATGTATCTTTTAGATAATGAGTTACTTAATCTGTCACAGCATGGTTTCCTGCCAAGCAGATCTTGTGTTACTAACTTACTGAGCTTTCTTGAAGATGTCTCTTCATCTCCTGATTCTGGGTATGGCATTGATGTCATTTACCTTGACTTTTCAAAGGCTTTTGATAAAGTTCCATTAGGTAGGCTAATGGTTAAAATGCATAGGTTAGGGGTTCAGGGCAATTGTGCTGATTGGATAAATTCATGGTAGATCTCAGAGAGCTGGAAAAGCCTTTTGCTAGGCTTGACATTAGGAAGTTTAGTTTCTCCCATAGAGTTGTCAATGAGTGGAATTGTCTACCAGATTGGGTAGTTAACTTCCCGTCAGTTCACTGCTTTAAGGTTAACATTGACAAGTTTTTCCATGGCTGTGGTAGAATCTGATTTGGGGCTGTTGTCAAGCTTTGGTGGTTTGACATTTGATTAGGGCTTGGACTTCAGGGCATCTTATGGGGCCTTGGCCTTCCTTTGCCCTTCAACCTGTTATGTTATGTTATGTTATGTTATGTTATGTTATGTTATGTTAGGTTAGGTTAGGTTAGGTTAGGTTAGGTTAGGTTAGGTTAGGTTAGGTTAGGTTAGGTTAGGTTAGGTTAGGTTAGGTTAGGTTAGGTTAGGTTAGGTTCTCACAAACGCCCAATTAGCCCACTAAAACCTCTCTTAATCACAATCTTTAATCAATATGGCATTTGATCCGATTCAGAAATGGAATAGTGTTCACAGACTCACTTTCAAGCCTTTTTGTACTTCAGGGCAATGAGCTCAAACACCCTTTGGCAATGGATCTTTGTGAAGCTCACTTGAACCTTTTTTGGGGCTGGGAAGGATTAGGGGGACATGCGCCAGGTTTCTTTCTGAAAGGATTCCCCTTTCGAGTTAAGTAGTTATTTAAGGGTTCAAAGTAATTCTTGGTTTCATGGGCATTGTAAAAAGCTGGAAAAGCCTTTTGCAAGGCTTGACATTAGGAAGTTTATTTTCTCCTATAGAGTTGTCAATGAGTGGAATTGTCTGCCAGATTGGGTAGTTAACTCCCCGTCAGTTCACTGCTGTAAGTTTAACACTGACAAGTTCTTCCATGACTCTTGTAGAATCTGATTGTTTGGGGCTGTTGTCTAGCTTTGGAGGTTTGACATTTGATTAGGGCTTGGACTTCAGGGCATCTTATGGGGCCTTGGCCCTCCTTTGCCCTTCAACCTGTTATCAGCCTGGTTCAACTGTGCAGTACGTATCAGGACTTAAGAGGAAAATTGATCACAGCTCATTCATCAGCTAATTTTACCATCACTATCCTTAAACAATTGGAATCAGTTCCATGTTTATCATAGCTCCCAAGCTGTGAGAGGCTAGATGCGGGTCCAACTTATCTGTCCATTGGTGGGTCGCCGGCATGGGAGAGGGGTATAAGGGGAGCTGGTGTCCCCCTCCCCTTTTTGAAAAATTTAGAATTTTAGAAGTGTCTACATGCAAAACAGTGGCACTTTTTTTGGCAAATCAGTCAACACAATGTCGCTACCTGGTTACCGCCAAAAAATTCAGAACTGTACTGAATTTTTTTGCGGTAACCTAGGAAAATATTGTGATGAGAGATTTGCCAAAATAATTCTATACAGATACTCACAAATGCGCAATAACTAAAACCTCTCCTAATCACAATATTCAGTCATTATTTTTGAGGAAAATTTTGGTGTGGGACCAGCACAGTTTGCAAACGTCAACTCCATATGTCACCGGCAGTCGTACCATGCTGTAGGTGATTTCCAATATCTTTGTACATCTCGCATGTACCACGTTGCATTCTAGCCATGAAAACATAAAGGCCTAGCCAAGAGCATCAAGAACTGTCAAGACATTTATTAAAAATGTTCAGGAAACTCTGAGAAAAGCCTTGCCTATAACTCGTGAAGTGGGCATTTATTTTTGCTATTGAATGGGGCGTTGCACAACGTTATTACACTATTTTCCCCAAGGGCAGATATAAGGAAATTTGTTTGGGGGGCAAACTCAACTTGAGACCAAGACGTCTCAAATAGTATCAGGGGATGTCGTGCAAAAATATGTTTGTTGGGGGGAGGGGCATAAAAAGTGGTGACTGACTGCCCGAAAGACTATCTTAGCCGAACGCCACCATCAGTTGGCGTGGAGCCAATATGGGTTATATGTTAAAGACGAACATATTCTAAGCACTCTGGTGAAGTTGTCATTCAATTCTCATGTTCGGTTCTCGAGATATTAGCAACTGAAGTTGACACATTTTCTACAAAAGGTAAACTTTAACCAAGTAGGTGCTACTGTTTGTCATGCATTCATATTGATGGTTAATGTTTTGTTTTGTTTTTTATTTATTTTTGATCCTGCTGTTTGATCTTGAATTGATTAGGGATGCTATCCTGCCCTCAACGCAAATTAAGTTTTTAAACTTCCATTGCTCAGTATGCACTTATGGTTACAACATATGACAGTTAAATTGTATAAATATGGTGTTAAATTTTAGAGAAAACAACTAAACATTTCCATCAATGTGAATACATGACATCACGTCTACTTGTTGCAAGTTCACTCTTTGTAGAAAATATGTCAACTTCAATTCTAATATCTCGAGAACCAAACATAGGAAATGAGTAAAAATTTCCTCAGTAAGCTATGCCTAGAATGTGTTCCTCTTCAAACTATCAAACATAAATTTGTTCTGGACTTTTTTGTTTCAAGGAGCTGCACACCGTTAAAAATGAATTGAAATCATAACTTTTCAAATCATATAAACTCATATGACCAGTGGTCGAATGAGTCTGTAGACCTGAACCGGCCACACAGAAGCATTGGTAGCGCTACCAGCACCTATAGCAGTACTGATTCAGTACTGCTATTGGTGCTGGTAGCGCTATCAACGCTTCCCAGTGACCGGAACTGGGCTAAAATTTTGACACAATTACGATTTATGTCCTTGACAATAACGCATTAGTTTATACTTTATAAATAATGTATGACATTTGTATGAAAGAGAAGGCTGGGATACTTTGTCCAGATTTAGAAAAAGGCTACTTTTTATTCATGTCATATCGAATAAAGTTAATTTTGGAATGTTGAAGACCATGCTTTAGAAATTTGGGGGGGCACTTGCCCCCCCGCCCCTATGGCGAGCCGCTTATGATTTACTGTACACAGTGACAGGAATATATTCCATACCTGCTGCGAAGGTTAGCCGATGACGATGTTGTGACAAGAAACATAGTTCTGTACGTACCTAGGCCTATGCATTGTATAGCAGCCCAAGCAGTTGAATGTGCTGTGAGATACAATTTACTGAATTTGTAGTTATCGGTAAGCTGAATTGTGTGCTAATTTGTGTGGTTCTCAAAGAATACTTTGGAGATTTGAAACGCAGATTTTTCAGAGGGCTGGGCGGGTCAGCAGGTTTGCGTGTCCAAATGTGGGTCAAACCAGCGAAATGCACATTACTTGGGAGGTATGGTGTATTTATAGCTACCAAAAGTATGCATACGTACAATTTTTGGTAACTTTCTGGGACAAAATGTTTCAGAACACTTACTTGGAGACCTCTTTCAGCAGAAGCTATTTTCTGTTTTGAGAAAAGATGGTGCTACACGCACTTCCACATAATTGGACAAGTTACATTCAATGCAATTCCTCCAACAAATATCAGAAAATTTGTTGTATATTTTTAAAACTGGAAAAGAAAGATGTAACTTCTATCGGATATATTAATAAAATTGTTTTAAAATACTTTCCAGAATTTTAAAAGTATCTAAATCAGAGCTCTAAAATAGACTGAGACGGTGGTGCAAAAATGCCAGAGATGGCCCTGGATGCACCAGAAAAAAAATGGGTCTTTTTGGGGCACTAAAAACAGTGTCGAGTAGGAGATGCAAACAATCTGAAAGTCACTGAGCATTTCCTGTACAAAACGTGTCTGAATTGCACTTCGATTTTGGGCAAAAATTGGCACAGAATACGGCAAAAATGATTGAAACTACAGTTCGTTTTCATGCCCGATCTTATGCCCAAACAGTACTACTGTAGCATATAGTAGCTAGCTGCATGGACTGTTATGCTGTGCCACTGTTAAAGGGAAATATTGGGTTTGTTTTGGCTAGCCAAATTTGTCTTTTTAAAACTAATATTTATTGGGACAGGGTGATAGATTATCAAAAATAAAGCAGTATGGTAGCCTTCTTTTCAAGAAATAAGTTTTCCACAGATAGAAATTAAGTTGTTTGTTGCCCAATACCCAAACTGTCAACATTTCAAATGATGCAACGTCCATGATTCTTCTTGCACATAGTATTTTGAAGAGAGGTAGCTATCGCTGGGGTTTACTATATGATTAAGACTGAATTGTTGGACAGTGTTCAAGCCATTTTCTTTGTACTCTTTGTTGGAGCATTTTAAACATAATGTTTCCCTTTAAGTTACCAGCAAAGTTTATGTAACAAACATTGTGATCTGTTCAATTTTAAAACAGCCAATCAGAACTTGCGAATTAATGTGACACAGCAATTTCCGAAATTGTTACAGTGTAGGTGATATTTGTGACTAGAATGGTGCAAAATGATTTTCAAGTGAACATTGGTTTTCATGTTTAATTTCTGTATCATTTCATTCAACTGCATTATTTTTAAGAGAACTGAAGTTCTTCACCTTAGAGTTGAGTACTGAACTGCTATACTTCGGTACCTATGGTGGGTGGTATCTACGGTTTGGTCGGTGATCCCAGAGGATAGGGCAATCCCGGCAGACAGGAGAACATGTTCCCTCAATATTTTAGATACCGCTCGTTAACTTTTGAAAGTTTCTACACAGTAGATATATATTTTTATTTCTTCTTTGGGAAATGGGGTAAAGTCTCACCCAAAAGTGAGAACAAATCGCCGCCCTTGATGCTATGAAAAGAGTGTCAGCAATAGCATATTTTTGATGCTTTATTTGGTCATTAAACTGGCTGATAAACATCATTTTGAATGAGAAGATACCAAAGCAGAGCATGGGGAGAAAAAAGTGATAATCCTGAGGTCACAGTGGTTTTGCCGAGTTTGAGAGCAAGGAATGAAAAGCTCTATTCCGCCAAAGTTTTTTTTATCATTGAAAACTTTCCATCATGAGACATCGTCTCCAGGAATGTAGAATGGGCATGGGGTGAGAGCCTTTGTGGTGCTCAGTCTCTGAAAACCACGTTTAATAGTGTGATTAGTATATAACAATGAGATACAATTGCTTCAGTATTTGTGTAGCATGCAAACACTTATAGTGTGTTCCCACTTGAGAACGACCAGGCGATCAGATCCGGTTCAGACCCCGCCCAGGCGATCAATTTGCAAGTGGGAACGCTCTCGTTCCCCCGATCAGATCCCAAGAGGTTGATCGCCCCTTCGGGGAGGATCAGACCCCGCACAGGCGTTCAAGAAAACAAGTGGGAACACAACGGGGGATCAAGGTGACCCGAGATCAGTGACGTACTTCCGCAGTGAAGCTCCTCACGCCACACAAACGCGTGTAAACAAACCTGACCTGCACACATAATTTCGATGAAACAACTTCCTGTTACTTGAACCGGAGGAGGGGATCAGATCTCACGCAGGTGATCAAATGGGAACACTCATGCGGTTGGTCACAAACTTTTTCAGTTGATTGAGCTTGGGGGGATCAACATGGGGGGATCAAGTGGGAACACAGCCTTACTTTTACCCTCTATGTTTACAAAATGATGTATTGAGACATTATTACGTAACAAGAATTTGTACTGTCGTTTTTTACTTTAACTGACATTTGTTACTGTGAACACGTGTTAGCAGAAAGTTACTGTACACCTGAAAGAGTATTGGCCTATGCCTAATTTATTTGTAAAATTGGAAACAGCTCTGCAGACCATGGTGAAACAGCTCCAGGAAAGCTTCAAAATGTAGTTTCTCAGAAGCTGTTTTTAGCTTCAGAGAGGAAAAGTTTATTTTTGAGCCTTTTAAATGTAATAAATTTATCAAAATTTTCCATAAATAAGATCATTTTATAAAGTGGAAACAAACATCTCCTGGAACATCATATAGTGTAGTCAGGGTAACCGTTCCATTGAGTGACCCTGCCTTGTTCATACACCTCAAAGTGTATAAAAAGGCATGGTCACCTCGACGGAAGGGTTACTCCTGACTACATGGAGTGATTGCACTGCGTCATATGATTTACACTACAGTTACAGGCATTTCTAGATCGTGTAACATACTTCGTGATAGAGTCAATCTTTAATTCCAAATTTCACCAACTTATTTCCCTCTCCCCCCCTTTAAAGAAAAGCCTATTGACAAGCCTGGATGTGGTATTAAAGATCATTCATGGCAAGTATGGTAATTAAAGCTGCATTTTTGAAGCTGAGAGGCAATTGTAGAGTTGCGCACCAAGCTCGGCCCGCAGACGTCTTGATTTCAGGAGGCATATGGGCAAGGACTGTGTACGGAGTAGGTCCTACCGTTAAGCGTAGTACATGTTCCTGTTCAAGGACTAGTCGTACCATGCTGAAAGTTTTTTTCCAATATAAACAGTATCTTCCAACATCTTGCATGGCGTTCTACCCATGAAAACACACAATCGAGAACATCAAGAACTGTCAAGAGAGCCCAGAATGTTCGTTTGATGGGAAATCCTGACACAAGCCCCGCCTCTCACCTACAAAGTGGGCATTCATTTTTGCTATTGAACATGGCGTTGCACAATATTATTAGTATATTATACTATTAACTTACACTGTTAAATGATTATTTTGTATCTGTTATTACCAAAGAGTCATCTTTAAAAAGGGTTAGTAGGGGATCCAATAGGCCTAACTCTTCAATAAAAGACCCTGTTTTCTCTGGAGAACTTGTTCTGAAAAAATTAAAGAGTTTAAAGAAGGGTTGGGCAGTATACCTGGTACTGACGTCAATACTGGTACTAGAATTACAGGTAATGAAAATACCGAAGATGTTTGGTGTGTTACTAATATGGGTTCTTGAAAAAAAATATCCATATAAAAAAAATACAAAAAAAAAATACCCATCCTTGAAAAAATTACTGGTACTCATTATATTCACCAACAAAAATAACTGTAAGAATGTGTTAGATGAAAGCTAAAACTAAATATGCAAGTTTCTTAAGATAAGTATTAGAGCATCTCTGATTGGTTTGCCAACCCTTGCTCATGGTATTCTTTACTTTTGACAAGACTTGTGTGTGATTAAACCAGGCTTTCTTTGAAGAATGTTTGCCTATATTTTTGTGCTTTAACTGAACATTGTCTTGTTTCATTACTTGCAGACCCAAAATGGCATCCATCTCATTCAGACAGTTCCTGTGGAAGGTCTCATATCGTCTAATGCATATTCAAAACCAGCGTTCCTGCCTCCTAATCCTAATATTCCTGGCAATCACACTTAGCTTCATCCTGCATTCCCAAATATCACAAAACTTTTTGGAGGATGAATATTTTGTTGATGCTGTGAAATGTCCAGCTTGTTATGGGACAAGCTCCTGTCAACGCTTCAGACGAAATGAGTTCCAGCTGCATTCATACTCTAAGTTTCGGGCATTTGATCTTGTGAATGTTAAAAATGTTCATTTTGGTGCCCACTTAGAGAGTAGACCAGTAGTCTTAAAGAAGTTGGCCTCTAATAAAGAACTTAAAGAATTTGATGATGATGTGTGCAACCAAGCCAAGAAGCCATCCGGATGTGATGTCTCAGTAGCTATCTTTAAAAGTAACTTTGCTGAAGTAATTTACTCCCATATGTTGGAACATTCTCATGTGAGCGAGCTTTCTGACTTGGTGAAGTGTCCAAGTCAAAGACTGTTGGATCGTATTTATGAGATGTACAGAGAGAGGCAGTCAGATGGATTTCTTTCTAGACATAATAAAATGCAACTTATTACAACTTTAGCTATTAATCCTGAACCAATCATATTGCAGGTAGAAGTTGTTTTTGTACTTGATTGTAAAATGTGTTTAAAAATATCTGTGAGATTATTTCTAGCAATAGTCAGTCACTTGTGGGTAATGACCAATGTTTGAATTATGAATCATATAATACTGTAGCTTCAGATCGTTGAATTTTGGAAAAAAAATTGTTAATATTTCTTTTATCTGCTCAAAATAAAAATCAAACAATGTGACTAGAAGACTAGTTGATTATCAACAAAATTCGGGTAAAGCATCCTTTATAAACAAGTGTACAGCTTCAAATCAGTTAAAGTACAAACTGACATAGAGTCAATTATTGCTTAGACTATTATAGGTAATTTTAAGCAGTTTAATGGGGGCCAGTGGTCATGTCAGAATGTCAAAACTGGAGAGCAAACTTGGGACAAAGGAAAATGGGACAAAAATTTTTTTGCACAGCACGAAACCAAGCCATAAACACCCAGTCTTGTGGGCTGGAGCCCAGAGGGCAAAGCCCACAGAAACTCTGAGGTTTTAGCATATCTGTAGATGAAATTAGTCACAGGAAAGATATTATTCTTTTGTTTTGGTTAACCCAACTTCTCACTGACCTACCTTTGGGAGGGGGCAATTGGAAGTGGGAAAGGACCAATCTGGGGGGCAAATGGCCCTCCCACAGCTGCCACTGATGGAGGCAAAGAAGTGGGATTAGAAGAATGTTGTACAGTAGCCTGTATATCATTTCATTCCCTCCATTCTTTCAAAACTTTGAGTGTATCTAAAATCTGAGATGTCATTTGGTATGGTTTATGCAAAGGCTAAAAGTAAACAAAAAGATAACTCATTATTTTTTTAGAGGATCTTCGAAGCTGAAATATTAACATTGAGATACATTTATAGTACTCAATTAAAATGGTACATTGTGCTATTATTTATGATATTGTTCATGTCATACTCAAATTATTGCCTTCTTTCTTGTGAAAGCTGTTGCACCTTGTGCTAAAACCTTATCACTCTAACTATTAGAGGGTAACTTCTCCTAGCCCTCTCTTGTACAACACGTATTGCATGAGCAAATGAAATTGAAGGTCAAATAAATATTTTAATTTTAGAAGGAAAAAAAACAGGTTATAGTTTATTGTGCAACATTGGCATCACAAATTATTGCACGATGAACTACAGTGCATTCAGTTAATAGAATACAGTATATACATACATTTTAAATCCATCAACAGAACCAGCTGTGACTGAGGTTCCATTTTCAAATTCCCTAAATACATACTGTACTTTAAGACCCACAGTAAGATTGGTGAAGTGAGGTATGAAGCAAACTGTCATGAATAGTATGACCTACAGTGCCTTAAGTTATAAAACAGGACTTAGATTATTATCCCGAGTTCTTTTGTCTTTTCCTAGATTTTCCCTCGGAGACAAGGTTGGCCTTTTCCAGAATATATCGGTGCTTGTGGACGGTTTGTTATTGAGGAGAAGATAGAGACTCCATTGTATCAATTCCTTGAAGCAAGCTGGCAAACTAGGTTATCATTGTCACTTCAGGTAAAAAATGTTGTAGATTCATATATAGTACTACAGACAAAGTGATATGGTAGCCAACATATGCAAATTATTTTGTTTGTGTTCAGTGGTGGATTCAGCAGTGGCATTCATTATCCCCTTATGATGGGTCACCTCAACAAAATCTGAATCTAGTGTTTTTGTACATACTGTTATGAATTTACACTGTTTCTAACTCTCTTTGTATTTTTTGCAAAATTTGCAAAGACCTTGCTCTCTCTCACTCAAAGACTGGACTGACAAATGTTTCCCAATATTTACTGCTTTCTCTATAATTTTTGTATCAAAAAGATACCTATTTTTAAGAAGTGTTCTGTATCTGTGAATTTGTTACTTTCATTATCTGTGTGATAGTTAACCCTTTACTGTTGTGCTCCAATCGGGGCATATTTGCACGCCTTGGGAGTGGGCGGAAAAACGGATGTAGCATGCCCCGCATCAGCTTCCGTAGGTCATTGACCCTGTGACCATAAACTATTGGCCCTCTCATTGTTGTGGCCGAATTTTTGGGTAGCTACTCTCAGTTTCGAGGTCCACGTGAAACAGTTAAGATGGGTGACAGCCGCGCTCTCCCTATGGGTCCAAAAGGACCCAAACAACGGTAAAGGGTTAACCTATGCAGTGCCCCAGTCTGCCTAGCAACTAGAACATCACTAATGTCTTTGGGCACATTATCATCATATACAGCATTTGTTAGACTGATTCTACAGATCTGTAAGACTTACACAGCTGGCCATGTACAGTAGTATCTTCCAGCATAATAATGGCATATCTAGGGTTCTTTTTGTAGGGAATGACCAATCTCACAGTCTGAATTTCCAGGCCTGAAAAGTCATAGAAAATGAGCAAATTTTGAAAGACTAATCGTTCTAATTTTATCAATCTTCAGATACAGTATTTAAGTAAAATATGGGATCAGATTGTTTTTAAAGGTCCTGGAAATATCAGTTATGGTCCCTGAAAGTCATGGAAAATTCCTGGAAATTTGTCATTTTGAATGTTTACAATCCCTGCGTTTTAAAGTGTTAACCATTCTGAAGTTCTGTACTTAACTACTTTGTAGACCTTCTTCTACAAAAATTTCAAAATAATTATGTGTTACTAATGTGGATGACAGAATTAAATGTTTTTAACCATACCCTCTAAAATTTTGCATTTTTTTGAGAAGGAATCACGCTGGAAAAACCTTTTTACGCTTTCTTCCTCCTACAGATATTGAAAATAGCCAACAAATTTACTGACAATAAGCTAGGGTATGCACTGTACCCAACAGATATAACATTTGAAAATTTAGCAGTTACTGAAGAGGAAGAGGTTTTGTTTATTGATGCTGAGAACATTTTGGTTGTTGACAAGGAACAACTTTCCAAAGGTGAGAAACTATGTATGTGTGTGTTGTTATGGCAAATTTGTCAAAAGATTAACCTATTTCAAAACCTCCAGTCATACCCAAGAGGAAAATGAAGAAGTCCCATCTTTCAGTTTTGTTTCATTAACTGGAAAAAAATTCTTGCTCTTTTTTTAGGGAACAGACTTTTAAATGGCAACAAATGTAAATACCATGTGTAGTATAATCCTTTCATTTTCAACGTAATAGGAGTTGACATCCATCTTCTTTTATCTTAAAATGAATTATTGCCACTTACTTCTTGCAAAAATACCTTTTTTTTAACTCAATATGTGAACCTAATAAACACTTCAATGACTCTTCTCTCTTTTGATAGACAATCACTCCCACTTGTATCAAGTGGCAGTCATTCTAAGAGTGAAATCTGAAAAATAGTACATCCATGTAAAGAGGCAATTCAAACACTGTCTATGTGGAGAGCCACAATTACTTGGGTTTTGGTGAGATTACTCTTTAGAAATCTCAGGGAACAGTTACCCCCTCCCCTCCTTTCTTAGGGTGAAATCTGAAAAATGATACACCCATGTCATGGTGGTAGTCTGGGTAAAATCTCAGAGAGACAAACACTGCCTGCATAGGGCATCACCATCACTTAATAGCAAGTGGTGTGTTCATGATTTAGAACTCTCAGAAGTGAGTTGCCTCCCCCTTGCCGGAAGGCTATTGCCTTGCATGTGGTCAAACACATGAAGCGATATATCTGGGACAGGTTGTAGACAGAGCATGAGAAGGAAATTTGTGAGTTAAATGTGCTTTCAATATGAACATTTTAAGCTGGAACATTTGCTTTGCACATCAAACAATCTGTGAAGGGTGTTTAGCTGATAGACTGGGTGCTATGTGTTATATTATATTACAAAGTATGATACTATTTTGTCCCCTGTATCTTGAATAATTAGTATAAAAATTGCAATTGTCAGTGTTGGAGGCATACAGACCTGGCCACGACTCTTCATGGAAGACTTTTAGAGTCTAAATCATCTGTTTGGCCACACATAATTTGTTGGATGCCACTTTTAGGTCAACTTTTATAAAAAAAAAAAAAAAAAAAACCTAATAACTCACAAAGATCTCTTCATAGAGGCATTTATGGATTTTTTTCTGTGTAGTTTATTGTCTCACAAATGCTGGAGAGTTCATCTAACAAGGGCTCCTGTATAGTTCTGAATGAAGTTATATCAGCTATTTCACAATCAGCATGATGAAACCTACATCTCTGTAATTAACGGATTGCATGGTCAGGTGTTTAGAGCATCAGACCTGCAGCCCGGAAGGTGGGGAGTTCAAGTCCTGGCCGGGTCATACAGATGACTTAAACAAGGAACCTACAGCCATTTTGCCTGGTGCTCAGCATGAGCAATGGAGTAGGGAAAGCAAACCAGTGAGTGACTAGTAGGGAAAGGCAGTGGCTGACTTGAATTGAACTAATGGGTCAGAAACTGGGCCATAAAACTTGATCTAAGTCTCTGGCAACAACTAGAGCTGGAAGCCTACTTCCCTGCCAATGGCCATTTTGTAGTCAAATCTTTTACAGGCCAGACAAGTGACAACAACAGCAGTAATAAGTGCACTTGTTTGGCCCAAAAGTCTACTGAGTATTCAATAGCAATATGCAACTAATTATTACCCTGGATCATTGGTATCTTGTAAAATCCACACAAAATAGTACATGTCTCTTGTTGGTCATACCCAGCACACTAAAAAGAAATGCCTCTCCTTTGTGTACCCTGTGGGTCCTTTCACAGGAGCAGCCACAGGGGTGTATCACAGTAGACAAGTTACCTCACAGGTACCCATATAACTCCTTGGTGGAGAGAAGTTACTCATATAATTGATCTTGTCCAAGGACACAAGTTAAGGAATCAGACAGGATTTGAACAAACAATGCTTGGATAGCTAGTTTGATATCTTAGAGCTGCTTTCAATCTTGATTGCAAGCAGAAAATCAGATCCACATCTGATCAACCCAGGAGATCCACTTTGTAGTGTGAAAGTTCTCACAGTCAGGATCAGATCTCCACTCAAATGGTTTTACAAATATACCAACCAATAAGAACTGCTACAAGTATAGTTTCTTTCCTCATACCATCAGAGACTAGAACTACTCCCCCAGAATATAACAGATCTCTAGGGCACCAAGCAGTTTAAGAACACAGCCTTAAGGATCATCAGACCATGAGCTAACACGGAATGGAGAGTCAGATCAGATCTCAAGCGGGGGATCAAAGCACTGTGTTTGAAAGCTGGGAGGATTCAGGCAACCCAACATGAAATTGCATCTATGATGCCTCATCCCTTTTCTTACTGCGAAATACAAACAAACAAACACAAAGCTCGGAGTGGTACAGTGGCAGGCCTTTATTTTTAGACGCTCCAGGCGTGCTACAAGTCACACTCCTCAGAAAATTCAGGAGTGTGGTAGATGTGTTGTCTATTTGCATGAGTTCCAAATGTAATCTAGGTGTGCAGACACTCCTCACAGTGATTTGAGGTGAGTGATGATGTGCTATAAAAATTCAAGACCTGCAGTGGATGATCTTTTTTGAGGGTCATTACATCATTATGTAACTTCCTCTTTGTTGATTGCTTGACCATGCATAACTTTGATAAACCATGGGGAATCAAGTGTGAAAGCAAAGCCATTGATCTTGCAGGAAGGATTTGATCTGAGCCAGTTGCCTCAGGAAAGTTGGCCATATATGTTGCATTGGTGATTGTTACTTCCATAAGAAGTGTCACTTTTCTCAATTGGATTATTATGATTTAAAATGTACTTTTGTGCTGTATATAGCATGTTATTTTTCAGTCTTTGTTTTATTTTTGCCTGGTTCAAGATGGTGTAAAAGACTGGGATAAGAAAGTGGAAGCAATCACGTATGACTGTGACGACAATGAGTACTGCCTATCCTTCAGTCCTCATGACCTGTGCAACCATTATTTTGCAGATCACAACTACTATGCATTCGTTCATGGTTTGTTTGGTAAGTCAATGGCAGCTTAGCTTACACTTCTCCTGTTTCAGTTGGCCACATATACTGTAGGTAAATGCAGAGATTGTATTAATCCTATATCTCACCACATTTTTGCTACACAAAATGGACAAATTGGTATGAAAGTGCAAAATTGTGTAGCACATTTTGTACATAAAATATACAGATTTTTCAGAAGTATCTTGTTAAGTTTTTGTTTCTTGTGTGTACCTTAAGGGAGTAGAGCACTTTGCAAAGCCTGTGAGGGTTTTTGTTGTACTTCCTTCATATCATTGTGGACTAAGTTACACTGTACTTCACTTAAATAAATTAATATGTATTATACATTTGCATATTTATATTTGTATGATGATGTGAAAAACAAAAAAATGAAATGAAATGATTTTGTGATAGAGGAACCCAGAAACAGCAAAACTGCTATGCAAATTTTGAAAGTTAAATTATTCTCTGATATACTCCCACAAAGGGTAAAATTAACTTGGCACCAGGAACTGTTTAGTTTACATCTTCTGCTGCACAGCCATTAGACTAACCATTGAACTGACCAGGGAGGGAATTGCTTCTTGGAAAGGGACTCATCAAAATTCCCATGTTTGAATTAATCTGAAACCTCCAAGGTCACCCTTCAGTACTGCTTTTTTGGACTGTAACAGTATTGATAGGACTCTTACAGGATTAAAGAGCTATTACAAAAAATGGTTATCATTTGCTTCATCAAAAATAGCCATAGTTTATTCACTTCATTATTGCTTGCCATCATAGTTAAATAATATATTGTGCCTTTGGTACTGCAGATAGTGATGTTAATTTGATAATACTGACTTGATTTTGTATTAATATGAATTTCGATTTGTGTTTGATATTGCTGGAAATATAGTCTTTTGTCTCTGAAGCTCATTTGCATACAGTCCAATGGAAAGGAGTGCCACTCTGTTGTGACTTAAAATTTTCATTAAAGAGTCATTTTGAGTCCAACTAAGCAACCACTTTATGAACTGGTGGTTTTGTATTGACTTGAGAATATTGTGCTATTTGAGCCGCATTGTTTCAGCATAGCCAGACATATATAGTGTTTCTAGGTGATTAAAATCAAACAAAAAAGCAGCAGATTAAAGTAAGCCCAATTTCCAGGTAATAATTGGTAATCTCTTGATAAAATGGGTGTTAAACCATTAACATAGGTTAATCCTTTTCATGTGACTCCTTCTGACTAACAACTCCATGGATTAAATTGAAAATGGAGAAACAAAGATTGGTATCAGTCATCCAGGTTTGGGAATGATTCATTTGTCTGAATGTTCAAAGGTGTTTGTTCCAGATTTCCTGTATCGAAAGTGCAAGGGCTTAAAGAATATCTCATGAGACATGACCTGTTGCAAGGTGAATGTGGAATTTGCGGAATTTGAGCGAGTCAGTTGTTCCTTGTTTTATTAGTCTCACACTGTTATAAATGAGTCAATCAATGTAGGCCGCAGGGTTATAACTAAGCTGGCAAGTTAAAGCTGGTTGCAGCAGAGTCAGATGCTACTCCCTGTCATAAAGAGCAAATCTCGAGATTATGTGCCAGCGCCAAAGTCGATGAACATCCTTTGTGCAAATTCATAAACTTATTCATTCAGGCCTCAATTTTCAGAAAAATTAACGGTTGTCCTTTCATTTTACCATTTGTGTTCACTATTTCTAGTTATGGGCAAAGAAGTTTGATTGTCCAAAAATTTTTCCACAAATACAAAACAGTGAGAGTGTTCATGTATTATTGTTGGTCTTGAAAAACAAAAAGGTGTGATATTTTAGAAACAAAAACACTCAAATCTGAAATATTGTGTGATGCACAAAGTTGAAGAGTTGATCAGTCAGCAGTATGCTATAGTCTTCAATTAGATAAAAGCAATCCTCTTTCTTGCCAAGGAAGAAATGGTTGTCCATTGGACAATGAACTTTAACTTTTGTTTGTCCATGTGAAATTTTAGTTGTCATAGACAACCACAAAAATTAGGCCCTGCCATAAATTATTTGCAATATAAAAATAAACATCATTTTTGTGTGATTACAAGCAAAACCAAGCAAAATATTGATAGCAAAATTTTCCAACCACCTCTACCTCGGCAGTGTTACAGTTATGAGGATAACAATCTGCCCCAGATTTTCATGAGTTCACTGACCTTGTACTACAGCTGTAACTCAGAATCCTCTAGTTGCTAGCACTGAAGGTTCTAGCCTCACTTCCAAAACATTTTTAGAGGGGGGTTTGATATTGATTAAAAGGTTTTGATTGAGAAAAGCGGATCTTGATATAGTTGCTCATTACAAATGCAACTGGATTGTTGAAAATGCAATAATAATCCCCTCTCACTTCCCCAAGTGCAGATTTTAAATGCCATACAGTTAAAAGTTTCAGATGTTAGAATGTTTTTTAAAAGAGTGCTTGAGAAGAATTTCATTTAAAATATTTTAATATTTTGCAACCATCATTCATTTCTTCACCAGGTTTACAGAATTTAAAGTATCCTAATGGTTTACTGCATAGCATTCCATATGATGTACCAGATAGGCTTGCTTTGATTTGACTGTTTCCATTAGCTTTCAAGTTTGGGAACCACGTGTTTAGAGGTCAAACAATGCTGTTATATCTTGTGCAGTGCCCAGTAATGTAATTGGCAATCATCTTTCCTTTCTTCACCAGGTTTTCAGAATTCAAAGTATCCTAATGGTTTACTGCATAGCATTCCATATGATGTACCAGATAGGCTTGCTTTGATTCAACTGCTGAAAGAGTGTCTTCATCCTTCCAAACCAGAAGGTCGTTTTGAAGCATTTCCCAAACTTCTAGCTTTGGTGGAGAAATTGAATAGGTATTATCAAGAAGGTTATTAGAGACAGTTGTCTATCACCCATGACAGTTCCAGTTCTTCCAGCCTTCTTTATACTTCTAGCTCCTCCCACTTCTGTCTAAAACTCGTCTTCATTCAGACATGATCCCAATGTATTGCTTCAGGGCATACCCTGGTGAATATACAAGGCCCTAACAAGTAATCAGGTCACTCTCAGTGAATGTTGTGTGGTATGAGGTTCTCTACATTTTTTTAATTTTATGTCAACCAAAGAGCTGTGCCATTTGAAAATTTCTGTAGACTACTGGTAAAATTTTAGTTAAGGGTTGATAAAAACATTTAAATTTGTAAGTTGTAGAATGAGCTGCAGTATTTCTGATTATAGGTATCAAAAAAAAAAGATTTCTGTCTTAACCCAGTTACCACCCATTAAAGTGAATCACATGCTGCATGTATTTTTAGGTGGTTGGTACTGCATGTTTTTTTAGGTGGTTGGTGCTGCATGTTTTTTTAGGTGGTTGGTGCTGCATGTTTTTTTAGGTGGTTGGTGCTGCATGTATTTTTAGGTGGTTGGTACTGCAGGTTTTTTAAGGTGGTTGGTACTGCATGTATTTTACGGTGATTGGTGCTGCATGTTTTTTTAGGTGGTTGGTACTGCATGTATTTTTAGGTGGTTGGTGCTGCATGTATTTTAAGGTGGTTGGTGCTGCATGTATTTTTAGGTGGTTGGTGCTGCATGTACTTTTAGATGGTTGGTGCTGCATGTATTTTAAGGTGGTTGGTGCTGCATGTATTTTTAGGTGGTTGGTGCTGCATGTATTTTAAGGTGGTTGGTACTGCATGTTTTTTTAGGTGGTTGGTGCTGCATGTATTTTAAGGTGGTTGGTGCTGCATGTTTTTTTAGGTGGTTGGTGCTGCATGTGTTTTTAGGGGATTGTAACTGTAACTTCTTGAACTATGTTTGTGTGAAGCCTAGTTACTGTAAATGATCATATTTGTGCATCTTAGACTGTACTTCCATTTTCCAAACAAAGTTTTTTTTAGTTGCACCAAACTTTTCTTTGTAACACTTACAATTATGTCTGTATGCTTCCTTGGATACACTACCAAAAGTTGACCATTCAAAATGAAAAAGGGGTTGTTTGATTGACATTACAGAAAGTTATTCGTCTGTGTGACAATCATTTACAGAAGATAATTCCTGATGGGGATCCAGGTAAAAATTAAAAAAGTCATTTTTTTTGTAAGTGAAAGGTAAAATGCCGACAACCCAAATTGAAGTTGTGTAGTAGACTGACCTTTTTTCATGATTGTCTCTTAACAGTCATGTGACAATATATTTTCTCCTACAATGTGAATATTACCTGGAGTAACTGTTTGGTTAACATTGAAATGTTTTCAGTTTTTTAGATATACAGCTCTTGCCAAAGGTATGTAGTATAACTTGAAGTATGTTTGATATTTATATGTTTCAGGAGATGTTTAACATGGTTGTCCTCATTGAGAGGCTTTAATGATAGTTTTACATTCTTTTTTACTGTAATTCTCTTTGCTTCCAATGGGCTTCAATCCATTGTACAAAGTAAAAAGTTGTTCCCTTCTTGATCATTCCTAATACTTCTCAAGACCTAGGAGTACACTCTAGAACTCTGATCTGTTTGCAGATAAATTGCATAAAACTCAACCTTGTATTATTATGTCCACTTACTTGTTGTATGCTGAACAAGCAAGAATGAAATAATTCCATCTTCTGAAATTCTTGGTGTAAAATGGGGAGTTCAGGTTTCAGCCTGGGTCTCTCAAGGGCAGTCACTGTTATCTCTATATTGTCGAATTGTCTTACCATTGAAATACAAATTAGACCCTCGGTGTCTCCTTGTTATAGGAGGAATGGCATTCAATACACATGGAATCACCATAACAGCTTAGAAATGGAATATTCATACAGTATAGTGTTGCCATTAGCATAAGCTTAGTTTTAATATTCTAGGTATTCAAATGATAAAGTCTCATTTGAGATGTTACTTAAGTTGTCCATGTCTCTTTTCTGTTATTTTAATATCGATGGAAATAGTTTTGGCTGACTTGCAATAGCATATTACTGTACTGTTGACTTTAGTAGTAGTTGAATTGTTTATTTTGCCATCACTGTTTCTTATTTTTGTATATTTTGGGGATTATAAAAATACTATCTTGACTGTCAGTCAATAGGGTATGAATCCTGAAGCAAGTATTGTCGTATAAACTTCTCTTTAGGATTTTTATTGAACTTTCAGAGTTCCAAGGGATTTTTTTGTTCTTTTATTGAAAATTGTAGTGTGGGTTGAGTCAACTGTTTTTTTTTGTTTGTTTTTTTGTTTTTTTTTTTGGTGTCAGAGAGCTGTTGTACTGTTGAGGTGATGTCGTGAATTCATTAATAACATTACAAAGGACTAGCAGTACAAGTAGTAATATTTAAGTACTGATATGAACTCAATCCTCCTTTTATTTTAAGTGAAAGCAAACAAAAGAAAAATGCAATCATCAATACTTTCAAAGTTCTTGAGTTCTTATATGTAGACCTACAAAACCATATTTATGGTACATGTAAGTGTAAACATGTGTTTAACTATGAGTGTGATTACACTCAGGGTAAATCAAAATTCATGTTGGTAGTGAATTTCACCTATTCTCAATTAAAATGCATTCCCCCTTTACCCACTGGACCTCTCTCAGACCATTGTAAACATGTGTTTAACTATGAGTGTGATTACACTCAGGGTAAATCAAAATTCATGTTGGTAGTGAATTTCACCTATTCTCAATTAAAATGCAGTTCCCCTTTACCCACTGGACCTCTTTTAGACCATTGTAAACATGTGTTTAACTATGAGTGTGATTACACTCAGGGTAAATCAAAATTCATGTTGGTAGTGAATTTCACCTATTCTCAATTAAAATGCAGTTCCCCTTTACCCACTGGACCTCTCTCAGACCATTGTAAACATGTGTTAAACTATGAGTGTGATTACACTCAGGGTAAATCAAAATTCATGTTGGTAGTGAATTTCACCTATTCTCAGTTAAAATGCAGTTTCCCTTTACCCACTGGACCTCTCTCAGACCATTGATATGTCTGCTGCTCAAAGATTTGACCTGCAGCTTGCAAACTAAATGTGGTGTCAATTATGAAACCAGGACACGCCCAACTTGCACACCTTATATAACTATTTTGGTTATATTGATGGCACTCTGACACTGAGAATTTTTCACCCTATAGCATTACTTCCTCAAAAAAGCACCCCTTACTACTATTTTGCCAGAGTTTCTGGTACCTGCCCCATGTTCTTGGCTTGTTGATTTGAATTTATTTCTTTTATCCTGTGAAACATAGATAAGATGAATTTCTTTAATGGTAATATATATTCTCCAGTATGTATTTATTACTGTATTTTTTCTTCAATGATGAGACATCTAGACAAGTATATCAGTCGAGGAAATTTGAGTTGTATGTACTTCATGCAGTAAGTATTGTCAATTTAAAGGCCCAATTTTCTCGTCCCAATTAGAACCAATCCTCCCAACCTTCTTAATTAAGCCCCTCCCACAATTGTCTGAAATTCACCCTCATTCAGACACAGTCTCATTTTATTGCTTCAGGGTGAGTATAGAAAGCTCAAGGTGTATTATCAAAACACTCTTAGAACAGTTCATGCTGTGAAATATAAGCTTTGGTACTCTGCATTGTTTGAATTAGCAGTCAATCAAAAAACTGAGCCAATTGAGAGTTTCTGTTACCCTATACTGGAAGTGTATTTTGGGGTGAGAGGATTGTCCCTTTAATCATTAAGGGAAGGAAATACCTGAATAAGTAATTCAATTGCGTTCGTAATTGTTATATTGACTTTTTTATTTTTAATGCAGCACAAGACAAATGCTTTTATCTTCAATGGTTTATAATGTAACTTTTACAAATTGGAATAACCCCATCCCCCTCCCCTTCCTCTCACCCACTGCTTTCAAGTTAACTTTGAAATACTATAGGTAAATATGCAGGAAACATAAACTAGGTGGGAAAGTTTTCAAACTATGCATTTTTACCAAATTAAAAAAAAACAGTTGGAAAGGCACATTTTTATTTGAAAAAAATCAATAGGATGTGTTCATTTTCAATTTCAAGTGAAGAATTCATTGGTTTCATGCAAGTTGATTTTGTGAGTTATGTTACATAATTACATAATCATGCAATCGGTAAATTTATGTATATTTTGAATTATTTCCTTAGTTCTTAAACTTGTTTTCATTCACTTCTAGTTACTATTCATTTTTTTTAGTTGTAGAGGAACTTTCTCTATAAATTCAATTAAAATGTGTTCCAGAAATTTTGGTGAATATTTTGTCCAAGTGTAGATTTTTTATTTAGAGTAAGGACTGAAGTTGATTGAAATTATTTGATTTACTCTGAAATTATTTGATTTAGTTTGAAATAGTAAATGAGTGTTAAAAAAGTAAAATTGGAAATATGATTTGGTGTGCTGATAAGTAATGAATGTGCAATTGTAACAAATTGGTCATATAACCAGTGTGCAACTGATTTAAAGTTTTTTCTAATCATAAATCGTTTTATCATAATTATATGCCAATGAAATAAATTATTTATTTTTGTATTTAATAATTTTTTGTAAATAAAGAAAAATGAATGGACTAAAAATGATGTCTACAATCAGCAAATGCAATATAAAACACAATCAAAGTGATAATTACAAAGGTTGCATTGTTGTTTATTACTTTGTTTTGTTTGTCATGTCAAGAAGTGTAGTGTTGAATATTTTAAGGGGAGTATCGGCATAAAAGTCATTGTTTTCAATTCCAACATTTCTCGCAAAAAGTTGCACTTAGAATTTGTGTAACAAGTTGCCCAACGTGTACTTCGTAAAATTTACATTAAGAGAAATAGCTCTAGTCATTTTCAAATCATTCAGTCTTAACAATAAACCTGAGCAATAGCTTCATCTCCTCAAAATATTATGCAAAAGAAGGGTAATGGAAGTTGCATTTTTTGAAATGTTGAAAGTTTGGGTGAACAAATTATTCTTGAGCAACAAACAACTGAATTTCTATCAGAGGGAAACTTCCTTTCATGACTACAAGGCTACCATACTGCCTTATTTTTAATTATTTATCACTCTTTGCCAAAAATAATTGGTTTTTAAGGATGAAATTTCCTTGTAAAACAAACTCAATATTTCCCTTTTAACACGGTATTATTTTGGGGTACAGGATACGATGTACAGTTTCATGTTTATGATAGGGTCTAACATGTTAAGAAACAGTGGATTTAGACGCTGAAATACTTTACTTCCAGAAAGACGGAGAGTAGATACCGGTTTTGTGAAATATTCCCATGGTGCCTGGCATCCTACTGATTATTTGTCCTTGCATGTTATAATGCACAAAGTCAATATTGAGTGTTTAGCTCCCCATGTTCGGTCAGACCTCTTGGGAAAATTACCAAAAAAGGCGAATAATGAAAAAACTTATCTGTGGTGTATCTATCCCATGATAGGAGTAGATGGTATTTAAATGTAACAAAGGTAAGATGTAAGCGACACCTACTAGTTAGTAACAAACTTCATCTTGTCAATTTCCAATTAGTACAACTGTTATCGAATACGTATTTCTAGAGGTAAAATGTGCACTATTTACAGTGATTTTATTTTTTTTTTATTGTTGGTCTTTTTTTCGCAAGTTCAGCCCACAAATCGATGTGTTTGGTATGTTTTGTGTCCTTTTTATCGGTCAGAGAGCACTGCCGTTAAGGCTATAAATCAACAATAAAATTTTACCTGAGACTATTGATACAGGTTGATCCTTACAATATCTCACACGTTGTCCTGTCTGACCTTCTTCCGTTAACCAATTATTTCTCGTTTACCGCCGCTGAGTAGATCATACCACAGAGTAATGTTGACGAGACTTGACAACATTGAAATAACTGAGGTTTCGAAAACAAAATAAGCTCGTTGTCAAGGCTAGCCAGTTTGCAAAAAATTTATAGCACGTGACCTCTTTCAAAGCAAAGGAGCATTCATAAGTCATAACAAGTTTCATCAACCACCCGTTCAGTGACTCTAAAGTGTCAAATGAAACGCAATCCATACCGGTTACCTAAATTTCTTCCTTTGGTTGGCATCAATTTGTCACATGATAGTTTCCCATCAATTCAGTCGTTTCTTTATCTTTTCGTGTATCCCGCAAAAATTTTAGGGAGACTTCATGAGTCACTTTTATGAAGTGATCACGGCGCGTCAAAATTCAAAGAACAGATCGTTAACTCGTGTTAAAAGCTTTTATAACCACCTTGTGGAGGTCTGGAACTGATTTATTTTCCTACTACAAACAACGTGGCTTTTATGATGGGAACAGATTTCTGTTCCCAATCTTCTCGATCCCTTTCATGTTTAATTTTGGAATTTTAGGCTTACCCTGCACTGTAAAAAAGGAAATGCAATTTTGCACTGAAACACTAGCAGCTAGGATTTCGGGAAGCGAACGTCATCAGGCGGCTAATACATAGTGACTGTACGCCGTGTAGCCATTTTATCCCTAAATCCAAACAACAGCTCCCTGCCTAAATGCTACACTGGAAGGTCATTTTAATGGGCAAGAATAAAGTGTCTTCGTAGGAACCGTTACTATTGGATTTCAAGTACCGTAATTAAAGCTGCCAGTTGGTTATATTTTGTAACATAGGGCCTCTGTGATTTTTAACAAGAATTAGATCACTTCCGAAACATACCCCTCCCGTGTGGCTGCATGGTTCTCTAATAGAACGAGGAAATTTTGAAACAAAACCTTATTAAGTCGCGTATTACAACTTGATCGTGGTAAAAGACTTGATAACCCCTCTTCACGTCACTCGATGGTGAGATAAGATCCATATTTGGCTTCCCGTCCAAGGATCACATGTTGTTAAGCGCTGCAAATCTCCTATTAAGTCATGTTTGAATTGGTCCCTTGTCTCAACTATCACCAGCAAATAAAGGTATATTTTTCAAATCATGGGATCTATAACTGTATCCGATCCCTTCTCATCATGCACTTCAGAAGTTGAGACGCTGAGGTGTGAGAACCAAAACAAACCAAACCCATGCACTTCACGATAATCGAATGTTTAGGATCGAATGCTGCCCTCGATATCAAAACTCATTCTATTTGATCTGCATCCTGAATATAGAAGAGGTTTTACGGGCAGTTTCTAACCAATGGGTTTAAATTCGGGCCTTTATCCAGTTGTGGCTCAGTCTTCTTCATCCTGTTCCACTGTTTATGTTGAGCACCAAGTACATCTGAAAAAAGTTTGAAAATGACTGCAATAGACTTTGGGTCTCGTTATAGTAAGTATGAGCCAACCTATAGAATTTAAAATCACATTCTACACCCACACACCCACCCTCCTAAATATTATCTACAAAGAGAGAGAGAGGGGGGGAGAGAGAGCTTCCTGATCTACATACCTTGTGTTAAAAGAAATTTGCTTACATATTGATCAGCAATCATGACAAAAAGTCATCTATTAGATAAATGATTTCGTATCTCAAATTGAATGACTAGAATAGCATCACTTAGCACTTAATGTAGGCCTACTTGTCATTTCGAAATTTCAGGGCGACCCTACGTAAGTTTTACAACAACCGTCATTTTCTATCATATTACGCGGTTTAAAGATCACTTTAACACCGGCTTATCCACCGTGATGTGCAAAGATAAAACTATTCTTAGCACTTTTGCATTTGACCCCCTTTTTCCTTCTCGACAATTAAACAGGCAAACATTTTCACGTTCAGATATTCATCTGCCGAATTTCTAGTTAATGAAAAGTGGTTTACGAGAAGTCAATCATCTATGTTAAATCTTTGCAAATTTTCGCAAAGTTAACCTAATTTTGACCTTTAAAATAGTACCTTCGCAAACAAACAGTTTTAAACCAAGGAAAATAAAGGTGCAAGCTGCTGTTAGCAACTTTTGCGTTTAGAAGTCTACTTTACTCCATGAATGGTTCATTAGAATCATATGACGGTATTTTCCTCACTGTAATATCATGAAAGATTCTTGAGAAAAATTAGAAGAAATTTATGAGATTTTAATTTTGTTTCAAAATAAGTTTTGGATGATGATTATCACCTTAAAAGTGACAAACCGCTCTCAGTTCATTCAAGTTCACAAAGGCGCTAAGTGTGAAACGGTCGAACTGTCAGAAGTGATCAAATGCCAATTGAAAGATGCTTTTATTCATTTTCACTAGCAATAAAGCCAGTAAATATCCTAGCCTCCAATTGGTTCATTCGATGGGGGCGATGCACACTGTTTAACAAGAAATTTCCTAACTGGCTAACGACAACCCTATTCTTTAACCTAATCCCTAACACGAACAAAGAATACAATCGATACAAAACATTGGCAACAGTCAATCAAGAAACACCTTGTTAAACAGTCGGCATCTACCCCATTCGATTCCTTGATTGAGGTGTAGCCCAGTGCTGGCCCAAATGAATGGGCACCCCTTGCTTCGGCTACAACTTGTTTCCTAGTAATGTCCTTGACTTCGTTTATGTGAAAACAATTGTCTTATTTCCGGGGCAACCCTTGTTAGCTCTGTCGATTTAATTCGGCTAAAACGCCCTCTATTCATTCAATTTATTGTTTTTCCAAAGATGAAGCCCAACCTTGGCATTGCTTCTTTCTTTGATGACCTTAATCCAGTTCAAATAATGTAACAATTTTGCTTGTTCGTTTTATGTGTAAAAATTGTTTCTGTATTCTACCAAACTACACCGCAATATGACACAATCGTTTCCCGTTTTATCGCAAAAGTTCCCGGCTAAACCAAATCCTGACCAATCGTGGAAAAAGTATTGACCGCAAGGAACAGTTTTACGTTTGACTTTATGCGACATTGACAAGAACATTACTTATGATCTCGATTAGAAATAAATGTCTCTTCGTCCATCAATCAAAAAAGTTAAGCGGTTTTCGTCAAAAATAAAGATGTCTTCGGACGTTCAGAATTTGATGCGCATCGGGAAATAGATCATATTTTTATTGTCTCATCCAGACGCCTTTTATAAAAGACATTATTCGTCCTAAGGCGTCTTTGATTCTCGTTTTACCACATTGTTGTTTTAGCCTTAGATTTCAGACAGAGGGCAAGTTTTAGTAGGGCGCGGCTGAACAACAAGTCACATTCTGAAACATTCATTCAGCGACTGACTGTCTGATGAGGAACATTTTTACAGTGGTGCCACCGTGGTAGCGAATTACACTTAATAAAGGACATAAAAGTGTTAATGTGAAAAGGTCGGGATCGCTAAAATTTGAAACCTCTATTTTCCAGAAACAGCAGTATATTAATGACCAGATTATCTCTTGCCAAACCAACTAAGAACGAATTATTAGCGACGAAGTTTTCAACTTGTTAAGACGGACATTTCTTAAGAGTCTGGACTGTCGGTTAGCCAAGAAAAAAGAACCCTCCCTACGATATCATCACTCAAAGTGAAAATTCGAAATATTTCTTTATTTTGCAAGTTCAAGATGAATAACCATCTTGGGGTTCTTTTCACTCTTTCTTCCTTCGTCACGGTTGTGCTGACCAATCCCGTTCCACAAAAGCTAACAAAACTCAAACCTGTTCCGATTAATTTCTTCGACTGGCCCGCCTTTGCTCGGAGACAAGTTCTAACAGCAATGGATCACGAAGTCTTAACAGAGGTAAGTACGACAGTTTATACTTAATATTTGACGGGCTTCTAAAGAAGGTAAATTCCAAGATCTACTTTTGGGTCCGGAAGCTCTGAAACTTCGGCATTCCTTCAGGTGAACAAATAAGTTTTACGATAGGTATGCTTTGCTTTATTGAGTAGGTCCTGGAAAGCTTGGGGCCCCAGGTGGGTCCAAGGACAAAACGACTGCGTATCTATAGAGGAAGAAGTTCCCATAAGCTCAGATGTTTCAGCATATCTCTGTGATAAAATTGCTGTCTCTAAGTGTAAATCTATTTGGCTTCACTGGGTGGTCTAGGACATGCCTTAGGACCCCGGTGCTTCGAGGGACAAAACCTGTGCATGTGGCCCAGGGAGAAAAATCCCGGAAGCTATGAGCTTTAACATATCTCTGGGTGAGATAAGAAGCCCCAGAATAGGTATGTTTTGGTTCTGGATCTGAAAAGGGGAAACTGATTGGAAGAAAATCTCCCATTTCCCCCTGGTGCCGACACTGTGCGCACCCCCTAAGAGTGATCATAGCTACTCTATTGAGGGAATCACCGTCTTAACAGTCGGGTATAAACTTTCAGTGTGCATTAAACTTAAATAATTGAGATCCGTTTAATTTAATTCAACCAGTACAATAAAAATACTTCGCAAGTAGGGCCTATGATAATGGATACGAAAAGGGAATTTCCGTTTTCTAGAGAGATTAGGTTAGGTTTGATTGAGTTTTACGGCCCAGTTTCCAACCAATTGGTTCAAGTTAAGCCGGCCACGGCCTTTTTCCAGTTTTGGCTCACTGGCTAGTTCGCCCTACTCAATTGCTGATGCTGAGCACCAAGTACAATGGCAGTAGGTTCCGTTTTTAAAGACTTCGTTATGGCCAGGACTCGAATTCCCGACTTCCCGACTGCAAGTCTGATGCTCTCAGCACTTGACCATGCAGTCTGTCTCGTATCGGGAGAGAGAAAGGGGGAGACGTGTGTGTGCATGTATGTGGGGAAGACAAGACGGCGTTTTGCCCTGGTAGGAAATCCTATATCTTCACATGTACTTCGTATACTTCTGCGTCCTTGTAACTCCCAAGCCCATGACTATTAAGTTTATACCGTGTATCTAATGAGGTCAACAAACTTTCGATTTAATTAGGTACGGCGTTTAACCCTTTACCGTTGTTTGGGTCCTTTTAGACCCATACGGAGAGCTCGGCTGTCACCCATCTTTACTGTTTCACGCGGAGCTCGAAACTGCGAGTAGCTACCCGAGAATTCGGTCACAACAACGAGAGAGACAATAGTTTAAGGTCACGGGGTCAATGGCCTTCGGAAGCTGATGCGGGGCGTGCTACGTCCGCTTTTCCGCCCACTCCCGAGGCGCGCAAATATGCCCCTATCGGGGCACAACCGTAAAGGGTTTATCTAAAATATATCTGCACCACTCGGTCGGCTGTGCACACACGCAGAGACAGTGGCATGTATCAGCTTTGCAGTAAACACGCTCAACGGGCTTATTTCAATCTAAAGTTTCCAGACAATTGTCCGGGTAAAATCGAATAAAAATATGACACTCACTTATAATGGTAACTTTTGATCCAATCTTTTGCACTCATCCTTATCTCTCGACCGACTTTCAATTTTCCCACGCAATCAACATGATTCACAACTTCTGTGCTGTTGTTGTAAAGTGCTACTTGATACAAAAATTGTTTGTTAAAAGAAACTACTGCGTTGCCAATGCACCAACATGGTATATGAAAGTAACTATATTACTGTTGATACATTCAGCCACACAAATAAACTGATGGAGTAGCTTCGGTCCCACCCGAACCCTCCCCAAATATGTTATGCAGAAAAAGATACGAATGCTACATCATATGAAATTTTGCGCCAACTAACCAACTAATTCAGTCAATCAATGATTTACAAGAAACCTAACTCTTTGGTGTTTTAAGATACAGCTGTCAAAAGCTTGCGCACGCTCCCCTTGATACAAATTACTGAAGGAAAAATATTCATATAAAACAGGCATTGTTCCCTTAAAATGGAGATGTTTTGCTATGAGTAAAAATTCTTCAGGGTGGATCAAGATTACATACTTTAAAAGAAAACATCTACCGCCTCACAGACTTCAAGGTTTGGTAAGAGTAGCACGTGATTCACCTCCCTGGGTAAGTCTGCGCACTTCGGTACTTGAATTGACTTTAAATCCGAGTGGTGCCATAAAATCGAGCTTGGCAACAAAATAATGTGACAATATCTCTGGGATCCACAATGTCAATAATTATCACTTTTCTGTGGACTTTCTTTTCTAGCATTCAAACCCACTGATTCAATAAACACGTATGTCACTACATCTGGATACCTTGTGTGTCTGACATAAATGTTACAGAAAACAAGTACAAAAGTCGTTTTCACGTCATAAACTCTCGAATGTACTACCAAGTGTTTCTAAGCAAATAAACAGTTCTCTCTGTTTGAGCTCCTCGTTAAAATAAAAAAAAACGTGACTCTTAAGCCATATGCTATCAAATGTGGCTGAAGGGATCCAGGACCGTAGCTATGGGGGACAGAAGTGTGCCCCACCCCATCTAAAATCCCGTTAAACCATTTGTTTTGAAAGATTTACTCAGACAAATCATCAACATTATAACTTTGTGGGTAACTCTGTCAAAGTGAAAAATATTACACCATGTTGTACATAGGCTCATTGAAAAAAGAAAATTTTTTGACGAATTGCCAAAAAAATGGAGAGGAGAAAACCTGTCCCCGGAGCCCCCTACCGCTGGACTGTAAAATTACTAGTGCATGGGCTCTCATTGATAAAATTCTTACTCTGGCTAAAGGCCCTGGTTCCCTCCCCCGGGACGGTTAAATTTCCCTGAACTAGCGACTCTGAACTCCCTCCACCAGGACTGCTAAATTCCTAGGATGATGTGCTGTCAATGATAAAATTCTTACTCTGGCTACAGGCCGGCTGGGGTCACAAAGTGTGCCCTTGTAATGTTCTTCACGGTATAAAATGACTTTGATTGGAACATGAGACTGGAACATGGATCTGCTATTGAGAAAATCATTTCATGAATCCAATATTTCTTTGCCAACTCTCTTGCTCATCTCTAGTTAGCCCGCAGAGCGAACGGCAAAGTTTTTTTCGTTCAGCTTATCGCTACGAAAAACCAACCTAAAGGGGGATGCAGCCACAAAGACGTTACGCAGGCTAACCTCTGGTTTGTGAATATAAAACGATTTTGTAAGACTTTTATCAGTTGAGCTCTGAAGTTACCCATGAACAGAACAGTGTTGTACTTATTGCTTGAGTTCTAATGGGCGAGCCGGTGGGTTTGCCGACCAGAAAAAGAAAAAAAAAAAAAACAGTTTTGACCATTGTCAAACTGTTAAACGTGTCAATTGCATAGGCGGCGGAAGCGGGAGGGGGACTGGCACTTTTATGAGATTTTGGGGGGAATGCCCCCAATGCCCCCCCGCCGATAACTGAATGTCGCAAAATAAATTTTAAGTTGCTTTTATTGCATTTCGGCTATTCTTTGGCTAAATTATTACTTTTCAGCGTACCAAAGTTGCAAAGCTTGAGGAGGGGTTCGCCTCCTGGACCCCCAAATGAACGATAACCTGTAGGAGAGTTTACTTTCTCCCTCAAACAGTTAAAAATTTTGAAAGCTATCTTTGTTTTTCAAATTATCTTTCTTCTGCTCAAATCAGGGCCTTTTAAACACACTGGGCGAGGGAATGTCCCCAGTCTCCTTATTGGCCACAATGACACACATTTGCCACAGTAATAATGTCCCTTTTAGAATTATTAGTAATACCTACACATAGGTACTTTTTTGCTTCCACTAAGTCCCTAAAAAGCCTAAAATGTCAGAGCTTCCGTGGGCCCTTTTGCGGACCCCTGGACCTCACTCATATTGCCTCGAGATTTTAAATTGAGCTCTCTATTGATAAAATGTCCCAAAACACTTTGGATCTCTTAAAAATGCCCTGTCTCAAATTATCAATCACATGTTCAATTTTGAGTAGCTTCAACATTTTGGCTTTGCCCCCCTCAAATTACTGTAAAGTAGGCTATGTTCCTCTTAATCAAATGCCATAGTACTTCCCGATTCCATTCTCGTCCCTTACCTCACCCCACTCCTGAATTAAATTCATAGTTTAGAATCCTTGATTTGAATATGACTTTCGACCATTTTGAAGCCTCTCAAATCACTAAAATCGCTGAGCTTCCGGGGCATCGCTCTTTGCACCCCTACCGCGTTTTTGTCCCCGGACCCCACCAGGGACCCTTTAACGGGCCCTTGGACCCCACACTGATGGGGTTTTCCCCTTCGCGCAAAACTGGAAGCCTTACGGCGTCACCATTATGTCTCCTGTCGAAAACTTGCCCCCCCCCCCCCTCCGAACAAAAAAATCTTCCGCCGAATTGCATAAATTGGACCAAAAAGCTGTTTGGGCAAAGAAACTGCATGATCGACTGAGGTGCTGGGTCATAAACTGAGCTGTAGGATTTATATAGAATAAAGCATGGAACCTTACTCAAATAACATTTAACGCGAACTTAACTGAAGCAAATGACAACGCTCACATCATTTGACAATTATTTTACTCAACACTGACGAATTCGCGTTACTGTGGCTGGCGGGGAATCCATGGTGATGGTGACAGGCATTGAAGAAGTTTTCATTGAGAAAGTCCCAAAACAATACACATTTACATTACAAACGACTATATAGTAAAACATTCGCATTTTGTCTAATGATTAAAAACACATGAAATTACAACCCCTGGTATTGAAAACGGAGTACATCTTTCCATTCTGACCGGACGTTTAGAAATTGTACATGGATGCATGTAATTTATATCACTAAATTATTTTTTTCTCGTTTGAATATTCTCTTTAATCACATAGAAAGAAAACGTTGGTCTTACGCAGACTTAAGTCTGCACGTATAAACATGAATCATTTAGAAGAGTGGGTTTTAATGGTATATTATAAGGGCCAATTAGGACTGTATAAAGTGACTATGGGACATTTGAAGTATAGTAAATGTAAAATCATAGTTGCGATAACATTATCTATACCCTGCCGAAAATGTAAATGTTCCAGTAGTTCTACCAAAATTACACTCTTCTTTCTTATTTTGGTCAAATTGACCAATGAGTGGTTCAACTATGCACGAAACTAAACGTGGTTAAACAGTGTAAACAAAGTACTCTTTTTCAAATCTGTTCAAAGGTGGTAAGATTTGAATTTAGACTAGTTGGGTCTTTTTCGCCACTTCTTGTTTGGTGTATAGTTTGCCCACTCATTGGTCAATGTGACCAAAGTGTTTCTATAGTGTATGAAAAAGAACCATACTCTGACACCAGACGTCAGAATTCACGAAAGCGGAGTCCTTCCACTTTTGACTTGTACATTTTAGTAATATGATTAATATCATAGCTGACAATTATATACTTGTTTTACATTTAGATTGGCAAGTTGCCCACGCTTTCTTCCATCCCACCAACATTACCGATTTGATTTATGACAAATTTTGATTCCATGTGACAATCTTTTCGTACAGGGACTCAAAACGTTCCGCGAGTAATATAAAATCATATTTATGACCCGATTAAAAGGGTCGTTAACCAATACCTTACCCATTACAACTGATAGGTCGAATGATCGTTAAGGCCATGTGGGAACTAGATATTTTGGCAACTCCAGATAACGTTAAACATAATCTTTACATGAAATATTCAATAACTTGGAATTGAGGCGGCAAGTTCCGTTAGAAGCGGTTCTAGGAATCTTCAACTTTGAAATATCTGATTTTGATCCTTCCCTTTCGTGGCTTTCCTTCCCTTTTCTTCACCTGAACTTCCTGGCAATGAGACTGATAACGATCATGTGACAATGACGATAGGCTTGGTTGAGTGTTGTAAGTAATCAGCAATGAGCAAAATCTGAAAATCCCCTGAAACAAACTTTCCGTGATTTTTTTCTACATTCAGTCCAAGACATTTTACATCATTCCTTCCTTGGTCTACATGAGAACAATCCCTCACTTAAAGCTGTAAAATTGTGCTTCTGATAAACCTGAGAACTGACCCAATTCTCAGAAAAAGTCGTCAATGCCCTTAACGGAAATCAAATCCCATATATCAGTTTATACACATTACCTATGTTTTCTTCTTAGACATATGTAAATACTGTAAAATACGTTTGTAGGTCATATATATCATATATATTCTTGTGGAAATCTATCTCAATGCAATACAACAGCAGCGATTTTACTTTGGTTCATTTACAAATTTAGGTGTTAAACAATGGCAAATTTAGGTTCCCTGATCAAATATACTATCATGAAATGAATTCATTAAGTTAACCATTTTCAAGGAGTCAAAAGTTTAAAGCACCCGTCACGTCAAAGCGATATTGGATCGGATTACTATCCAATTTTTGTGAGTTTTAGTTAACTTTTCTCCGTGGCTGGTTGGAAAGAATCTCAAATCTTCCAACCTGCGTAAATATATTATGTGTATCTCAAGACTATAAAAGTGAAATGAACACTGCAATACGGTAATGAGTTCGTGACGTCACATCGGCAGACAGCTTTTATCGGGCACTCGTAAATACGAAACATTTATCTGTCGTTGTGACATTTTGAAGTAATAAGTAAAGTTTCAATTTTCGTAATGATGTAAACTGGTCAAGTTTATGTGAAATGTGGTAAATATGGGACTATTTCCGACGTTTTAATGGTTTACATCATAGTCAGGTGTAACATTTAAAAGTGTGTAGACTTTTAATAAGATTCAAACTTACCCTAGTGTGTAAACTTCACAAACACTTTGGTCAAATTGACCAATCATGACTGGGCTAACTCTGCACCGAACCAAATTTTTCAAACAGTTTGACTAAAATATGGTCAAATTTGACCAGTAAGTACTAAGACAGATTTCGCCATAGTTTAGTCAAAATATTTGACCAGTTTTGGTTCGATGCATAGTCAGATAGTTCGCCCAGTCGTTGGTCAATTTATCCGGTTGATCAAAGTGTTGTTAGAGTATACTCCAGTCTGTGCAGTTTGTCATTTCATTCCATTAATTTTGTCCCCGCTTCTATCTCATGTTTTGGTTTTAAAATTTAAGGTCGCACGACACCCGTCTATTTATTATATTTAAGATAACTTTGGCCTTGTTCCGTTTGTGCTCTTTTCTACCCTTTCGGCCTCCTGGTAATTGTATTTTTTAGCGGTTAGAGTTTTTTTAATATGTGGTTCAACTTGCTGTGGAATGTGTTAACTTGTTTTATATGTGTTTTATACCCCTTTTATAGATAAATTCAAATCTCATCTTAAAACACATTTTTTATCAAGTTTTCTGATAGTATAATTTTAAAGTTGGCGTGTTTTATCGTCCAGTTGATTATTTTTTCTTTCTATTTTATTCGGCCTTTTTATGGCCATTTTCTAAGTACTTCTTTTTTACTTCTTTATTAGTTTGTTTGTTTTAAATTTTACTTTCTGCTTTGCTGTATTTTACTTTAAAATGCGCTTTGAGATAACTCTTCCATGTAAAGCGATATATAAATATATTTTAAATATTATTATTATCTGCAGGAAGAAACCAACCACGAGGATGTTCGCCATCTCATGCAGCTTCACCGTCTGGCAGAAAATGCAGATGGCACTCCATCCCCGACAGATAAAAACGATGTCGAAGAGGAGGAATCTAGTTTCTTTTCGTCCAATTGGCTTTCTTCGAGTTTCGAGAGCAGCGAGGAAGCTTGGGGAACATTCTCACGCAACATCGTCTACAGATACCTTGGCCTTACCCGATATGACGAAAGCTCTCCAATCGCCTCAGATTATTCTTTCAGTTCCCTTTCTGATTGGCCTGTGACAGATGCAGACGACAACAGCAAACGATGAGCGACTTCGTGTCGAAAATATGACTGCGCGCAAGCGTTCGTAATTACTACAACATAAATAGCAAAAAATATGGCGCTGGAATTTCAAATGTGTAAAGAGACACGCCAAGGAGTCATGTGTGAGTCAGGGTCGGAGTCAGAAAACACAATGAAGGGGAATACTTCAAGGAGGAGAAGTGTTATTTGTTGGGGGGGGAGGGATTCGTAAATATGTATTAATTCAATGGAAACTTGATACATTCTTGGACGCGACAAATTCTCGAGGAATGCGTCTGTAGTATCCCTTTGGATACGGGCTTGGTGTGAGGAAATTTGAAAATACTACAAGAAGTCGGAAAGAGTCAGACCAAGGATATTTCTTGCGTTATATAGCTACCATTTCTATTTTTTAGATACGGTACATGCAATCTAAAAATAAAAAATAATGAAATTTCACTCGATAGAATACTGAAAGTTTATAAAGTTCACTCCAAGATGCGTGCCTACAGGACCGCTGTTGAATAATGAAGAAATGGCTGAAATTGTAATGAGGTTCCTCCTCATTTATGTACGGGGTACGGAGTAGTATGAGTCAATGTATGGTAGACGAATTTATTTTAAAAGCTTTCGGTTCAATTTATTCTCGATTCCAAATTTGCGAGGTACAAGAGTTTGACTATATGCGATTTTACGATTCAGTTTCTAATCAAGAGGTACAATAGTTTTTAAAGGCCTTATCCTCTCAACCCAAACAGTTCCAATTCTCCTCACCTACTTACTTTATCCACCTTATGTCCTTAAATTCATCTTCATGCAGACACAATCTCAGTTTACTGTTTCAGGGTAAATATACGGGACCCCAATATGTAATCAAAATACTCTCAATACAGAACATCTTTTGTAATATGAGCTTTGATATACTCGGCATTTTTGAGCTGTCAAATTAAAGAGCTGTTTCAATTAAGAATTGTTTTTTGTGGTAAGAGGATTAGCCACTTAATATTATATAGTACGGAGGATAATAGAAAAGAAACAAACCAACGAACGAACAAACAAACATAAAGAGGTAAGTCACATGGCAAAATGTTTGAAAAAGACAGAACCGAATGGAAGTACAAAATATGAGTGAAAAATGCGTTCACATACAAGTACACCAATTTCACATACACCAAAACAAAGAACACATAAATCATTTGTTACACGCAGAAGACAAAATATTTTTGGATTTCAGGCCTGTAAAAATAAAATGTAAGTTATATTTTTGAGCAATCATTCAACGCATTACTCAAGAGCTCAACGTATTGGCCATGGAAGTACGAGATGAGAGCCCACTTAACCTAAACCTTGCTGAATCGGCAGACTTTGTAGCCTGCGTGGCGCCTCTGTGGCTACAGCTCCCTTTAAGCTGCCACCCGTTAGGTTTGGTTTTTTGTAGCGATGAGCTGAACGAAAAGACTTCGTCAGTGCAGCCGGCGACAGACTTTGATGCTTCAGTCGGGCAGAGATTATGTTTTGGTTTGGGACATGCAGTCGAGCAAAAAGTCACCGCCCCCTTGAGAGAAAGAGTTCCGTAGGCATTCGGGTTTAATGGCAACGTCTCAACTTAGGTACCGGTAGGTTTGTACTTACCGAGTAATGTGTTGGCAGGATCGATAACCTCACTGAATATGATTAATGTAAAAATATATTAAAATGGTTTCTTTCAAGAGTAACTTTTGGTCTGCTTACTACACTCTAAAAAAAAAGAAGAGTGAAATTTCACTCGTTAAGAGAGTGGAGGTTATAAAGACCATTCCAAAAGAGCCAAAATTCACTCCAAGAAAAATGATATTCACTCCAAAAGAGCAAAGTTTTACTCTTGATTAAAAGCCTAAAGGGAACACTTTTCAAAAAGGGATCATTGCAGACACTCTGTCGCTGAAGAGTGATTTTCCCTCTTCTTGGAGTTTTACTCTTGCTGACGTTTTTTCACTATTCTTGGGGTGAATTAACACTGAAATTGAATTGATTCACACTCTTCACTCTAACTAACTAATTTCACTAGTTTGTTTTTAGAGTGTAGAGATGTGTAGGAGACATCAGCACACGTGATTTGTCAGTCACCGGTGAGTTGTGTGGTCATGATAAAGGAACATAAGCCACCCACGGGAAAAGAGATAAGTGTAGACTTTGCTCAACAATTAATCTATTTGAAGAAGAGAGATTAACGTAAAAATTCAAACGCGTTTGGCAAAAATATTAGATAAGGCAGGCAACTTCCTGCTTCTTTGCAGGCCGATTTTTATGAAATATTTATCGTTTTCCTGGCTTTAATCTTTGGAAGTCAGGGTACCATCCTTTCCAGCTCAATGAAGGATTTGTGGGTCAATGGTTACGTATGAGTAGGTCATTATTGTTTTTGTTTCGATATCATTTTATTTGTACATAGCAAAATTGAATTATGCGAGAACAATGGAGAAGCCCAACGAAGTTTTTTTCTCGTGATGAAAATGCCTTAAGTAGAATGGACCAAAGATTTGAAAGAAATATGTATAAATTATTGTTTAATGTTTATTGCAGAACTTATACGCGATTGTTTGCTAATTCACTTCAGGTTTGATATATCACAAAGCAAAATGATGAGGTGAAATTTCTTGAGAACATCTAGGGTAGTGTAATGCCTGATAGGGTTTTGAAAATCAAGAACACTTTACTTGAAGATATTGCGAAAACCAGCGTAAGACAGACATCCCATGTGTCTCAAACTCCATGAACAAAGGCGAAAACAGCAACAACGATGCCATTCAAGTTGTTAACTGTACATCAAGTATCTTAAGTCAGACCATAAATATTATCCTTTCTTATGGTCGTCAAAATGAGCAACTATACCAATTTATTCGATTTCATGCTAAAACAAAATAAAGATAGTCTCATGCAAAATTTGGGGAAGTGTGTTTTGCGTTTTCCTATTTCGACAATAGATAGTACTTATGTGACGTCACAGGAGCTTATCACATGGCTGCACGGTGTATTTCAGGCATTTTTGAGGGTACAGGCTTGCCCGCTGACATGGGTTGCTCATGCCTAATAGTGACGTCACAGATATATCAACTTCCTATTGACAAATCTGACAGTCAAGCAATGGTTAGTGTTGGTCAAGACGTTAGTAAATTTTCCACTTCTCAGATTTTACAGAATGAGGGCGCTTGTCACCTAGACTGTAATTTTTATGGTGAACAGTTAGAATCAGAAAGTGTAATGAGGTCGGACTGAAGTTTGAGATTTTACAATAAGTTACTGGAAGATACAACACCACCGTCTTAACACAAGACCAAGCAATGGTGAGAAAATCTGTCCAAATTGTCGTGGTCTAACAAGCATCAATACCAATTTTAGTTATAATTTTGACCACAAATATTCCAGATGTATGCAAACAGTTCTATATTCCGTAATAAGCACATTGAGTTCAGATTTTAGATTGAATACAACTTTTGAAAAAAAAAAATAGAAGAAAGAAATGGGAGGGTGGACCTCAACATGGCCGACAAATCTAGGAATTGGCCAGATTCGTGATTAACAACATATCAAAGATCGTGTTTGTAGAAACAGAAATATAAATCGGACAGATTAAGATCGCAGTGTTGAAAAGCATTCTGCTATGATGGGTTTCTTTCATGATCCCTACCTCAGGAGTGGTTCTGTGGGATTTTGGGTAGTGGAGAGGTTTTTGCACAATATATTACTTGAAGACTGAGCATCTTTGTACCACATTTTAAGCAAACAATCTCAGAACATGGTGATCCTTTTCCAATAACTCGAAAGAGAAAAGTCCCTTTCTTAAATGAGATGGTGAATCGATTCAAATACTTTCAATCCTTCATTTGGGTTCTATCTTGACAAACATATGACAGACGTTGAATTGAAGAGAATTATTCACCGTGACGCTTCAGAAAACAGGTTTCTCAAATTTAATCTTCCATTTTAAAGACCCAAATTCATATGTACCTTATGACGTATGGGTGCCGTTCACCAAATGTTTGAACTACTTTTAAAGTCGTTGTACCTCAAGAACACATCTGTTTTTCCATCCTTTGCCCCCACCCCCACCCCTTCCATCCCCCCATCAAACTGATATGTTGGTTCGTTCCATGTCATAAACTGTTACGACAACTAAAGGTCATTATTCCAGAACATCAACCTTGGAGCTACAAGTTAAAGTGGAAATGATATAAGATATCTCCTGAGCAGTGGTCAAGTTCAAGTTGGTGTTGTAACTAAAACCAGTTGCGTAGATAGACATTTTTCCAGGGGGGCAAGCACCCAAATTTTTCCGTTTTTTTTTTTTTTGTGTAAGTCTGAAGAGCACCACTGTTTTTAATTTGCGGGGCGCGAAGCGTGCTGAAAATTCTGACCTTCTCTAAAGGATATTTGACAATATCGAGCTTGCATTGATGAAAATTTTGGGACTCTGAGTTTCCTGTAATGAAGTTTGAAAGATTGGGGGACAAATGGGAAATCTGCATTTCCTATTGGCAAATCTACCGAGATCGCACGGAGGGAAATGATCGTTGTTGCAACATAATGTTAAATTAGGCCTACGAATTGAGGCTGTCCGACTACATTGGAAAAGTCAAGAGCTTGCATTTGAGAAAATTTCGAATTTCATGAAAGGCAATTTATGAAAGCTTTATGAACATAGCACTGTGGTTGCCGGTTTCACCAAGACTTATTGATCTAGTGATACACATGCCAAATTTCCGATTTTTTTGTTATATAGAGAGCTCGGAAAAGTCTAGTAAACTGAAAAAAGGAACCCCTACTGCATGAGGAATTGCAATTTGCGGCCCACGAAGCGCGGAAAATCCCCCTTTTTAACAAACATTTACAAATATGGACCTTTTATTAGAAAGAATCTGGAATTTCATGCAAGAAGGGTTAGGAAAACCACACTGTGATTATTGACTGGTGTCTCAAATGGGAAATTTCCGATTTTTTCCCAAAGTCAGCGGGCAATAGCCCCTTCTCCATGTTGCTACGCTTCTGACTAAAACTAAAAAAAAAATGTTTTGAAAGTTTTTCACAGTACAACATTTTATTAACTTCCTAGTCTAATAATGGAGACACTGACTGATCGGCTACACTTTGGTATTTCATTTCATTTATTTTTTATCATAATAGAAAATGAACATAATAAGTACAAATAATGAAGGTTATAAAACAAGTGTTGTGAATGGCCTGTGAAAACCCTTATTGCTTGAGACACAAAGGCACTTACAGAGGGAGCAGACACAAGATAAACAAAAGATCAAGATAAATCTCTCCTTTAACCCCGCCTCCTACACTCCCCACCCACAAACCTACCTTATATATCTCGGAGTGGAACATTAACAAGTACTGACAAAATATTTTGATAAACCTTCCCTCCAAGACGCAACTGATGGGCTAAGCTGACAATTCTGGAGTAGTGTGTTCCAAGTCATGATGAATCTATGCTTAAGACTTTTCTTGCAAGCCTCTCTATCAACGAAAAGAGTATGAAGCTGGTCGGATTGTCTAGTGTGGTAACTATCAACAGATTTCGTTCAAGAAGAAAAAGAACTTGGAGGTGGATTGTTCAGACAGCGCTAGGTAAACGCCGTGACTAGACTCATGTTGACTAGATCATCAAATTTGTTCAACGAAGTTCAACGAAGCAAATATATGACTCGTCTTATCACATGGAACAGAACCTGTGATATGTTTGACAGCCCTTTTCTGGTGAATAAGTTATTTATTTAGAATAGACTTAGTAGAATCGGACCATATACTGGAACATCGGGGTAAAACAAGGCTTAAAAGAAGGGTTTAAGTCACAACAGGATTTAGTATGTTAGAGAGGTACGTATTCTAAGCATTTTGGTGAAATTTGCATTGAAATCCGATGTGTAGTTCTCAAGATATGAGCACACAAATTTTTCACATTTTCAACAAAAAGTGAACTTGAAGCAAGCACATGTGACATCATGTCCCCACATAAGAGCACTGTCTTTTGTTTTTCTGTAAACTTTAGAGTTGATTTTCTCCTCAGCAATCCCATATCATTAAAATATAAGTGGTATGAGAACTGAACAAAATTTACATCCCCCAAAGGGAGGTTCTATTACTATCAACTTCAAGGTCAACACAACAGTCTCATAAAACAAAGGAAAGCAAAGCATTCCTTGTCGATGTGAGGAAGTGGTATAAGCACTGCTGCCCTCAAACTCAGTTTGAAACACAAATCTTCTGACTTTATTTATTGATATCTACAGAAATACATGTCCAACTTTAATGGAACTTTCACCACACTGTGTAGATTTGGTTCTTCTTTCACATATGAAAATAAAATTTTTGCTCAAATTTCCCTTTTAAGTAAATTAACCTCAGAGCTCTTTGATGTAAAGTAAATTACAATTTCGATAAGATGCCTAAACCTCTTTATATTAGATCTAATCTTTGAACAAGAGCTTATCGTCAATATATACCCATTAGAACTTTGTACAGTGAACTTTTTTAAAGGGCTTATTCATACTAAGTAAAAGCTGAAATTATTTCTACCTCTGCTGAACACCATATAATTGGTTTTATCGACGTCCAATGATTATTTATTCCAGACAAACCATTTGTAAAACCTATACAGTTCTTAATTTACACTTTTCTCTAAGTTGCTATTGCTGTCCCTGAAGAAGATATTGGTGTCATCAACAAATACTAAGGAACAAGACTTAGAGATATTACATATATCATTAACGTAGATAAAAAAGAGTAGAGGTCCTAAAATGGACCTTTGAAGAACCCCACGTGTGGTTCAAAGAGATCTACAATGCTACGTAGCTCTCCGTCCAAAGGTAAGCATTTTATCCCCAGGGGCGAAGAAATACCTCTGTTCTCACGAAATCCATTGTTTCGTAGACTTAAAAATGTTTCAATTGTCTTTAAGACATATGTCAATATGCTCACAAAAATTACCAGAACCCTTGACATTTCCCTCAACTTACAGTATCTAACAGGAAATCGTCTACAATGTAAAGTGGCAAGGTTATGTTGTTGTTTAAAATTCCCAATTCACTCCCAGGTTCTGTAATTCTGTGTTCAAACAATGGTAGTAGGTTCATGGCAAAGCTGTGTGGAATTCTCAATTGAGGTTGTGCACCCCATCCCCAAATTTTATAAGAAAACTATTTCCCAACCCGTCCTCAAATTTGTGCCAATTCATTCATCAAGAGTGTTACAAAAATAGGAGACGTACAACTTTAGAGAGAGAGTTCAATATTTGATCCCCTCTGACGGGCTTCAATTTTCTACCCTTGAGCTACCGCCCAGCAGCCGTTCGGCGAAACCAAATATTAAACTGTTTCTTTAAGAAGCTGTACGTCCACTGTTGACATGTATAGTGGTCCAGTGCGGGAGGTGTCGCAGTAGTAACTAGACATAGCCACATACCATACCTCTAAGAAGACTCATACCAGGTATAGTTATCGATCTCAGTATAGCGACTCCAATGGGCAAACCCACATCCTTCCGAAAGATATTGCTCAGCTCAGTGATAAGCAGAGGTGCCGTGAGATGAGCTCCTACGCAATGATGAACACAATCCTACGAACTCAACGGCTAACCTTATAGGGAACTGATTGCCCAAATTTGAGACTACTGTTTAAAATGTCCAATAGAAAACCGTAAATGAAATTAATCTATAAAGCATTTCGAAATTTAAATTTATCTGTAATGGAATTAAGTAAGCAGTAACTACGCGGCAACGTGGCAGTAACAATGACATCATAAATTATTGCGCAGTGTAGGCCTATACCATTTTAATCTGAGTGAGTAATTTCAACACTTTATATCTGAGCCCAAGAATGTCCTACGAAGATGGGAGTTAAACTATTAGAATTCATTTTTTCCATGCTGTTTAATATGTACCTCTTATATTTTGTCTTGGAGTGCACTCTAAACTTATAAGCACCATGATCCTCGATGATTTCGATGTCACAGTGGTGACGCGGGACCAACATTATATTATACACCTTTCAGACTACTGTCTATTGAGAAACTGGCGAGACTGCTTAAACTGAGGGAGAAGGGATTTTTGCAGAACTCCGGGAATGCAAATGTGTATCCAAATACGACAACTGTTAGTGACGTTAAGGTGACTGAGAAAACGTTCACAATTCGTAAATATCGGGAAAATATAATGCTCTTTTCGCAAAAATTATGACACCGAAAGGAAATCTTTCGGTATCGATGGGATTATTTTAGGGACAATTGCACCCATTCACACCCCACTTTCACTCCTGTGAAGTGAACGTTGCACGAGACTAGTTGTCACGTGCCCAAGCAGAAATAGAGGTTGCAGGTGTAGAAAGCCCCATAAACTTCGAACTGAATAAAACATTTTTCCTGACACAAGTAATCCAAACATTGACATATCACGTATTTGTGCGTGATTGCAAAAATCAAGGAAGAACTACGTATTTCCTTACTGCCTGCATGAGAGTAGAAACCGTGTTTCCTCCCTCTTCAGATATGTTCTATGGATTTGATAGGCCCATTAGTCTCGTGACATTACAGGTAACAAACATTTGAAGTATTTGACTTTGACAATGTTTTTCTAATATTGCGAAGTTTATATGTAAAGTTATTTTGCTTTTGCTGCAAGAAAGAAAAGGTCAAGTTTGAATACTTCAGTTCGTTGTTTGGCTCTCCTATTTGTATCAGCAATTGAGGTTGACTGTCTGCTATGACTTTCTGTATGAAATTTGAACCTATTTTTCATAAGTCATATCCTTCATTTTAAAGACGGCCAAACAATCAAAATTCGCTCGAAGGGCAGGTTTAAAAGCCTAATCCTCTCATCCCCAATCAGTTCCAATTCCCCTAGCCCACTCACGGTTATCTCTACGATAAAAGTGGTTCTTATGGAATTATTATAAGATGACCAAAAGCCGATAAAAACATAAATATCTAAATAAAAAGCTAAATGCAATGGCTATCACCTCTGCATGTTTGCCTCGTTAATATGTGGCCATGGGGTAGTACTTCCATGAAATGACCCAGCAAAAGGTCCGGGCATCCCACGAGACTGAAGGTTCGCGACATCGAAGGTCAGCGAGACCGAAAATTTTAATGGGAAAGGGTCCGCGAGACCGAATGTAAGAACAGGCTGGCGAGCCTGAATATGAATACAGGTCAGTGGGTCTTCAGTGTCAGTCTCGCGAACCTTCGGTCTTGTGAACCCCACTACATTTTCGGTCGTGGAGACCCGGCCTTCGGTCTTTTTGGCTGTAACCAGACTGTTGTTAAATCCCTTTTGGACAGCCGTTATTCTGGCTGGCTAGGCTACGGCTTTTTGCGGGTGCTTCCGACCTTACTATATCAATATATCTTCTCATACAATAGCTCACACAGACGCAAAGAATAAAAAATTTTCAATGCGTAGCACACTGTTGATGTTCTTAACTTTGTTGCCGTGAAAACGATTATTAGCAGTTTCCTCGACCAGTACACCTACACGTATCCCTTTTTTGGTTTAAGCCAGTCGTCCATTATAATCCAATTCCTTGAAAAAGCAAAGACACATACGGTACATCTATTTACGGCAGGGTTATTAAAGAATATCAGCTATATAATGAAAAGATGGCTAAGGCTTTTCTCATGATATTTTCGTTTCTAATAATACTTTTCGTCTTAACTTCAAGCTGTCATCAATATTTCATTACATCTACCTTAACCCTTTACCGTTGTGCTCCGATCGGGGCATATTTGCGCGCCTCGGGAGTGGGCGGAAAAGCCGACGTAGCCCGCCCCGCATCGGCTTCCGTAGGCCATTGACCCCGTGACCTTAAACTATTGTCTCTCAAGTTGTTGTGGCCGAATTTTCGGGTAGCTAATCGCAGTTTCGAGCTCCGCGTGAAGCAGTAAAGATGGTTGACAGCCGAGCTCTCCGCATGGGTCCAAAAGGACCCAAACAACGGTAATGGGTTAAAAGTTAATAATTTTTTTCGCCAAAGTGGGGCTTAAACAAGCCTGGAAATCATATTTCTGACTATCTGAGGGTTAGATAGTCGTCGGCCTCGTCCAAGACTTACCCACCAAGCTTCAGATCTTTAATGTTTTACGTTTGTCCTTAGTTGCCTTCCCAAGCCCTCCCCCGCTAAACTAATGCTTGTGTAGGCCAGGCTTTTAGATGCCTTGGAATAATGCCATATCCGACTATCTGTGCGTCGCCACTTTTCAAAACATTCTATACGCCCTGCCAACTAATGGTGGCGCTACGCTTAGATAGTAGCAAAGATATTATAAACGTAGATACCAAACTCCTATCCCTACACTGCTAGACACGATGACTCCTCATGGAGGCTCAATCGGAGGGGCGGAAGTGTTGATTTGACATGCGCACAGTTCTATTCGATTATCTGCGTACACAATCACGTATGCGTAACAGAAAATTCCATTGTGACGAAATGTCAGCGTTGCGTGCATTTTCAAAGCAAGTTCTGTACGCGCACAACGCATTTCTCCGTGTGCAGTCCGGTGTAACTGACGCGTGCTTCCGCGTGCTTGGCAAAAAGGACGCAGTAGTTGATTTTGTGTTGTAAGCGCGTAAGAATGTTAACTCGTGCATAGATGTGCGCTAATGAAGATGCCACAGAAACTGACCAATCACATTGAACCAGTTAAGTCGATGAACTTCAAACCAGGCGTTGTGCGTTGATGTTCAAATTTTCTTCAGAAGAAAGCCTCGAAGAAGCCTAAAACTGTTCCATTTTGAAGAACGGTGTTTGCACATATTGCAATGTTTTAAAATCACACGTATTTGTACTACCGGAAGATGCCAATTTGCCTGTTGGCCGCCAAAACGACTGATCACTGATCAGCACTTCCGCCCCTCCGATTCGGCCTCCGTGAGGAGTCACCGCGCCATTTTAAGTTTGGTATCTATGTTTATAATACCTTTGGATAGTAGCTAAGAGTATTTATTAACTAGAGGCCAAGGTCTAATACATGCCCTGTACAAAATTTTTGGCCAGTTTGAAAGCAAGAGCAAGGTACAAAATGGTTTTATCTCCGACGGTCAGCCGCTGCACTGTGGCGACAACATTTTGAGGATTTTCGAAACCTCAGAAGAGGTGTATTTTCTTTCGCAATTCTCGAAGAGTAAAGAAACAGCAATTTTTGCTCTAGGAACATCATTTTACGTTGAGTTCAACTATGCAAAAGTTGGCGTCACAAATTAGTAGCATGTCGCCAATATTTGAGATTTATTTTCAACTTTCAGAGTCGTAAAGCGAAGGTAAAAGGTGTCAAGTTGCCTACTGAGCCGCCTCGCTTATAAATGCATAGACACTGTTAATGTTAACCACTGTCTTCGTTTGACTTGTTACGACGCATATAGCGTGAATGTAAAGCAAATTAACAAAACGTTACCTTAGCAACAGAATTCACTACGAAACCCTGGGAGTCGATTACGAATCGTGGCTTTAGTAGTCTACCTTAGATAATAGACTGGAATAGATAATGGCACTTACCTTCGCGTGTGAGTCCTCGAACTACAAATCCTAGGCTAAATATCCATAACGCCAAGTTTACAGTGTTCCACACTGACTATGAAGACGTACACAGATACTTATAAGATCAAAATACACGCAGCGCATATTAATATTTAAAGGAGAAAGCAACAACTTAACTGCACCTAACTTGTGTGTAAGATATGACAAAAAAGAACGCGCTCTTGAGTGCGAGCTCAGACTTCCATAGACGCACGTAATTTTGTTTTGTTAAGGACGCGCTCAAATGCACGCACAAACGTTATCCAATCAGTATCTGGTTGTTGCAGCGCGTCTATGCGCTGCACATAACCCGATTTCGTTAGTGCGCGCAATAAAAGCACTTGTGGTGTATTTTAAAAGCGTGCGTTTCATTCCAAGTTAGATTTTTAAACGCGTTACGGCGATTCTGTGGGCCGCATACGCAGGCAAGCCCTAAAAAGTTACAAACTGTTAGAGAAAATGCACACACGGAAGAAACGACTGGTTGGTCGAGACACTGCAAATTCGTACCTTCTGTGGCCTCCATGGTCGGACGTTCCGCCATTTTGACCTTGGACTCTATGCAATAAATACTCTTAGGATAGTAGCAAAGATATTATAAACATAGATACCAAACTTAAAATGGCGTGGTGACTCCTCACGGAGGCCGAATCGGAGGGGCCGAAGTGCTGATCACTCATCAGTGGTTTTGAAAGCAAACAGTTAATTGATATCTTCCTGTAGTATGAATTCGTGTGATTTTAAAACATTACAAATCCTGCAAACACAGTTCTTCAATAAATTACACTTACATGAAACAGTTTTAGGCTTCTTGGCGGTTTTCTACCTAAGAACATTTGAACATTAACGCACAACGACTGGTTTAAAGTTCATTGGCTTACTGATTGGTCAGTTTCTATGGTATCTTTACAAGCGCATACCTATACATGCGTTTACATTCTTATGCACTTACAACGAAAAACCAACCACTGCGTTCATTTTCCCAGCACGCAGAAGTGCGTGTGTCTTTTACTCCAAACTACACACAGAGAAAAGTAGTGCGCGCGTATATAACTCGTTTTGAAAATGTACGCATGCTGACATCTCGTCACAATGGAATTTTCTGCCATGTATCCATAGTTATGCACGCAGATCGCCGAATAGAACTGTGCGCATGTCAAATGAACACTTCCGCCCCTCCGATCAAGTCTCCATGAGGAGTCAGCACGTCTAACAGTGTAGGGATAGGAGTTTGGCATCTACGTTTATAATATCTTTGGATAGTAGTTGGCCTCGTTTTCAAAGGTTTATCCCCCAAGCTTCAGATCTGTAATACTTCAGTGACGTTAATTTGTTCTTAACCTGCTCAAAATACCTGTGTTTATGTTTACACAAGCCTGGAAAATGTCAGTTCCGCTTTTCACACTGATCACGATTTTTCTTTTTTTTTCTTTTTTTTTGTGCGCTCCCCGACAATAGATACAGTGGACCGCGTGTTTGGTCTGACGTAAGAGCATCCGCCTCTCACGCGTAAGGCCCGGGTTTTATTCCCAGGTCGAGTCATACCAAAAACTCTAAAAATGGAGCCTACTGCCGTTGTGCGTGATGCTCTGCATAAGCAATGGAGTAGGGAACACAAGCCTGCAGTGAGCCACAACTGGAAAAAAGGCCGTGGCCGGCTCGACTTGAACCAATAGGTTGGAAACTTGGCCGTAAAAGTAACCCACCAATTGATAGTTGCGCCTCACTTAAGGTACGTTCACACTTGTCCGGCAACGGCAACGGCAACGGCAGCGGCAGCGGCTACGGCAACGGTAACGGCAAAAATATCCCACACAATAGAAAATGAAAGACTGTTCACATTAGCACGGCAACGACAATGCGGCAATCCGGCAATCCGGTAAAAATGTGTCCGGCAAAAAAGCAATCGCTCATGGAGCGATTCAACGCCATTTGCCGTACGGCAAAAACCTACCAACTTCAAAGTGTGCAAGCATCTGCCTGTCTGACCAGCGGAAGCCAACGGTACGGGGGCAGGGACGTTCTGTGATATCCCGGCAAAAATAGTGCACAAATTATTTGGATCCGTACAACTATACAAGATGCCTCAGAGATCTGACTTATCTGACCAGATTATAGAAAAACTGGTCGTTCTTGTCCAAAAAGAATCATTGATATACGATGTCACAAATCATGGTTACCATGATAAAGTAAAATATTTTGACATGTGAGAAAAATAGCAAAAGAAATGGGAAATACCCAATTCAATGGTAACTTTTTATATCATTTATGTTGATAGCAGGTATTGTTAGTAGTATTTTAACAATAAGCCATCAATCATAACTTTTGTTTTGTAGGTGATGTAACGTATGCCAGACTTGAAAAAATACATGATTAGGCTATAAATTATTTCCTCTTAAGTAAAGACATATACTGCATTGCAATGTTTATTAAGGAACATGGGTCGCTCACTTTTTTCCTTGAAACGTATGCCCATTTTGCCTGGCCCGACCTGACTTCTAACCCAGTCAAGCATAATGCAGTCAAGGTGGCAAAGGAAGAATATGAAAGTGGTGTGTGTGTGTGGGGGGGGGGGGGGATTTTGGACTATGCACCTCACCCTACGCAAATGACCAAAAGGTAGACATTTTATGCTGATTTTTCGCTTTTTCTACGAACTGGAAAGATTTTTTATAAAAAAGTAAATGCCACATGTCATTTTTTTTTTCAAATGAAACTGCGTATTGAAAAAGGTGGGAATATTCGATTTTTGCCAGCCATGCTGTAATAGATAAGTAAGTAAATCTATGCCATCTGCAACAATGCGACAGTGGCTTTGCTAGACTTTTTCCGGGGGGGGGGGCATTTTTGATAACACTGTCACGAAAGTATTTGGTTCCAGTTCTGTTCAGATTTAATTATTCTGCTGTAACTATCTTTTCCTCTTCCGCCCTTTCTTCCGATCTATTTGATACGCAATTGCCATTAAAAATATCAGCTCCTCATCAATGTCTGCCATGTTCGATAATCAGATAATGGAAGCAGGGAGGTGCGATTAGTTACACTTCCCTGATGGAACAAATTTGTCAGGTTCAAATTCCAGTTAGTATCATTCGGTAAAATTTTTACCGTATGCGGTAATAATTTTTGCCGTCATATGTGAACAGCTCTGCCGGATTGCCGTTGCCGTTGCCGGTACCGTTGCCGTTACCGTTGCCGTTGCCGTTATATGTGAACGTACCTTTAGATAGTCATTTGAGAGGCATCACAAGTCGTACTGGACGGGGAAAATCGTGCCACCGTCCTCCAGTCAGGTCTGTAGATTCTTTTTTGCATTTATTTTCGCTAAACGTTTGTACAATAATTTCTTTGTAACTTAAAGCCATACTCTTTGTTTTTATGTTTATATGTTGAAGCGAATAAACAATGAACGAAATGAAGTATGTTTTAAATGAAATTTTCTGGGTGTAGCTCCGCTGCAAATTTTGTTGTGGAAAATAGCAAAGAGAATTGTGACACGTGAGAAAAGTTGCGCAACAGTTTACTTCATAAAATAGAGGTGAAAGCCAAAATCCCATTTCCAAACCACATTGATTTTTTAAGGAACGTGATGTTTTTATCATTTATTCATACCATTTGAAACTGGCCTGGTGGCTCTTCCTTTCAGCAGTTCAGTGGAAAAACTTCCAGCCAGTCGAAAGTTTGCATCATGACACCCCACCCCTACCAGTCATTAGACCGTCGAGAGCCCTGCCAGCAACGTTACGTTGAAGAAAGAACTTCTTTGACCACAACGAAACGTCTGCAATGCATGACATGAAATTCTGTGCCTGAAAAATTCCACAATTCCCTTTTTTCTTGCTAGGATCTTCGACACCAGAAGCATAAAATGCAGGGCCGTGGCCTGCGCAAGGGCAGCCGATGACATTGATTAGCGAAGCACCGAGAACTGTGGCGTGCAAATAGATAGTTGACACCAAGTTGGGCCATTCCTAATTTTCATCTGTAAATGGGTGCCGACCCGGTGGGAAGTGATATACGTAAGGTCCTGCCTTTGGTTAAAAGATGCTATGTCTTGATAGTTTTAAAAACTAGTTTTATCTTTTTAAATTTTCTCCAGTGATATTCTTCCATTTTGGAAAGGGGGATTGACGAAAGATAAGGGGCGATGTCTAAGGGAAGGACGGCCTCCACTCTTTGAGAAAACTTTCTTTTGATTCGGTGACTTGGATCTGAAATGGTGTTACTTTTGTAGAGTTTCCTAAAACTAAAAGTAATTGTGTGTTTCAGAATCCCCATTACTTTACGTTTTTGTTAATTCGGTGGGGTGTAATTAAAGTGAATGTTGCCGTTAGGGATGAATGTCACCTCTAATCTTTGGACAATTTTTTAATGTTTTTGGTCTTGTATATTCCAGTTAGTGCTATTGATTTGATTAAACCTTGCAAAGATTACAAGATTTAACATTTTTATCGGGATATGTAATATTAATTTGTTTCGTCTGCCCCACAAGGCTGGTATTCCGTGCGGGCTGCTTACTCTCTATAGAACGGTTGGGGGGGGGGGCAGTTGACGCATAGCCGTAGAGTATAAGACATCCAACAATGTCTCCCTGATGCAGAAAAGGACAAATTGTACACTTTCTGCGTTATTTATTTCATTCTTAAGAATCAAATTTAGCTTTGATGTAAATTAAAAGTCACTTAACGATACACAACTCCATCGAGTTTATCATTTCATTAAAGGTAATGGTAGGTTATTTTATCTTCAGCCTGTGTGTATGTTGATGTATTCAAGCGGTGTATCTTGTTGGAAGAAGCGGGTTCCTTCGTCACGAATTAAGGGAAACCCTTACACTGAAACTCGTCCATAGTTACAATGTCGGATGGCGGTCAGGTGGCTTTGAAGCTGGTAGATACCATCAATCTCAGTACGATCTAAGTCATGGCTTCCAAAATTTTTATTTAGTTTTCGACAACTGGGTATAGCTACCCGAGTCCGCCTCCTTCTCCCCGAGTTGTTGCACCGTACGTAGCAACGTGTATTTAAAGGTCAAGAACAGTCCCCCGCGGTTAAGTTATTGTGAAGAAAAAGCTAACTAGCAAGATTTCGTCTTATTTCTCTTCAAAGTAACCTGCATTACATTTTATGATTCAGCTATCGCATATCAAAGGTAAACCAAGCAGTTATTTCTCGTAAATTTCACATTTGAAGAGAAAAAACATTTTCACGGGACTCTCAACAGCCAATCATGAAACTGGACAGTCTACAACATTACTTCCCTTTGGGATGACTGTTCCTGCCCTTTAAATTTTCCATTCCTCCCTTTTCCAAACTAGTAAGTGGTCATTGCGATTCGTATATGTTTGTCAGATCTAGGTTATAGATTTTATGGTTCAAGATATAAAGGCACAAAATTTATGTGATTACCAGAGCCAAAGGCAAGAAATGTTACAGAAGGAACAAAATTAAAAATAGAAAGAAGCAATTTTAAGGCATTAGCATGGGGAATCAGATGATCACCCTGTATATACAAAGCTTTATTTCATTTTATTTTATCCAGGAGTTTTTTTTTTATGGTTGGCATGAGAGACAGTTCATGGAAGCTACATTTTAGAATCTACACTCTTTTTACCTTACATATTGACAATTATCACCGACGTGAACATGGCGATGATTTATATTGGCAAGAATTACTAATATGCCTTCACGACGGCTTTCAGAGGCTGCGAGGTGAATTTAAAGGGCAGATATCCCTAGGTGAAAACAGTTCCAATCCTTCCAACCTCCCATAGCTATCTTAATCTCATCTTTACTCAGACACTATCCTAGTTTATTTCCTCAGATCATACTCTGGTGAGGATACAAGGCCATAACAGCATAACGGGAATTTAGAACCCACGCAATACATGAAATGTGATCTGAGCTTCCGACTCTGTATTACTATATCTGGTGTCAATCAAAGAGATATACCAATTGAGAACTTAGGTATATCCCCAGGTAAAATTGTGCTTGAGGTAACGGGTGGTTTCCTTTAAGATCACTTTAACTGTTTTGGAAGCTTACGTTCGCGCCTAATTTGGAAGCAGTGATCTAAGCAAGGGTATTCAAAAAATATGGATACAATTTGGGCGAGCCTACCTGTACATCAAAAACATCTAAACAAGCATGAAATCCTCTCAAGTTGTCAATATGGTTTCTGTGCTGGTCATCATTGAAACTGCTCTTACTGATGCGCTTGACAAGCTCAACAACGCTATCGCAAATAGGCAAATTTTAATTGGCATTTTTTAGACTTGTCAAAAGCTTTTTTACACTGTGGACCATAATATATTAACTAAACTCTCCCACTACGGTATTAGAGACCTTCCTCTGAACTGGTTCAAAAGTTATTAGACCTGCAGGAAACAGTTTACTCACTTCCAAAATGCGGACTCTAACCTGGGTACCGTACCGTACGTTGTGGAGTTCCTCAAGGTTCAACCCTGGGCCCGCTCCTCTTTATCATATATGTAAATGATATAACCTCTGTTTCTCAACGGTCTTCACTTGTTCTATTTGCAGATGATACAAATATATTTTGTCTGATGATGACCCGCATCACCTGGAGCACACTATTTGAACTAAGTAATTATTGTAATTGGTTCTGGGTTAACACGTTATCTGTAAATATCAGTAAAGTAAAGTATATGGCCTTTAATAACTATAAGTGCCACAAATATTTTAATTTCAACATAAATATAAAAGGAGAAAATCTTGAATTAGTTAACAAAATGAATTCTTGGGGATTATTATTGATTCCAAACTAATATGACAAGATCACATTCATTATTCATCCTTCCCACATTGCAAAAGAAGTCGGTATAATTGGTAGACTAAAGTATATTCTTCCCAGAAGCGTCATCTGTACCTTGTATTTTACTCTGATTTATCCGCATTTTACTTAGCTGCTTAGTGTAGCACTGTGTGGTCTAGTACCAAAAGGACAAACTTAAAAAATCTTGTTCTTTCACAAAAAAGGGCTGTTCGCCATATTTGTCATTCTGGTCCACGAAATCACACCGGTCCTCTGTTTAAATTGTTCAACTTGTTAAAAATAAACTGTATAATCTAATCAATTTAGGAATAGCCTCGATTACATATTGCTCCATTCACAATATGTTACCCCACTCTTTTCCCCACTTTTTTACAACTAGTGCCCATATTCACAATTACAGTCCTCAGCTTCTTCTAAATTCTGTGAGTAAGCGTACCTCACTCTAAATCAAGCCTACGGCATCGTGCCATAAATCTTTGGAATACCCTACCCGAGTCTATTATTGACAGTCCAAGCCTCAAATCTTTCAGGTATAACTCAGGTAAACTATACTTAAGTATCTATTGATATTTTGTCTTCACAAGTCCTGCCTTATATTGTTGATGTAGAGCAGGCTCGTACAGTAACTTACGTCTCATTATACAGAATTGTTTATGGTGAGCTTTAAGGAGGGAGGGGTGTTGGTGTCAAGGGGGGGGGGTGGTGAAGTATCGTGTGAAGTTTTTGTTTCTTGTGTGTCCCTTGAGGGAGTAGAGCACTTTGCCAAGTCCGTGAGGGTTTTGGTTCTACTTCCTTCACTTCATTATGGACTAAGTTATACTTTACTTTATTGAAATAAATTAATATTTATTTTATGTTTATACTTGTATGATGATGTGAAAAACAAATAAATGAAATGAAATCAAATAATCTTCTCATCGGAATAAAGTAGAGATAGTACTGTACTTGTAATGACGGCAGTACTGGATTACATCATTTAGAAGCACGCATTGCCTATGATACAGTATTTCAAGAGCCTTAAAGGGACTTTGGCTTGGACCGCATGGAATTCCATCACTACACGAATACTTTTTCATGAGTCCTCCCGACCCTCTGGCAAACGGCCGTTCGGGGAAACCAAACTTTAAACTGCTTCCCGAAGAAGCTATAACGTCCACTGAAGGACAATACATGACCAAACTCGCGGCCCTCAGACCATTTACATCATTGGTCTGTCATGTATAGGGTACAGCAACTTCCTTACCACCCGACAGTAAAATTTTCGGGAATAGAAAACTTACTATTTCTTTAAAATTCAATTTCACAGGTTTCGGGGGCATTAAAATATTATTGAAACAGTGAAAGTTTAGCAGCCTGGAAATGTTTTTCCTGAAAACGACAACTGGAAAAAATGTGTCCAGCTCGACTAAAATCAATTGGTTGGAAACTGTGCCATAAAACTCCTTCTTCAGGGGTGGCGCCAGGATTTGCCCGACAGGGGGGCCAAGCTTCCCGATAGGGGGCCAGCTTTTCTAAAGCCTCGACAAAAGAGATGAGTTAGTCTTGGTGAGACGTGATTTTGCAGAATTGAGGGCGCGTAGAGCGCCGAAATTTTTGTCTTTCTTTTTAAGAAATACTTAAAATGTGGAGTTAATTTTGAAGAAAAAGTTTAAATTTTTGACAGAAATTTGGCTTTTGTAAAGATCATTAAAAGGGTTGGGGTGCTTATTGAAGAATCTGTCCATATTTTATCGTACTAGGCCTACGTACTAAGGCTTCAAGATGAGACTATTAGTTCGCTCAAAAAGTTTTTCCCTTTTTTGAACGAAGGTTTGACAATTAGGAGCTTATTCTAATGGGGAAATTTTGGAATTAAATGAAAGAAAATTTGGTTTTTCGGTACGATTTTAATGAAAAAATTGTTTCTTTTTTATAAAGTGATATGTCTTTCAATAGCAAAATTAGATAGAATGTTGGGGTTATTAACAGAATTGGCTTTGATTATTTGTTGTATGGAGTATCCATCGAAATTGGAAAATTTTGCCACTTTAACAAACTGAAGCTTATACTGGAGAAAATTGTCAATTTTATGACAAATTTGGGGGTTTGTATGGAAGGATCTTTCATTCTTATAGAAAATGTAAGTAGGGGTGATCTGTAGTTTGTTTGGGTTTACCGAATATCATCATGCAGATTAAGGCCCTCGGACCATATTGGAAAATTTCCCCGCGGAAAAAGTTTGGCTTCCCATATGTTTATAGTTTTATATTTTATGTATTGGCATAGGCGTACGGGAACGTTTCAGTTTTTTGGGGGGGGGGGCAGAATTGTCTTTTTTGTCCGAAAAAATGTTATTCGGCTCGAAAGTCTATCTAAGTGGAGCGAACAGAAAAATTTTGAAAATTGAGAACCCCGAGACAGCAGGAAATGACATTTCCCGGGCTCGTAACTAAAAACAAAGCGGTCATTATTTTGAGCTTTTTTTCGCAATAAGATTTCCACTTCATAATACTGCCCCAGAACGAAGAATAGTTTGCAGGCATCCATTTTTCTCTTCAGCAATCTGTTCGACCAAAACACTTTCCAAGCGGAGCGCCACCACCAGTTGGCGCGGAGCGTACAGAAAATTGCTAAAAAAATCTGACCCCTCAGACAGCCGAAAATGGCATTTCCCAGACTTATAACTAGAAATGAAGCAGTCGTTATTTTGAACTTTCCTTTGAAATAAAATTTTCACTTCAATAGAAAAAACCCAACCTCCTAAGTGATCAGAAATTAAAGGGTACTGCTGCAATTAGAGGTAATGGTCTTGCCTCTTTTCGGAGGAACTATGCAACGGATTTGATAACATACTGTTTTTGACTCTGTTAAGAATCTAATTCGTTGTATTCAATTGCAAGGTCCACTGAAAAAGATGAAATTTTCTACGTGGCTGCCTAAACTAAAAAAATGATTTTACTTCAAACGTATTGAAAATATGTCACGTTACAAGGTGGCTTCAAATGAATTTTCAGTCAGACTTGTGCAGAGACATTCTCAGACTAACTGTTTATCATTTTGTGTAGCTGAAAAATAGCTGATTTTCATTACCGTTGCTAGAATTCGGCTGTCCAGATAGGCTAGATGGCAGACATTGGGCACTGCATGCACATGAACAACCTCCCGTCCGATTTTGTAAGGAAAATTCGGAATTTTGAGTTTCCTTCAGTGAAGAATCTGGTCTTTTAGCAAGCAAAATAGAGAAGATCGTCCCTGTGACTATAAGTTTATCAGGCCCACACCTTTTATCGTGGGTCGATAGATGAAGGCTCCCCAACGAAATTGGATTTTCTCATCAACACGGTAGGGCAGCCTTCGCCGAGGAGGCATGGCATTGCGCGCACGGATTGAAGACGGGATAAGGCGGTGTTTATCACTTCTTCATTTCAGAGCTAGTAAGAGGTGATTAAAACCGATTCAGATACGTATAACCAGAAAGCCAAAAGGCTTAGTGATTCCTTGCCATACCTGCTTTCAAATTGACAGTGTTTGATAGGTTTTTTTTTACATTTTAGGCACAGAATTTTCACAATTTTACCGCTGGTGACCTCAAATGACCTTTGACCTCTACCAAAAGCAATAGGCTTCTTTCTCTCAACATGACAAATCTATATACCAAATATAAAGAGTATCGATCACTCCTATCTGAAGATATCATGTTTACAAGCCATTTTCGGTGTTTTTGCATTTTTACTGCTAGTGACCTCAAATGACCTTTGACCTCAACCAAAAACAATAGGCTTTTTCCTCTCAACATGACAAACCTATATACCAAGCATGAGAAGTGTTGGTCACTCCTATCTGAAGAAATCATGTTTAAAAGCCATTTTCGGTGTTTTCGCAATTTTACTCCTGGTGACATCAAATGACCTTTGACTTCTACCAAAAGCAAAAGGCTTCTTTCTCTCAACATGACACACACACACACACGACATCACCATCGCATTGATTCCTTGCCTGCCTACGGCAAGGAATCAAAAAAGCGTCACAAAAGAAAAAAGTTCATAAAGAAGAAGAAAAAAAAACAGTTCATGATCCTCCATTCAGTAACTTAGTTTTTCTTTTCTTAGGCCGCCCCGAAAAAATTTCAGTCCTTCCCCGACGGGAGGAGATAGGACAAGGTACATAGAATAAGGTACAACAGAGGCACAAAGAAGTGATTGAAAATCGATTCCGATATGTATTGAAATAGCATTTTAAAACAAAATATATGTTCAAGATCGCCCATCCAGTAACTTCAGTCCCTATAGGGTTCTTTTTATTATTTTTTTTATTTTTTTGGCCTCCCCGACTATAACGGCGACCTTCCCCGACGGGGGGGGGGGCATGGCCCCTGCCCCCCCCCCCGCTGGCGCCACCCCTGTCCGTCATACTTAACTCATAAAAGTAGGCTAAATTACATGTGCCACCTTGATTTTTTTTGGGGGGGGGGGAGGTAAGGTATAACTCGACGAATGGACCATGGAAAGGTAGTCATACCAAAATCAAATCTGAGGAAAAGCACATTTTCACCTGTAATATGACATTTTATTTTGATCGCTTTTAATGCAAGCCTTACATTACAAGAGTTCGAACCACGTGAATGTTATTTAAGGTTTACCGCTAAGCTATTGAACCTATCTCATTACCGGGCGATGACCGAATATGAAACATCCGTTGTTGTTATGTAAAAAAACACAACTGGTTTATATCTCAATGCTTATAAATCTTTCTGTGACTCATATCCTTTTGTTGTATAATACATCATTTTTCGGATTAGTAGCCTATCATGAGTCTCTTCCATACATGAAATATGAAAGGGAAACACGGTCTGCAGGTTGCCATAAAAACCATAACAGGTTGTCATGGAACTCTTATTACTTTCAGTCGTCCTGGACTTTTTATCTGACTTTACTTTCAAGTTTATTTTCTCCAATTTAGGACCCGGAGCACTCGCGTAGCCAGCGGGGGGGGGGAGGCAGAGTGCCCCCAACCCTCCTTCACAGAAATTTTGGGGACCCGATGGGACATCTTGAAAAATGAAAGAGAGCAAAAAAATAAGTAAATAAATAAAAAACGGCAAGAGGAGGGAGGAAATCGGGGGATTTTTTTTTTAAGTTTTTTTTTTCCGGTTGGGGGTAGGAGCTCTTAGTAGTTACGATAAAGAATGCAGTCCCCGAAGGCCACTGGCGATGGTTTACCTGTTTTTGCTCTCAAGGGGCAATTTCCCTAATGAAAACCCCAAATTTTCGGCGGGCTACTCTCGCTGTAGATTCACTCCAGTTTTTTCAACACTTCCATTCCACATATCTAGAGAGTGTAAGTCCTGTCAACCTTACCAAGTAACAGGTTAGCAGAGTACACAGCTTATGTAGAGGTCGTAAATTTCATCCCATATCACAAAGCCTAGTTGCTGTTCTCTTGTGTGTGTCATGCGATAGGTCAGTTGGTGAGCGACTCACGGAGCATAGTTTGGCTATTTTATAGGGTATTCCAGGTGGTTTCTACACAATGTATGTTATCCCCGATACGGTCTACAACCCCTGCAGTTTCTACTTCTTTCTTATGGTCTCAGTTATTTTTGTAAGCCTACCAAAAAATTTCGCGCGCTTTGCAATTTCACGATTCAAACTCAAAAGAACGCTATCATTGCGCAACTCGGCTTTTAAAATATTAAAAGTTATATTGTCCAAAATGTGCCCCAGGCTGCAATGACATGGGATAGTTAGCGTCCTTCATATCCCCTTCTCACCACCCCCTCGACATACGGGCTGTCGGAGCTTGCGGTCGCTGGCATGGCCCGCCCCCCTGTCGGCAATAATCTGTCGTCTTCCCATGGTCGGTTTAGTTATTTTGGCTTTTAAAAGAGTTATTTCTGCGATAAAACCCAAAATATTCGGTACACTTTGCCCACTCTTCCTCAGTTCCGTTACCTAGAGCTCATAAAGTACAAACCCTTCCCATCTTTTCAAGTAAATTAATAAATAGAATAAATACATTAATGTACATGTCGGGAACTTCATCTCATTTCGCTAAACTTAGTTAACCCTTTGCCGTTGTTCGGGACCTTTTGGACCCAGACGGAGGACGCGGCTGTCACCCATCTTTGCTGTTTCACGCGGAGCTCGAAACTGCGAGTAGCTACCCGAAAATTCGGCCACAACAACGAGAGAGACAATAGTTTAAGGTCACAGGGTCAATGGCCTACGGAAGCCGATGCGGGGCGTGCTACGTCCGCTTTTCCGCCCACTCCCGAGGCGCGCAAATATGCCCCGATTGGAGCACAAAAGTAAAGGGTTAATAATCTCTTTTGTCAGTCGTGCGGTACGGACTCGATGAGGGAATTGCAATATAAGTTGTTCCCGATAGGGTCCAAATGCCGGGACAATTGACCTATATAAGCTTAAGATAAGTACACATTCTTTTTAGTGCAGGCTAACCCCCAAAATTGCCAATATTGCCAAATATGTGCTATATATATAGCACAATATTGCATCTAAGCTCTTCAAGACAGCAAAAAATTCCAAAAGGGGAGGGGAATATCCCGGGAGACAGGCCCGTAGCCTGGGGGTTCAGGGGGTTCGCACTAACTCCCGCTCAGACCTAATATTTGATTCTTTATTTAAATGGAGTGTTGGCGTTTTTCAGGGCAAAATGTCAGTTCCGCAGGTTAAGCAAAAGTAAGCCTTATGAGTAGCTGTTTTGTTTCAGTGCAACACAATTCCCTAGGGCCCCATTGACTCGTACAGTAACCTTCATACACCCACACACTAACTATCGCGGGAATAAGGAAAACATTGATACAAGATTGAAAATGTCCAAAAATTCCAGCTTATGTGTTCACCAGATCGCTCAATTTTGATGTAAAATTGTAAAAACTCCTTGGGGTAGGAGGGGGAGAACCACACCCTCCTCCGTTCGGTCGTTCGACTCCTCGCTTGGGCGCCTCGCGCCCTCAAGAAAATGCCGAACCCCAGTGGCAGAGATGAAAAATGAAAAAGTGGGAGCTAAAGGTATGTTCAGCCCCTCAATATTTGTAAGGTGCTCCAGTTAAGAAGCGGGGAGATTTTCGAAGTGGGCCTGAACATTATTCTTTCTTAGAACACTCGGGAAGTGCCGTTTCCGGCCATCTGAGGGGTTTGTAAAGCCAAAAATTTTCTTGTACTTACTTGTACTTAGATAGTCCTGTCGGTCAAGGTTGGGGACGATGAATCGACTCTGCCCCTCCACAAGAAAATCCTGGCTACGCCCCTGACCCGGAGCTATTTAGTTGTTTGTAATGAAATTACGGAACTCTTTATAGCTACTGCTCTGCATATCCGGTTCATTCAGGTAAACATACAACCCATCACCCTCGTACATACTCCGGAAACTGCTTTCTGTTCGTCTCTATACTTCGAGAGGTTTATAAGAAATCAACGTTAGCATAAGGGTAAGGTTAGAACCTAAATTCCATTCTAACACGGACCCCGATGTATAAATTGTTTTAACGGGATATAGCTGCTCCCAGTGCCCCCTGTGCTCAACCTTACTCTCCCAATGCATTTTTCGTGTGCTAGATTGCGTCACGACATTTTTCGAGATGTGTTCCACTAATATATTTTATTGATAAATGTCCCTTGGATACCATAATTTCTGGTTGCAACGTAGGGCGCATTGCCTTCGAATGCAACAGTTGTTCTACACTAGAACTAGATCCTATATAAGTAGATACCGCCAAATTGTACCAATAGACTAACCCGAATAGTCAACATAACTAAGGTTGATTAGCTTTAATCTTTCACATTCTTTGCTTCACTGTACCATAGATGGCTTCACGCTAAAAATTCATTGACTTCCTCAATTTCACTTCATATGAGGGTTTAGAATTGTACGTAGACAATAAAATTAAGACGATTTAAGGCTGAGGACCCTACTACTAGCAGCCTTCACCAGCTTCTCGGATTCGTCTATATAGGGTTCTTGTGCTGGGACAGCATTCAAACCTCACACTTGAGTTGTGAGACAAAAAAAAACGGTAAAATCTTGATACAATTGTAATTGGTGCAATTTTTATTTTAAATGAAGTTATTGTGATTCTCAGTCTTTTTAGCATTTAAAAGGATTTGTTGATCAGATGGAGTCAGGGCCGCCGAGCGAATTTTGAAATTGAGGATAATACACAAAGTGGCCCAATATGTTCATCAATAATATAGCAATTTAAGGCGGCCCGAAATGCCTATGACAGAAAAGTGGGGGTTTCCCCTCCCCGGTTTCCGAGGTTCCTGGTAGTTTTATGGTTCAGTTTCTAACCAAATGGTTTAATTCGGACCGGCCACGGCGTTTTTTCCAGCTGTGGCTTACTGGCTTGTTCCCCCTACTCCATTGTTTATACGGAACACTAAGCGCAGTAGCACGTTCCATTTTTAAAGTCTTCGGTTTACGACCCGACCAGGAGTCGAACTTCATGCCTCCCAGCTGCAAGTCGGATGCTCCAATCACTTGACCATGCATTCATTTTGAAGACTGAAGCATTGTGTTGTCATGTCAAAACATTACGGAGTGAACTCATGTTCCATTATTAGTACTTTTAAAGGTAAAATGTAGTCACTACAACTTGGATTAGTTTAGTTGGCTCACGTGGTATTTTTCTCCCACAATTGTGAAATTTACGAAGAGTCACTGTTTGATACCCTGAATATGCAATAGGTCTACATGTCTTGAATTATAACGAGGGATGTTTAAACGAAGCACAATTTTTAAAAATTTAGCTGTTGCTTGGAAATACATCTGTATGACTGTTTTCCCTTTAAATGGGTCAACTTTATTATAACTGGCTTGGCCCTTCTTCAAATCGTGCGTTTTAGGTATGTGTTGAAATGAGAAAAGTACAAAGGGGGTGACTTGTACTTTGAGACCCGTGTATAAAGTTATTGTATCTTGTCCTATTTTTACTTATGTTGTCGTCGTAGGGGTAACCTTTATTATTTAGTAGGAGCCAAGAATGACAATTATTTTTTATGCAAGGAGAAACAAGATACATAAGTCTATCAGCGTCCCCTAAAACTTTGTCTAGACCATGGTTGCAATCTCTCCAAACACTGAGATAAAACTTTCGAGTGCATATCATGTTTCCTGTGGTAAGCATAGCAGATGACTTATGTAGGAAACACTGTAAAAAATGTCACAGAGATGTTTTAGAATTACAGAACAACATAAAGAAATCCAAATTGGATATGTAAAAAGTGCTGTCAACCTTTTGAAGCAAATACCAGGGACGTTGATTTGGTTTTCAAATTTGGGAGGGGACGTGTCGCCTAATTTTTTCCCCTGTCCTGGTAAGGTGTGAACAGCAGCGTAGCTAGAAATTTTTTTTGGAAGAGGGGGGGGGGTGGGTGGGGGTGGTTTGGACAAGTATCCAGATTTTTCGATTTTTCTAGTGTGAACACCACTGTACTAGGGCCGTTATGTGTGGCGCGCGAAGGGCGTTGAAAATTTTGCCATTTTTCAAATATTTGAAAATATGGAGCTTGTATTGCAGAAAAGTTTGGGTTCTGGGTTTCCTGTAAGAAAATTTGAAAAGTTGGGGGATTACTAAAGAATTTGCATATCCTACTGGCAAATCTGAGATTGAACGGCGACCAAAGTTCGTTGTTGCTACATAATGCAATCCAACCCATACGAAATGAGGCTCTCTGACGAATTTTTTTAATTCAAGGGCTTTATTGGAGAACATTTTAAATTTAATGAAAGAAAATTCATGAAAAAACAGTTACTAGTGTCACTTGATGATCTGGTGTCATGTATAGCAAATTTCCGTTTTTTCACTAACAGTAACAAGGTCCAGAGCTCGGAAAATTTTACTCAAGGTAGCAATAAGCACTTCTGCTTAGGAATCGCAATTTGTTGAGCGCGAAGCGAGCGGAAAATTTTGCTTCTTTGAGACAAGTAATGGCGAATGTGGAGCTTTTAACGGGGCGATATTGGAATTTCATGAGTTGTCGAAACCAAACAGTAGACTGGTTTCACAAATAGCAAATTTCCGAATTCTTCATTTTTCAGAGCCGCCTGTCCACCGTAGCTACGCTACTGGGTGTCGAAGAGAAGGGACCCGGATGCAAAACGGTGCCAAATGTTTAAATTTTTTGAGTTACTAGGAAACTACAAAGTTTTCAAAACATTACCTTGAAAGTTTAGATAATTACTTCAACGGACTATAGGTCAATATGAATATAAATACCGGGTGTACTCTATAAGTAATTAGAATCACAACGAAAATTGCAATGGTTTGCGAAAGATTTGTGCAAAAATTCTAATAGAACCATTTGCAATGGGAAGAAGGTTAAATAAATCCATGACTTAATCAAAAGCACAGTTCAATCTACTACGGTAAAATCACAGATCGAGGGGTGGGGGAGTGGTACCCACTGGTAGGGTGCCAATTAGACAACGTTGCATAGGCCTACCGGTGCAGAATTTTTGATACAAAAAACATTAAAATACGTATTTTCGAACGAAACCTCATTATAAAGTATCTACAGACAGAGGTTGGAGGTGTACCTCTAATTCCTGATTGAAGTCTCTTATCTATCAAACGTATCAAACGTCAGTGGGATTTTACTTCTCAGGCTGATAAAGGTCTAGTCGAACCACTAAACAAATGAATGATGTGAGCGAGTCGAAATTTTGCATTAGAAATCATACATTTTTCTAAAAAAAGTTGCATGCAGACTGAGCACCAGACATTTTCAGTTTCATTAAAATGTGCTGGCCAATTCCAGCCTGCCAGGCTGGTCTTTCACTAAAGACCACAGATTTCATTAAAACATAGTTGGGGACGATTCGTCTTCTTTATATTCCTAAATATTGTGCTCCTTCATAACCACACCTGCTGCCCTATGCACACGAACAATCGACATTATCATAGAGACCGATGCATAATCTTTGTTTGATATGCAAGTGAAAAAAATATCAATGAGAGCACAAGCGGGCAGAGCGCGCGAAAATTTTTGGGATTTGCAAAGTAAACGTGTGGAATTATTGATACTGATAGCTAGTCGATCGTAATCGGTAGAGGGCACATTTCATAACTTCCATGTTTAGTCTTTTTGGTATACTTTTCAGTTTCACGTGACAAAAAGTGGGCAGGTGGTGGGGGGGGGGGGATTTTAACGTTAGTGTCCCCTCCACTCAAAAAAGTTGGGAGACATGTCCCCCTAAATCGACGCCCCTGCCAAATACACAACACTTCTCCGTTTTCTTTATGAATTTTTATATCTTCTCGTTCTGTAAATCTACAGATTTTTTTTACAGTGAGGGGATTGTTTAGTAAAATAATAAGTCGTGAAATATGGGCTTTAGCAACCTACATCATCGAATTTTATAATTACCAATCATTACTACAGCCTGTGTAAGTGTGACTTTTTCTTTTCAATTAGTGGACCTATAGCTCCTATAGGAGCAGTTCAAAGTTTTTTTTTCGCCGAATAGCCCTTTGCCAGACGGTTGGAAGGACTTTAGAAAAGGTATAATCAGTACTGCCGGCTCATCCAGTTTAAGTTAATATGGAAAAGCATAATGCTTTTTGAACAAAAAGATACATTTTGTACCTCAAAATAAACAAGTAAATATTTTTTATTTAACAATGTGATACACTTTCAAATTAAACATACATGCAATTCCCACATGTATCAGATGATGCTTATTTTAAAATTTGTAGTAGCACTAGCTACGGTAAGTAACAGAGCTTACTACTCTGTAGTAAAAGAACTGCGCGTGACCTAAAACTTATTTGTCTCCTTAATTAATGTATACCGCCGCTGTCTACTATTTTTTCCAAGGTTACTTTGAATGTGAAATTGTTCGAATCACTATTTTCTGTTATGAAAGTGTTTTTAAATCGGCCTATTACCGAATGAAGGGAGCGGCACATGGTGATATTTCTTCGGACAAAAACAAATATATTGTTGGCATGATTAACCCGGAAGTATAATTTGTGAATATAGTGGCTAATAATCGAGTTAGGTAATTCGTTGCCGCTTGGAATTATGGGTTACATTGTGGGATATACATGCCGAGTTCAACACATAGTGTATGACGTTCCCTTGTTTTTGTCATTACGTGCACACAACACAAAGTGACCAACCAGCTCGAACGAAAATAGGGGGTGGGCCCCACTTTACTGAAGATTGAATGCAAATTTTTACGCCACATAGGCAATTTAGACACAACCCACTGCACTAAGCCACACCTGAGGTCCCTCCTTATGTTTTGGATGGGTTAAAAGAATGATTTCAAGAAATGTTCACGTAAATTCAAATTTTGGATTAGGTGCTCTATGCGGGATTGGTTTGTTTATCCCGATGATTTGGAGGTTGTGTGCATGTGCACAGCCACCAAAAAAAAAATACCGAACTCGCTAATGTCTTTGGTGCGGAATTGTCTGTTAGCTATTTAGTTTCACTTTCAATATTAGTCAAGTGGTGTCTGAATTGACTAATCACGTTAGCCACTTAAATATGACTAATCTGTTATGATATCTCCCTAATTTCGTGGTAATGGACTAAATAATATCAGTCAAAACTTAGTCAAGGCGGCTTGATATTTGTTAGAAACTTATTCAACTGGGTCAAATATTAGTCAAATATTAGTCAATATTGTTGACTAACGTGTTTATTCAGGTCAGACACAGTGTCGCTAAATTTGTGTTTACAGTGATGTAGGCCTTACATCTAAGTTTTGAAGTTGAGAAAATATTTTTGCTGGAGCAAATTTGTATGATTTAGCTGACGGTATGTTAGCTGTTGCGCATGCTCTAGAACAGGACATTTAAGACCTTTTTATTGATGAAGCTTATCTCTGCAATTGCAAATAATCCTTTTTGCAAACAAGCTTGCTCTATTGATCAAAATAGTCTTGGAAAGGGTCAACCGCTTTAGTTTTATTGATCACAAGATACTTAATTAAGAAGTTCTCTGAGAGACTTTGGATTGAGCGTGATAAACTATAAAAATTACTAAACCATGCATTTTCGTTTCTAGGGTCATGGGCTATCCATGCATTTGAGGCCAAATTACTTTTTCCTTCATGTTATTGCAAACTTGTGCAAAAAACCCGTATAAGTTCTTAACGAGAAAGATGCATTGAAACTGACAAAATGGGAAACAGAGAAGGTTTAACTTAGTAATAACGAAATAAAAAACTTAATGTGAAATTAGTTGACAATCATATCAACCGAATATTCTGTCGAAACACGTTTCACAATAGCTCCAAACTAGAGTCAATTAAACTCAGTCCAGGGGGTCTGGTGAAAACAAAAATCGCAAGGCAGTTGTCAGAGTGTCGCCTCACAATATCATAACTTTTACATGCATGTTGTAGGATTATTTTGCATATGAATGTTTATTGTCAGTCGATATGTGGACATTCTTCCTATCAAAAGCTCTACTATTATGCCTTTCAGGCTGAATTAACAGTTTGTGAAGTTAAAAGAAACATTTTTTAATATTAAAGAATGGAAGAAAACTGCCATGAGTAGCGGGCCAGAAAGTCAAGAGGGCTCATAAAGTAAGCTACTGCATTTGAAATAATGCTCTGACTTACTATAACCATTCTTACGAATTGCTTGATTGGCTGATTAGTAGTCCAAATTGTTAAAGTAAACCACTAAAATCCTAAGTGACACCTCCTTTGGCAATGCCTATACTCACTCCCTTGGTCTCTTCAAATCTGAATTGCTGGCCACAAGTCCGAAGATTCCTCAACATAATCCCGCAGATTAACTATATCGAGAATTACGGGGAAATTTGTCCTGTAAAGTACTCTAATGTGTCACGTGATCCGGCTATCTGACTTTGGGACACCCTGCCCTTCAAGCTTCCATTGCCCTATTGCTCACTGTAATTATTCTTATCACGCATGAGCTGTGCCGTGCCCTACCGTGGCACACAATATTGCCTTCCATTGAGTTCGCAAAGTCGTGAATTCATCAGCTTTCCGGTGTGACTTTTAAAAAGCGTCCCATTACTGTAATGTGGTAAAACGAACGTTAGTTTGATAATTACTGTATGGATCATTTGGTAGGAGTAATAATCTGAAACCAGGGCACCGATGATCACTTCCTGGACTGAGCCATTCGCAATACAATACACTGACCAACAACGATATTCTTTCTGAATTTAGTAAACTGGAAGTTAAAACGCTTGACTCAGTCCTCAGTGACTACGCACGACGTCAGTGAACAGTTTGCGATTTTGCTTGTGTAACCGAGCAAAAGAAGGGCTTTCAGATCTGCCTGTTGTGAGCAGAAGATTTAAAGGTCAAGAGCAGTCCCCCAAAACTTATTTTGAAGCAAAAGCTAAATATCACAATTCTCATCTCATTTCTGTTCAGAGAATCTTTCATAATATTTTATTACTGCAATATAACATATGAAAGGTAAACCAAGCAGTAACTTCCAGTAAATTTCACATTTGAGGAGTAAAAATGTTGTCACACGACTCTCAACAGTCAATCATGAAACTGGACAGTCTACTACACTACTTCAAGTTGGGGTGACTGCTCCTGCCCTTTAAGTTCACTTCAATACCAAAGCTTTCAAATTAACCAATTACAGAAATAGGGAAATTTTATGCTAGGTATCTTGTTCCTTTATAAAGTTATGCAAACAGTTGCTTTCTCTTTTCGATTCTTCTTAGTGAGATTGAAAATCAGATGTTCGGTTTTGGGTGTGTTGAAGAGCGGGACTTAGGACTGTCCTGCATGTTAAAATCGGAAGGCCTGTTGCCATGCATGCCTGCCCCCATGCAGATAGAAATTGTGATTATATTGGAACTAATTGTAATTTTTTCCAATTTGGAAAAAGAGAAGGGTTTTCAAATGCCTTTTAAGACATGATTGGAAGACAGTTGCTTTATAGAACTTTATTCCCCACATACCCGGAGAATCGGGCGTTTGGACGGGGCCATGGATTAAGTGTCAATTATATCAAATTCATCTGAAAGAAGGCCCAAGCATAGGAATAAATAAGCAAATCAATTGTTCTGCCAGCTAAAGCAAAGAATCGTCCTGCTAACTGATGGGAGAAATCAGAGGATTACAAGGAACTATTTTAGATTAATCACAGTTTGTAAACTTGAAAGTTCTGTTTATATATTCGTAAACATAACGATGAAGACTTGTGAGCGAAATATGAGATTGCAATTTTTTTGAAAATAAACTTGCGACTACTGCCCCCAGCCCCCATGTCTTTAAATAGATAAGGTCATTACCCTATCGAGTTTCAACATCCAGAATTGTATCCTGCTTTATGCTGCACATTGATGTATTGTCCCGATTTAAACCCAACGTCATTTGTATTCAAAGGAAGCCGGAAGCGCACTGTTTAACGAAAAATTTCCTGACTGGCTAACGATAGCACTAATCCTTACATAATCCCTAACCCGAACAAAGAATACAATCGATACAATACAGTGACAACAGCCAATCAAGAAACACCTTGTTAAACAGTGCGCATCAACCCGGAGAACGAAGTTATTTGAACTAGTGGTGAACTTGTTGCAGGAAAATTACAAACATGTAAGGATTGATATTGTGGTTTTCCAGTGTGTTTGACCTTTGGTTTTGACATCATATATGCAACATGCTCATTAAAATCCCGGATCACGGCATTCGAAAGACATAGTCAGGGAAATGTCACTTGGTGATGTCGAGTTAAGCTTTTTTCAATTCAACTGTTCACCAGAGAGAGGGCTCTCTTCAAATTCTCTTGCCTAATTGCTTTTTCCAGCATGAATGAGGTAAGTCCTACCAATTATGGAGAAATCAGCGTCTTGGAAATGGGACATACCCCTAATTCCTACACGACAGTTTTTTTTGGAATTGCAATTTTAACGCCGTGTTATTAAAGGACATGCAGCCCAAACTTATTTGGAAGCAACAGCTATAAATCTAACAATTTTCTTATCATTTCTCTTCAAAGTACCTTCATAATTTTCTAGGACTTCATTAACTGCATATTCCCACGGTTAACTAGCCACCGGAAATTTCTCCGACGGACCGCCAAACTGGCCGCAAACGGCCGTCAGAGGACCGATCAAATTTTGCTAGGAGGGAGAAGACGTGTCCCTTCCTCCCTTGGCACCACGCTCACGGTTCCGAAAGCTATTAAGCCCCTGACTTTCTCTTTTGTCTCCAGAGGAAATATCTTTTAAAACAAAATCAAATAAGTGCGGCCTAGGTTCTTACTTTACTCAACTTTGACTTTTCCATGCCACAATTTTCCAAGGGAACTACCAACTGGACATAGAACTAACCAGACTTAGTGTGTCACTGTGTCGACAAAGCAATGTCTAATGGTTCGCTACATACGGCGTTGTAAAACTTTTTATCATGTACATCCAAACTACCAGGCTGAAAAGTTGGCCATCTGTGGTAATTTCAATTAACTTTACCATGACCGTGACTCGAAATTATTTACTAATGAAGCTGTAAGTTTGCCTTTACGAGACCCTATTAATCCGACACCCGTAGCCTCAAAGTTGGCCACAGGATTGTAAGCCTATTTAACCTTTTTTTTTTTTTTTTAAGTGCTCCCGACCTTCTGGCAAAGAGGCGTTCGGAAAAACCAAACTTTAAACTGCCCGGCCTCACAGAGAAGCTTTACGTCCACTGAGGGACAGCACCTGACCAACCTTACGGCCCTCAGGCAATTAACATCATTGGGCTGTTGTGTTTGGCTCCGTTCTAGACTGGATGAAAAGAACAGATATTACGCATAATCTTAGCCAAAAGACCGAGGAGTGAGCATTTAATCTTAAAGTCGACTCCACATTTGGCACCAGTGATGTTTCATCTTATCGCTCTCATTTCAAACGGATTAATGTATCCAGATTATTTGGTTACATATTAAACAAGACAGAAGTGTTTAAATGACGACTTATAGTGATATTCTCAAAGGCGAACATTATTAATTGGTGTATGCTACCTAAGGAGATAGGGATCCATGGAAACACGGAAGTGTACTTGGTCAAGTTTATAACCGATCTCCTTTTGCATATCAGCGCACCATGAAAGGAGGGCAGTAGTCACCTATTTTTGGCATATGCTTACGACTACATCCAAGGAGGTTTAATTCATCATTGTAGAAGAGAAGGATTTTGAAGTTCATTTTTATGAATATTCAACCCAGAATCTCTTTGCACCCAATATTGCTGTCGATGTACTGAATTCCAATTGCATTGAACATATAAACGACTGTTTCTCATAAAGGGAAACTATTCATAAAAGATACCAAATGTACCGATAACAGTAAGCTTAGATAATTATGTTAGTTGGTCCACCTCAACACATGTGTGCAAGAGCCTCAAATGAACTGATTTTTAATTAGGATATAATTAGCAAAGTGGAACGCCAAAAAAGGAAACGCAAAGCCCCTACCTCTCTGTAGTACCGTATTTGTAAGCAGATGCGCGACAAGGTCAGTGATGAACTCGGCGATAATGCAATGTGCTCTTCGATCCGATGCAGTATCCTTATTTTTTATTGAAGTGGGGAAACTTCGTAGCAGACAAAAGCTCACAATAACGACTGCACCGATTCCACTCACAAGCCTGGGGAATGCCGATTCCAGCCGTCTAGTGGCTGCAATTTTCAACAACTTTCTAGACGCTCCCCGACAACTGATGATGGCGCGCCGCTTCACTTTGCTCGAAATGGTAAAATGATCATCTCTGGCAGACTGGGCGAAAGTTTTAAGAGGTCTTACATGAATTACCACATGACACGGGCAGATGGAAGGATGTAAAGGGCTGTAAAGTGTCCAAATTTTTGCCCCGAAAAATGGTGGTGGTAATCTAGTTAACATTTTTATCGCTCTTTCGGCTGTTTGAGGGTTCGCGATTTTTCAAAATTTTCTGTACGCTCCGCGCAAACTAAAGATAGTCTCTCGAGCAAGACTTCATATTCAAGGCAGAAAACCATTGGCCTATCGTACTCAAATGCTCTCATACACACCTCATCAGATACCTTTCAACCCTGTCAGTTTAGTAGTCTGTGTAGATGGGTTCTTTAGTTATTAAAGTGTCAAAATGTTATCACAGTTCAATGTTGCAGAGAAGTGACGCAGCTACAGGAGGCGGGGCGATTGTGGCCCGAAAAAGAGAAAAATTCGGAAATTTGCCATTTGAGACACTAGTCAAATACAGTGCGGTTTTCCAACTTTTCCTTCATAAAATTCCGAATTCTTCCTAATGAAAGTTCCATCTTGTAATTACTAGTTTTAAAAAAAGGCAACATTTTCCGCGCGCATCGCGCTCACGTAATTGCAACCATTAATTGCAATAATTGGTAAACTTTTCTAAGCCGCTACCGTGCCGTTTACCTACTAGATTTTCTTGAATCTAGGTTTTCAATTTTTAAATATTTTGTCTAGAAAAGGAAACAAAGTTTAGGGAGCTTTTCTCGCCGAGGAGCCTCAATCCGCATTCCTAACATATATGTAACAACAGCGATCTTCAGTCTACATGCTATCTCAGATGTATGCCAATAGGAAAGCGGATTCTTTGATAGTCCTTGAAACTCCAATGACCTCACAGGAAACCCAGAATCTAAACCAATTTTTTGCAATACAAGCTCCATATTTACAACTGTGTAAAATGACCCAAAATTTCGGCGCGTCGCAAATTACGCTCTTAAAGTAGTGTTCACCCTTAAGTAAAAATCAAAACTTTTTATTTGAAAAAATTGTTCTTGCCGTAGTAAGGCAAAAAGTTTAGCTCGAAAATGTACCCTTTGATCAATGGGGTACTGCATAGGCGGCGGAAGCGGAGAGGTGGAGGGGGTACGGGGGTGCCTGTCCCCCAATAATTTTGTATGAAATTTTTGGGCCACCTGGACCTCCACATTAACGATAACTTGTAGGAGAGTTTATTTTCGCCCTTCAAACAGTTGCAGGGTATTCTGCAAATGTGCCCCACTCTGAATTTCGGAATAAATTCAGGTAGACTGTGACAAGCCTCAGATCTTCGCAGGGGTGGCGCCAGGATTTGCCCGACAGGGGGGCCAAGCTCCCCGTCGGGGGGGGGGCAGCAGTTCAAGGCCCCAACAAAGGCGATGGGTTAGTCCCGGTGGGACGTAACTTGACAGAATTTGAGGCGCGCAGCGCGCCGGAATTTTTAGCGTTTTTTTAAACAAACACTTAAAAATCTGAAGTTTTTTTTGGAAAAAAATTTGGCTTTTGTAATGACAATTAAAAATTGGGGGTATTTATTGAAGAATCTATCCTTGATATGAACAAATTCAAAAACGTTTTACACGCGACAGCTGAAATTCTGTTGGGGTTATGCATTTAATCGACGTGCTAAGGTCTCAAGACGAGACTTAAAGTTTGCCCGAAAAGTTTTTTATCCTTTTTGAACCAAGATTTGAAAATTAAGAGCTTATTAGTAAATGCCTTAGATTAATGCCCTCGGACCATATAGGTAAATGTTCCCGTGGAAAAAGTTTGGCTTCCCATATATTTGAAGTTCTGACATAGGCCGACGGTAGTGTTTCAATTTGGGAGGGGACAGAATTGTTTTATTTTTCTTTTGTCCGAAAAATATAATACTGCCCGAAAACTACAAGTGGAGCGCACAGATATTTTTGAAAAATTAAGAACCTCCAGAAAGCAGGAAAAGGCATTTCCGTGGCCGGGCTGGTAACTATAGAAACAAAGTACCGATAAAGTCATTATTTTGAGCTTTCTTTCGCAATAAAATTTTCACTTTGTAATACTGTCCCAAAACAAAGAATAATATGCAAGCATGCATTGTTCTGTTAAGTAATTTTTCGACCAAAACACTGTCTAAGCGGAGCGCCACCCATCAGTTGGCGCGGAACGTAAAGAAAATTGTTTAAAAAAACTAACACCACAGACACCCGAAAATGGCATTTCCCAGACTTGAGCAGTCGTTATTTTGAGCTTTCTTTTGAAATAGAAATTTCACTTTACAAGAGAAAAAAAAACAACTTGGTAAGTGATCAGAAAAGTACCAGATAAAAGGTACGGTACTGCTACAATTAGATGTAATGGACTTGTCTCTTTTCGGGGGGGGGAGGGGGAACTGTGCAAAAACATACTGTTTTTTTTTTTTACTCTACCAGAATTCTTTGTTATATTCAATTGCAATATGCACAAAAAAGATGAAATTTTCTTCGTGACTGCCAGAAATCCAGACAGAATGATTTTACTTCCAACGTATTTGAAAAAAATGTCACGTTACAAGGTGGCTTCAAATGAATTTTCAGTCAGACTTAAGGGGAGACATATTCACGAATGTATTTGTCCATGACAGTAATTATATTACACTTGTTGATAAAGCTCATTCCGTACTCAATCAACTTAAGACTTGGTTTGATGCTAATAGACTTACTTTACATCTTGGGAAAACCAATTTTTCGATTTTCCATGCTAATTCCCATATACCCCATTCTTGTCCAGACCACTTTGTCATAAACGATGTAAATATCCTCAAAACAAACTGTGTTAAATACCTGGGTCTATTGATCGATGATCAGCTATGCTTTAAGCAACATATTGACGATCTTGGTAACAACCTCGTAAAATAAAATGGAATTTTTAATCGCCTTAGGGCATCACTTACCCCTGCTGTAGCAACCCAGTTATATTACTCCCTCGTTTTCTCTAAACTGTCTTATGGTATGGAAATATACGGCATGTCTAAGCCTTCTTTGCTCAAACCCCTGCAAGTTCTTCAGAAAAGGATTTTAAAAACTTTTACTTTTTAAAGACCGGCGCCACTCCACGAATACCCTGCATCGTGGATAGAGACCTTAGCATCCTTAAGATCAGCGATATTCATACTTTCAAAATGTGTTCTTTTATCTATAAGTATAATAATAATCCTCTTCCTTTTGTATTTAGTAAAATCCTTAACCCTAGCTTTTCTACTAATGCTCGACCTAGTACTAGAACTAATGACCTCTTTACGGTTAGTAGGCACCATACATGGCATGGTAAATTATTGTTAAATAACTATTGCTGTAAACTTTGGAATTCGCTCCCCAACGATATAAGAAATGTTAAAACACATGCTATTTTTAAGAGTAAGGTAAAAAATTACCTAATCGCCCAGTACACTTGTTAAGTATCCCTTTCTTTTTTGCTTTCTTAGTTGACTTTGTTGTTTCTTTGCTCTCCTTTTTCCTCTTTTTCTTTTTTTGTTATTATCTTTGTTGTATTGTCTCTTTATGGGCACTAGCTCGTTAAACTATTGTTTTTCTAGTGCCTGTCCGGTTCTGTATTTCAGTTTATATTTGTACGGACGAAATTAATAAATGAAATGAAATGAAATATTCAAGTCACTGTTTTTCATTATGTGTAACCCAAAATGGCCTGGCCGATTTTCGTTACCGTTTCTAGAATTCGGCTGTCGGGACAGGCCAGATGGCAGACTATTGGGCAATGCATGTCGAACGGACCTTTGCCAGAGGGTCGGGAGGACTTTAGAAAAAGACCATTGGGTAATGCCTGCACATGAAAAACCACATGTCCGTTTTTTGTAAGGAAAATTTGGAAGTGTCAGTTTCCTTGAAGAATATGGTCTTCTAGTAAGCAAAAGCAAGAAGATCGTCGGGGGTGGCTGAAGTTATCAGGCCCACATTTTTTTATCGTGTGCCTGTATATGAAAGATCCCCGATGAAATTGGATTTTCTCTCAACAACAGGGGGGGGGGGAAGCCTTCCCCAACGGGGGATGACCTTGCGCGAACGGATTGAAGATGGGAGGAGGGATAGCAGAGCTATAGTAAGAAGTGATTAAGACCGATTAAAGGCCAGGTCACACTAAAACGATATCGGATCGGATTTCGCTCCGACTTTTGTGAGGGTTAATTAATATCTCCTTCATCTTTGGTCGGAAAGAAACAAAAATTTGCCAACCAGTGTAGACTACGAAATTCTAAGTAACTTATACCAATTATTCCGTGACGCTACATCCACAGACAACTTTTATCGGATACGCGTAGTTCGATAAAAGCTATTTGACAATGTGACGTCACGAAATAAGTAGTATATATTTGACTTCCGTATTCCTCTCACACCGATCGTATATTTACACAGGATGGCAAATTTTTGGTTCTTTCCGAAAATGGATGGATTTTTAACTTAAACAGACAGAAATCGGATAGTAATCCGATCCGATTTCGCTGTAGTGTGTACTGGGCTTAAATCCATGCATCAAAAATAGGGTTACGAACGAAAAACAAAAAAATCATAAAGAAAAAAGTTCACGATCATCCATCCAGTAACTTCAGTCTTCTACGTTCTTCATTGTTAGGCCTTCCGCAAAATAATCCGCCCTTCCCCGACGGGGATGAGATAGGACAATTAAGGTACATGGAATGAGGTATAACAGAGCTAAGAATACGTGATCAAATTCGATTCCCAATATGCTTTAAAATAGCATTGCAAAACAAAAAAATGTGTTCAAGATCACCCACCTAGTAACTTCAGTCCTTTTAGGTTTTTAAGTAATTAAAATTAATTTAAAGTAATTAATCAATTAAATAATTAATTGATTAATTAATTAATTTTATCATTTTTAGGCCTCCACGACAAAATCCCCGACCTTCCCCGACGGGGGGGGGGCATGCCCCCCCCCCCGCTGGCTCCACCCCTGGATCTTCGGAATCTCTTGACTTTTTACTCGTCGGGTTTCTGGATGGATAATTTTCTAACAGATTTGGAGTGGCTAAAATTGGCTACTGTGGTGTGGATTGTGTGCTCCTAGCATCTGACATGTTTCTGCCTCCTGTAGGGATTTTTTCCTGGTGATGTATAAAGTCGTTTCAAAATCATACTTGGTGTGGTGAGTAGAACATTTGGGTCTATAATGATGGAAGGAAGTTGCACGGCCATTGCTGCCAGTCATTGGCCAGTGCAACCACCAATCTCCCTTACCACTATTACCTCATAGGACCTCACTTAGCTCTTGGCTGAAGTGGACATACCCCGTGGCGTACGAGACGGGGCAGGAGGGAAGAATGCCCAAAATTTCCGCAAAATCTAAATTCGGGCAAGAATTTAAAAAAAACTTCGGACAGCCCTTTAATTTTGAAAAAAAAAAATGGGATAGTTTTCAGAAAATTCCTAAATGTGGCCGAAATCTCAAAAAGATATACCTGGAAAAAGGGAAGAAACGTCATATACTCGCAATAAAATTTTAAAGAAAAACCAAGCCAAGATTCAAAGAAGTCGCTACACCTACAGGCAGCTCAAAAAGCTATTATTCGTGACCGTTACTTCACAAATAGTCACAACACAATACCCGAAATTGTCGAATATCCAAATTCTTTCAAGTATTTGCCCGAAAATGGAAAAGTATTATAGTAAGGGTAACATAGTTACGAAAAATTAAAGAGATATGAAAGTGGCGACACATTTAGGAAGCGTGTGGCTTAAGAGAAACAAATATTCTTGAAACTTTTTAAATCTTGTGCAACACAATACCCGAAAAGACCGATTACTTTAATAGCTCCAAATCTTTGCCGAAAAACAGAAGACGCTATGTTTGAAGTACAATTTTTATGGAAAATAAAAGAGATCTGCGACACATTTGGGTAGAATGTGAAAAAAGGGTTTTCATTATCCCAACTTCACACTGTAGTCTTGCAAAAAAAATTGCCCTAAACGCTAAAAGGTCAAATATTCCGGCAAGGGTTAAAAAATTGCTGGGACGTTTTCAATTGCCAAATTGATTCAACGGATAGACAGGAGAGTGTTCAGGTGCCCAAAAGTTTGCCGTCTATCCTGCTCTAGAGCCAAACACGGGCAATGGTTAATTATGAAAATCGGGTAATTTGTTTTCCGATACTTTAATGATACAGAGTGGGAATGTCTTCCCTTAAGTCTGCTTGAAAATTCATTTCAACACACCTTGTAACGTGACAATTCTGTCAATAAGTGTCACTAGTAGAAGAAAAATCATTAATTTCATCCAATGGTAGCGGTACATTTTATCTGATTCTTCTGATCAAAATAGCGACTGCTTAGATCCCTATAAGCCTACTTTTTTTTCAAAAGTAAAATCATATATAGTCGGAAGTTCGGGCACACAATTTTTTTCAATATATATTGAATTTAGCCAAGAGCCGCCTTAGAGTAAAATTCATTAGCATGTTTTCAATTGCGTTTTGTAGTTTCCCCCGAAAAAATGTGGGACTATTTCATCGATTGACAGTAATACATTTTATCTGGTAGTTTTCTGATCAAATAGCGACTGCTTATATCCCCCTATAAGCATGGGAAATGTCATTTTAGACTGTCTCAGGGGTCCGATTTTTTTAAAATTTTCTGTTCGCTTCGCGCCAACCAGTGGTGAAGCTCTGCGCAGTCTTAATTCCTAGCAGAATTTTAGTTTCGAGGGAACATTTTTTCTGCAAACAGAACCTCGAATTATCAATTATAAGACCCCCTACATATGAAATAACATTTTTGACTGTCTGAAGGGTCAGATTTTTCAAAATTTCTTGTACGTTTCGCCCCAACTTATGGTGGTGCTCCACTTAGACCGCTTCGTATAGTTTCAAGTTCATCTGAACATTTTTTACAAAAGCAAATTTGAAATAGCGACTGCTTAGATCCCCATATGAGCCCAGGAAATACCATTTTCAACTGTCTGAGGGGTCGGACAACAAATGGTGGCGCCCCACTTAGTCTTTATGGCTTAATTTTAGTTTGGAACGAACGTAAGTTTCTCTGCGATTGAAACTTAAAAAAGCGATTGCTTGGATCCCTTTACTAGCCTGGGAAATGTCATTTTCGACTGCCTGAGAGGTACAAATTTTCAATTTTTTTGCACGCTTCGCCCTAACCAGTGGTGGCCCTCCACTTTGACTGTCTTACGGGCAGAATTACAACTTTCCGGCAAAAATCTTCTGCCCCAAAACTGAAATGTTCCCCGTACGCCTATAGAAATACCTTACTCAGACGTGCACTTGAACACAGCTGCTCAGTGAGTGCCACATTCAGCAGGATTCCGGATTTTCAGTCCTAGGATGCATAGTCCAGTGGAATAATGAACTGAGCTAATCAGTATCTGGAAAGTATGTTTTAATCTTAGAAACATCATTACTTTTTCTCAACAGAATTAAAGACAATTAAACCTGGCAAATGCCATTTCCAGCTTTCTGGGAGGTTTTAAAATCTAAATTTTCTCGGTACGCTCTGCGCCAATTAATGCGGTGGTGCTACGCTTAGATAGTAAACTAAAGCCACTCCCCCACAAAAGGATCCAGCACCCCATGAGCCCCGCCAAAAAATCCTAGCTATGCCACTGCCGTGGACCCCTACCAGGACTTTGCCCCTGAACCCCACCAGGGGCCCGTGGACCAAAGCCGATGGGGTTTTGCCAGCTTCACGGAAACCGGACGTCTTACGACGTCACCATTATGCCGAAAACTTGTACCCCAATAAAATACATCTTCCGCCGCCTATGGGTAGGGTGATGTGCATGGACCACAATCGTTCAGCCCCCCCACCTCCCCCCCCCCCCCCACACACACACACACACACACCCACACCGTTCATATTGCTTCTGTTGCCACTGACTTAAAATTGCCTTTCTCGAGAAGAAAGTGCACCGTCAATTTAACCTTTGTTTTATTTTTGAATTACCTACAGGTATGTTGAACTTGAGATGATCATTTCCTGTGTCGGGTTTTTTATGAAAATAAAAGATTTGGTACCGAGCAAAAGTCGGAAAATTGAAAGTGCCTGATTTCATATCCCGGCAAATTGAAAGCTGGTTGGTCGAGAACATGCCCTCGGCACGGGTTACCCGGACTATACATGTAAGACTTCGGCTTCACCACGTGTTACTTGTGTACTGTGCATACATGTAAGGTACCGAAGCGCCCATGCCTAAGGTTCAGTGATACAAACAAGTTGAATTTGAGCTACTTCACGAGGGAAGTCCTTCTGAAGCTTCTCACCATGGCAGGTAAAATAAATCGCATTATAATATAAGTGCACACATTACCAATTCGGTAGCCTATATCCCAGTTTACTGCTTGAATTTATACAGGCTTCAGCAGACATGACCAAAATGCACAGTGAAGGTCGTCGCGTATCCCCCACCTGTGTTAACCATGCGGCGCCGTTTACGTAGTATTATATCCTACGTAACTAGTCCAGTCTAGGCCTAACACTTTTTAACATTGATACCCTTAGACTTAGGCCAAAACAGACAGGGAAAAGAAAGAATATGGCCCCTCAAATACTTTTGAATGACCTTTTTCAGTATAAACCTATTTATAGTATATGTGCATAGGCCTATAGCATTTCCAACACCTTTGATCTTGACCTCGAGCAGGCTTAGGCTAGGGTGATTCCATCTGTAATCGACTACGATTGCGATTACTTCATAGTTTACAATTGCGATTATAATTACGATTACAGCTAAAATTGAGAGCAATTGATTAAGATTGTGATTACATTGCAATGTAATCATGATTGCAATCGTGATTACATTTTGTTTCCACATAAACAATGTAGTAGGCAAAACAATCCAGTGCCCATAACTGGAAAAAAGGCCTTGGACTTTGCTCTAGATTAGCCCTTGAACAGGGCTGTGTGTTACGTTACATGGCCTAAGCTCATTACACTCCACATCACAGCCCTTGCCCCGCTAACACACGGAATCCCATTATAAGGCTTTCAGAACAAAATACGTTCTAAACTGGCAAATATTACACACATCGAACTTATATTACCACAAAATGATGTGCAAGTGACTTTCAATCGAAAAGTTACCAATAAATCGGCTTTCATGGACAGTCTGAGGTCAAAATGCAGCAAAATGACACTTCGATTCTGGTTAAAAACTCCTTCGTTTGAATGAGCCCTCATACAATAAGTGTTTCTACATGAACTTGCAAATAGTCAAAAATCATTCCTAGAACGTTGTAACCATTTCACCAAATCGATAACTTTAATGATCATTCCACCTAATGAATGCAAATTTCATATGCAAAATTCTTGTTTGTTCGTATTTGAAGCTTCCAAGTGTTTTTGAAATTGTTGAAACGTTGACAAAAAGTGTGCAAACTTTTTGAATAAGTGGAAACCCCTGGTATGACCTTTGACCCCAAAGTGGATATCACGAAGACGACGGGTCCTACTATTCCACGTGCTGGAACCCGCTGACACCCGCTGGTACGCCCTGTCTCAAGTTCCATGCGCTGCCGTATAATTAGTACGGCAGCGCTTGGATTTCAGTTGTACGACAGCGCATGGCGTTTCGCGGAACTAGTGGAAAACTAAGGGATCCATTCTAACATGTGTAATGAATAGCGACATTTTGCGAACAAAAGTAAAAAAATGGCACAATGGTCCTTTGTATTTTACTTCCTTATCAGTAATGATAACATGATTAATGATAGCATTTAATGAAATTAATATCAGCATTAACTAAATTACCGTCGAGCGTGTCAGCGCATGTCCGGGTACACAGGGCATAGCCAGGCGTGTCAGCGCGTGGTTTAGTAAGATCGAAGACTGACTACGAAGTCGTTCGAAAGCTTGCAAACATGGCGCATTGAGTTAGTGTTACGTTCAATTTTTCGAGGCAAAATACACCATTATAACACCCAATCTGGGTGAAAAGCTTATGCAGAAAGGTGGATGCCGTGCCAGAGGTCATCTGTGTAAAGTTTGGTGAGAAAACACAGTAATTTGTGAACGTGAGAGATGAAGACCCTGGCCAAGGTCGCCTAGTGATTGGATTCCCTGTGTTAGCGGGGCAAGGGCTGTGATGTGGAGTGTAATGAGCTTAGGCCATGTAACGTAACACACAGCCCTGTTCAAGGGCTAGCTCTAGATAGCCCAAGTCCGGACAGAACCAAGTCCTCCCAATGTAGAGATTATTGAACCCATGTACTTCTCTCTCATTTTAAGCTGGATCATCCAAGAAAGAGGGACAATTAAATTTTGTCATTCTAACAGAAGAACCAAGCACTGACAAAAATTGTTTAGTAACTTTACTTCTTTGTTCAATTTAATTTCAGTGTAATCAGAAATGAAACCAGGATTGCGATTACTTTGCCATTATAATCGATTACGATTGCAATTACTTTGCAATTTTTACAAAAGTAATCGATTGCAATTACAGCTACTCCAGAATGTGTAATCGATTGCAATGGATTACGATTACCCCAAGCCTGACTGTAAGCACTGAAAAAATTATTTAGTAACTTTACCTCTTTGTTCAATTCAACTTTAATGTAATCAGAAATGAAACCACAATTGCGATTACTTGCCACTGGAATCGATTACGATTGCAATTACTTTGCGATTTTCTCAAAAGTAAATGATTGCAATTACAATTACTTCAAAATGTGTAATCAAGTGCAATCGATTACGATTACCCCAAGCCTGATCTTGAGGGTGATGCCTAAACTGATGAAATTTAGAGATGACGTAAACAGCTACACAGCTGGCCATGAGTCTACTTTCCTGCTGTCTGCTGCATAATTGTTAATAGGGTTTCACGGTACCACTGATAAATGGTACCGTCGGTACCGCCACAAATGGTACCGTTAATACCGTAGTACCGGTACCAGAAGAGTAAAAAGTAGGATTTTTATCACATGCAAAATATCTGTAGAAATACCATGCATTGACATAAGTGAAGTCTTCTGATAATCCCTGCCTCCCGTTTCACTATTTTTTATAACATTTAGTCACCCCAAACTCAACAAATCGATAAACAAAAAAAAATAACCTCGCTGCAAATTAGCGTCCGATAAATATGGGACAGACAATAAATCAGCGCCGCACTGCTATTCCGCACAGGAGCTAGACCCCACAAGATGACAAGAGCACTCAGAATTGTAATGTGGATTGCAAAAATAGTTTCTGAAAATAATGACAATCCCCCTCCTAAAATATAACCTAAAGTTATTAAGTAGAACTTTACAAAAAATATTTCCATAAAATACTGATTCATCAAGCTTTCTTCCCTCCGAGTTATCACTATCGTAACTAAATCAAAGTGCATCATGATTGAATTCAAGAATGCATCGTGCAGCCTGCAATCCGTTGAACAATAACACTACTGTACTTCAGACTTCAGTAGCTATCGATACAACAAAACAAGCGAGTTGATCAGGTGAACACGCGTGCCGATGTTTTAAGCGGGATTTACTGTGTGTTCAGTCCCATTGCTTCACAGTGTAAATTTCTAAAAGAACGTTCGTTGCGTTTGTACAAAAGTTTTTCTTCCACAGACAGTGAGCGTTATGGAGCAGTTCCATTTCATCACTGTGTTAGAATCAGAAATTGTCGCTGCAAAGTTCATGTCAGAACTTGCAATGCTATCATTCTTTGTCTGCTTACAACAAATTTCTCACTCGTATAGTGTTGTGTGCTATTGTAATCAAAGTGAATTCAATCAACCAATGCATGGTATCTATTCTTAATACACCATGTGAAAGCATTTGCTGATGAGCAGTGATCGTTCAGGGGTTGCGCAGAATGTCGAAAGAAAGCAAGGGCCCTGTTAGTGTGGAAGGTACTAGTTCCGCGAAAGTAACGTTAAACGGTACTTTCCGAAATTCTTAGGGGGGATTTGTGACTGAAATGGTGCAAAATGATTGCCAAGTGAATGTTCCCTGTTTGTATTGCAATGCGCATTTATCAAATGGGTTTTTGTTTCATTCGAGTATCATTCAAATTCAAAGGCTAATTTTTGAGAAAAGATTTTCACCTCACAGTTGACTACCTAACCATGTCCGTCTAAATAAACAATGTGAAGGCATGTTTGTTGATGAGCGCTGACATGGCAGGGATCGTCCTGAGATTGCGCAGAATGTTGAAAGAAAGCAAGTTCCTTTTTAGTGTGGTGGGTACTAGTTCTGGGAAAGTAATGTTAAACAGCAATTTCTGAAATTCTTATGGGGAATTTGTGACTGAAATAGTGCAAAATGATTATCAAGTGACTATTCTCGTTTGTATTGTAATGTTTAGTGAACACAGGGCATTTATCAAATGGATTTTTGTTACATTTTAGTATCATTCTCATTCTCATTTAAGTTGGAATTTAATTTATAAGTTACCCTTTAGCTTACATTTGGAGAGCAAATTTTCTTGGTTCCAGTACAGAATTAATACTAGAATCCTGGCAACAAATACTTACTTGAAAAGAATCAATATTTTAGATCATGATTTTTGTACTTTCTGTTCAAAAGAAAGAGAAACAATTAGCCATGTTATGTTTAACTGTGAAGAAGTACAAGCTTTGTGGAGACAGTTTCAGAATTTTGTTAATGCGAATACTAATAATACCTTAATATACCTTAGCCCACAGAATATGATTTTTGGCATCCTGAATGATCAAGCTGAAAACAGAGCTGTAAATGTACTGATGATATGGTTCAAATTTTATATTTACTAGTGCAAAATGCAAAACACTATCCTGAATTTTGTTCACTTTCAAAATTATGCAAGGAGTTTGATACAATCACTGCATTACAATGTGTGTACTTCTTCTGATATAAAAACATTCATGAGACAATGGCAGCCATGGTTTAATAGCCTTCATCTTGATTTTAATATTATCTAACACTTTTTCCCCCTGTACTTCGTTTTATGTTTAATATTGTTTATAACTGAAATGACTCGCTTCGTTGTTTTGTACATTTAACTGATTGAGAAGAACAATAAAAAAAAAAAAAAAAAAAAATCTCATATTAATGCTATAATTTTGAGAAGATTTTCACCTTACAGTTGAGTACCAGTCTCCACGATACTTCGGTACCTTTAAGTCGGTGGTACGGTACCGTACCGTAAATACCGGTATACCATGAAAGCTTAATTGTTAAACATTTGGTCACAAAGTCAAATGATGAAGAATGCCAAGTGATCATTTTTGATGGTCTAGGAAATGTTTTACTTTCTAAATTGTCTAAATTGTCATGGCTGGTAACTAAAAATTCAAATGTAGCTAAATAGTTACCAACTTTATACTAAGTGATGAGGCAATGATCTCTAGGCTTAGATTCAGTCTTAGTGAAAGTGGCCTCATTTAGTTCCTTCAGATTCTGGGCATCCTGGCCCTAGATTGTAGACTGGTGACAGTAAACATTATGAAATGGTGTCCATCATAAAAAAAAATAATGGCCTGAAATATTTTTGCCTTTCTAACAAGACCCCAGAGCCGTTCCTTTAACAACTGCTTATGTTTGTAAATCAAATTTGCTTAACATGTTATTTTTGTGGTTGCAAAGATAGAAAATATTCATCTCATGTAATGGACTGTAGGGCTGTCAGTGGTAAATGATTAATCGCCAGCTAAGTAATCGTTTAGTAAAATGTTACATGTTACATTAATTGCATCTCATGCCCCGGGGACTCTGACTTGCGTTAAGTAAACATTGTATCGTCCTTCTTCACAAGTTTAGCTGCCTTAACAAGGCATTCGATGTCTACAGTATGAACAACAAGCTCAAAAATTGCACAGAGCTATGACATGCACCTTTTATCCACCCAACCCCCGCTAGTTTACATGTGATGTGATTGTGTGCATTGTCATGGGGGACGTTTTAAGTTGTGAACCCCAAACACAGAACCTGTTGTGACAGGCTTTCCTTCAACACCACCAGTACATTTATAATGAACTAATTTATAATGACATTTGAAAGCACTAAACGTATGCTTACACCACGGTGTCTTTTAAGTACCCTGTGCGCCATCGTGCACTCCGCCGAAATAGTTCAATTTCAACAGCCACTTGTCAATTCGCTACTGGGGTATGTCTCCCAAAATTTCAACTTGATATCGACAAATTTCAAAAAATTACAAGGTCAGCTTTCTAACTATGTAATTCCTGTCCTTGTATCACGTAGGAGTATTTGTAAGTCATGAACTGAAAAAAGTTTCAATCACTGTTTATCAAGACCAACAGTGTAGCAGCAGTTGCACACGATAGCAGTCGGCTGAAAATCGTTTATACGCTACCGCTTTGTGCTGTACATCCAACCAACTTCTGTTACAAAGTGATTGGCTGCTTGCATTTATGAATGAAGCGGCTTCTTTAAAAGTTTGAGGATTCCCCGTTTCTAACGTAATTATTAAGGGAGGGTGTCATGTTATTGTCAATTGAAGCACACGCATTCTCTGAGCGCTTTTAAGAGCGAGCCGATCAGCCAGCTGAAGGCATGTATGTATATTACCCTGTGCATGTAGCTAGCAGCTAGCAGGTTTATGTGCTGCGAATGTACGTACGGCTGTTTACACAGTACAGGCGGTAACTTAAACACAAAATGATCGGTGAAAACTACAATGTCTAGATTTGATCGTAGCCTATTATTGTTAGCTCTAACGTTACTTTTTGTACTGTAAACTTAGGTGGCTAGGCCCTAGGTCTAGTTTTTGTTGTGGCTTCAAGCCACACTTTTTTGGGGGGAAATTAGAAATGAAACAAATGGGTAGATTGGGCAAGTCGGCTCTTTTCGACGTGGGTGGTACTTTATGGCCAATCGTTTCTTTAAAATGCTGAACTTTATCTAGCTACTGGTGTGTGGTGTAAAGATGTATATCAACCTCCAATGGAAGCAATTCTCTAAAAATTGCTTCTCACGAAATGTTTTGTTACTGAAGATAAAGGGGGTAAAAAGTTAAAATGGAGTCTGCTTCTTGGAGGACCTGTGCGTTGCATTAACGCTAGCTCAGTGTTGGCGAGGGATTGCGAATTACTATACTGCGGATACACACACATATATGTACAGTGTAGGTCTGTTACCGATATCTACACCATACTACATGGGTTGGATATGCATGCGCAAAAGCGATTAATCGCTGAGTAATCGCAAAAAGATGCGATTAAACGTTTAGTTCACTAATCGCAAATTGACAGCCCTAATGAAATGTTTAGAGTTTTTTATCTAGCCTTTAAGAGTAAGCTTATATGGGTCAGTACTCAAGGTCCCTTGCAAGTAATATAGTAGTTTTGGAAATTCAGTAAGCAGTAAATATTCTATAATTTTTTTTTTTTTGGTAGTATTCGGGTATGTTTAGGTGATCAAGTTAGCATCTGATGTGACTTTTTTTTTCGTTTCAGAGGAAAGTCCCTCCAAGAAGCACAAGAAGTCCAAAAAGGCAAAGCAAATGTCCAACTTAGGAGTAAGTCCAACACATTTATGTGTTTATTGGCTTATCTCCTTGCTACAGTAACTTATGAAGAAAGTTATTTGTTGGTACAAGATGGAATTATTTTGAACAATATATACTTTTCATTTTAGTTTTGATTTGAAAGCCTTGGTATTATTTTTTTTGTAGTTATTGAAATCATGTAAAAAATTTTTGTCTGTTAAGTTGGTATTGAGACTTCTCATTGAAAATATGAGAACATGACTGGAAAAAACCCTAACCATTCTCAAAAAACCTCTTTAAACTTTGATAGTTTCTGGAGTACCTTGTTGCCTTTGCAAAAATAATGATGGGTGCTGTACAGTGTTGACATTCCTTTGGTTAACCCTATTCATCTCTAATCTACTTCCTAGATAGTTTACTGTTGTTACGGTGATTAAAACCGATGGTTATCAAGAACTTAATTTTCACTTCCAAAATGAACCCTCAGAACTTGAAACAAAGTTTTAAGAAACAAATGATAGCATTAATTATGTAATGCATGTTCCTCTCGTGACATAACAAGATTTGCATATTTAGCATATGTTTATTTATTGATTACATACAAATCAGAAATTACTCTGTAAAGTGGTCAATCTTTTGCAAACAATACCTGAAATAATGTGAAAACAATGTAGTTTATCATCAGTTATATACTACTTTTGTGCATTATAATCCATTTCTAAAATGTGTACACCACAAAATGAAAATGAAAAAGATGTATGCAAAAATTAAGTTGACATTGAATAACAAAAAAGCTGTTTCTTTGTTGCTTCTACAGTAGTTTAAAGTGTATGTGTCTTAGAAAAAGAACTGTAAGATGGCTAGAAAGATTTATGTTGGTGCACCCTTGATATGTAGAAGTTGATAATAATAATAAACATGACAAATGTTAACCCTTGTACAGGAAATTCAGCACAATACAGACTTCTTAATCAAGCCAGACTCCAACCCAAGCAAAATAGACACTTCACAGTGGCCGTTGTTGCTGAAGAATTACAACCAACTCAATATTCGTACAGGTCACTATACACCATTGCCAAATGGATGCTCACCGTTGAAGCGGGAATTGAAAGATTATGTAGAGTAAGTAACATGATAAATATAATAAAAGAGAAAGACATGAGAGTAAGTATTTGATAAATTACAGTTTTAGAAGTAACAAACATCACAGTCTGGTCTACTAGGGCTGATGACATGATGATAACTTGGTTGGATGTGCCTGACCATGAAGCTAAAAATGTATGACAGTCAAAGGTTATCAGAATCCCAGAGGTACTCCAAAAAGTTCATGATTCTGCCTCAATTTTTCCACTCATTTTGGATGAAATCCTGGTTGAATTATGAAGAATAGAAGTTTTTTATTTTGGTAAATACTTTTTCTTTGGCTGCTGACCTGGCCTGACATACTGTAAACCTTTTTCACTGCCTTGACAGTTGTGTCCATTATTATAATTATTAACCAGTTCTGCTATTGAAGAAGGTCCTTCCCAACATAATGATCTATATTATTATATAGACCTTATGCATATGATGTCCCATAGCAAAAAGTATGCCTACCTTTGGGGGCAAAACAAACCAGCACTGACAAATGCAGACAGCAGATTTGTCAACCAGTCAAATACACTCATAGTCTGCTACACATGCAAGGCAAATTTCAGTTTCACAAAACTTTATTTTAGACTTGTGCACATTTATAGACAGATAAATATAAAGAAATACAAAATAAAAGCATAGGAAGAGCCTGAGGATTGATTACAAGAAGCTTGGAAAGTTGATAGGGGTAATCACCCCTACACAACACATACAAAGATAAATGCAAATACAACAAGCAGGAGAACAGAAAATGTATCTTAAAGTTATTGCTATATGAAGGAGATGATCTTTAAGCATCCTTTTGAAAGTGTCAACATGAATACAATTTCTGATATTGTTGGGGAGAGAGTTCCATAATTTAACACCTACGTATCAAATGCTGAGCTGAGAGGATTTAAGTCTTAACAATGGGACAGAAATATTACTTGCAGAGTGGCCATGTGTTACATTGTTTTGCCCCAAGGATGAAGTCAGTGTCTCGTCAATGTAAAGTCTATTACGTATACACAGTACATATGAGTTTTTTAGTGCATCTGCCCTAATTTTATTTGTTATAGCCTAACAGGGTGCACATATGTAAAAATACCTTCTCTTCAAGTCTCTTCCATGTCCAAAGCATGATTACACACTGTAGGTTTATAAAGAAATAGCTTTTCCAAGATGCGGCAGTGCAATGGTTTTTTGGCAAATGGTACATTATGGTATTGCAACCATGCACAGTGAAGGGGTTAATTGAGTGACCTGCAAACTTGCAGCTAGAAGTTTTCATTATGTATCAACCCTTACTTGGTTTGCTTCTTCATCAAGTACATGTGCAAAAAAATGTTTGCATATATTGTGTATTCTGTTTCACTCTTATATATCACTGTTTAGTACATGAATCAGCTGTCAAATAATTAAATTTTATTTAAATAATTCAATTGTAATTCCTATGAAACTAATCTAGTATGTTTTTTTTTTTTTTTTTTTGAGGAGTTTCAGGAATGCAAGTATTTATTGTAAACATTTCATGTTTTCCATATTTCCCATTAGGTCTGGTTTCATTCACCTAGACAAACCATCAAATCCTTCCTCTCATGAAGTGGTCTCCTGGATCAAGAAGATCTTACGGGTCAAGAAGACTGGTCACAGTGGTACCCTTGATCCTAAGGTCACTGGCTGCCTCATAGTATGCATTGAAAGAGCCACAAGACTTGTCAAATCACAACAGAGTGCAGGTAACACTTCAAATACTGTATTACAACAATGTCATTGCCTAGAGTAATGAGTTCTCTGTTTTGAAATATTAAAAAATGGAATGTGATGTTTTGATACCAAGCAATTTAAATGGAAGTTTGAAACAAAACTTTTCATTTAGAAAACAGAGAATTCATGTCTCTAGCATAGCCTGATGGTAACATAGAGTTGGTAAATAAAATAAAGTTTAGTCAGGATGGTATTTAATATGAACTTTAATTTGAAAAATGAAAGCTGATGAGTTTGGTATGAAGCAATATGGAATCAACATATGTTGAGCCTAGTTCATTAATCACACTTTTATTTAATGTTTTGAGGGTCAGGTACCCATTTGGCTCATCAAGCATCACATTACTGTGAACAGCTATTCTGAGCAAGTTAATTTTAAACTCCGGAAAATTTTCAAGTGGTTTCACCGGGATTTGATCCAGGACCTTTAGCATGCAAGGCAGTACGCTCAAACCACTGAGCCAACTCCACCCTTAAGTTAATAACATCAATTCATTCCTTCTACACTTCTCTTGTTGTAATTTAGTCAGAGCTGTAGAAAAAAATTCACTCCACCACCATCCCCCACCCCCCAGCACACTCAAAATGTGAATTTTAATTCTTTATTCTACTTTTTATTGTTCTTATACTGTTACCTACCTCTTTCTACTGTATATGTTTTCCCTTTTGTGTTCTTATTTCTTTATATGTGCTTCTATTATTTGTACTGTAGAGGGAAAATCACTTTCCATTTTATCAATTGAAATGGATAATAAGCAGTCAACTTATCTATCTTAGCAGAATTTTTTCTAGTTATATGGGATAGGTAAAATAGAGTAAATGTATGGTATAGGAGTGAAAACAGACCCAGCTATCTTAAATGTTCAATTAGCTTAAATTGGTCCATCCAAAGAGTGCTGGTTCAAATCACAATGGATAAAGAGTCTGTATACATGCAAACATTCTAATGGGCCACCTCATCTTGCACTGCATGTTTTTCAGCCATAGTTCTTTCTACCTATGTAATAATGTCATGGGCAAAGGGGAATTGAAGGTGAAATTTTTGAAGAAAGCATTAGATCCCATGCAGAGCCATAGCAAGTTTGGTTTTGTGTGTTAAATTCCAAACTGGGCCTTGCTTCGATTGGTTTTGAGCAAAGTGTTTTTTTTTACCATCCAAGATCAAATACCCTTTTTCATTTGAAGGATGGAGCTTTTGTAAAATAGAAAGCATCCTTGCTTTCTTGCATGAATTGATATGTTGAATTTACTGTCATCATAATGCAGCTGAAATTTTTTAACCTTATACATGTCTTCTTCATATATGTTGGTGTTGTCATTTCATGAATGATAATCATCCTCAAAGGTGAACCAAGTTGTTCTCTTGTGTATTTGCTGATCTTGCTAACTTGGTCCTTCTTACATTTCAGGGAAGGAGTATGTCTGTCTCTTAAGGCTACACAGTGCTATTGAGAGTGTCTCAAAGTTGAATGAGGTAAGTACTTCAACTTTATTTTTTTTTTTTCACTGTGAAAAATGATAGTTTCTTCCTTTACATTGTTTGCCAAAAAATTATAATGTTGTCATGTTTTGTAAATTTACATGAAAGTTTTGTCACCAACACTGCCAGTATATATGACATAAATTGTCAGAGCTTTTGTTAATGAGTCCACAAGAATGTCCACCAAACTGTATAATCATGTGGTATTCCCAAGCAAGCACTCTGTGAAGTCTTTATACATGCAGTAAAAAAAATTAAAAACTCTTTGCCCAACACAAAGTACAGGTTTTTAAGATGTCCTTTGGCCATAGAGCCAGGATATGTTTTCATTTAGAAAAGTAGTTACTTCATAAATGGGATTTCTTGCAAGTTTGGACTCATCCCCATGTTCTTGCCTGTTTGTTGGCAAAGTTATGGAATGCCATTGATAAATAAAGGATTAACAGTTTTAACAATCAGAGCTATATCTAAGTGGTATTATATAAAGAACACCTGAAAAACACAATGGATAGAGAAATATCCTTGGAACCATGTTATCAATGCAACACGTAATTTAAAATGGAACTAAATTTGCTGCCTACAGCATTTGGGTAGGTTGTTTCAAAGTGTTAAGCCTGCCATTAACCCTCAAAAGTATTAATCTCAACTCTTTTATCCTCTGATACCTCGCAGGCCTTGGAGACACTTCAAGGAGCTGTGTTCCAGAGACCACCTCTCATCTCTGCTGTGAAGAGACAGTTGCGAGTCAGAACCATTTACCAAAGCAAACTAATTGAGTATGATCCAGAAAAACATTTAGGTATGGAGGAAGATTATTTTAGTTACATGGAGAACATCAGCAGGGTTTGTACAGGTCTAAGAAATGTTGGAAAGTCATTGAAAAGTGAAATTTGAGTTCCCAGGTTGGAAAAGTCAGGGAATACAAGCAGTTTTTCAAAATGTCCCAGAAAATTCAGGGAATTTAAGGAAGTGGACTTGATGATTTTGATTTTCTCTGTGATTATGTACATTATTTTGTGTAAAAAGTCATGGGATCTGACTGATTTTAAAGGTCCTCAAAGTATTAGAGGCAACTGAAAGTTATGGGATTTTGTCTGAATGTGTACAAACCCTGCTCAGTACAAATGAGAGAGTTGAATTGTCCAAAGTTGTTCTTTCATTTTTTTGGTTTTATCTTATCATTTTCTATTGTTTATCACTTGAAACACATTTATGGTGGCCTCTGTTTGTTAGAGGTCATTAGGGTTAACTTCACAAATGCAATAAACATTTAACTTTTAAGCCTTTGTTTTAACATTTATAGCCTCAGACATCTTTAAGAAAATATTGTTTGCCTTATGGTCTAGATGACATTATTTAGGGTCAGAGAGGTAAACAAAGTTTATTTTGTGTGCTTCAAGATCAACATATCATTTGTATTGAAATGATCCCTCTAGTAGCCAATTACAACTCACATCATGGTCAATGCAAGTTTGTGAAATGAATAAATGAAAAAAAAAAATAAAATGAGGAGGGTGACGTCTTGTCACCCAGAACAGCCAAGAAAGTGATGTATCTTTGCATAGGACTGGGTGGTTTGACCACTATACTGAAATAGGCTTACAATCCATTACAGATTATGAACTGACTGCATAGTTAAGTGGTTAGAGCATTGGATGATCTAAACTTTCTAACCAATTGATTGGAAACAGGGCCATAAAACTCCTAACTATACTAACTACAAAAAATTAGTACATTCTTTCAATATGATTGGTGAATGCAAATTAGGCAGAATATGAGGTTGGCCTACAGTAGAGACACCTCTACTAAGGATGTCATATCAAAAGCAAAAAACCTCCTGGATTCAGAAACATACTATTTTTATGTCAGTGAAAGTACAAAAATTAATTATCCATTTTTGTGGAACATACAGGAATATTCTCAATATTTTCTCATCTGAATATGGAGGCTTTGGTATTATGGTGCTTACAAAGTTGGACTTTCAATAGTAGAAGATGTTGAAAAAAATATGATACCTCTTTAATTTCCTAATGATGGATGATGATCAGTAATCGGCCTCTCAGCAATTCTTAACAATGGAAGAGAAGTAATCGTCATTGGGAAGATGGTTAAATTTAAAAATCTGTAAAAATCTGAAATCACTAATTACCCATTACTGCATAATTGGTCCAGCACAAAGTGGGAGGTTATTATTTGTAGATGAAAAAAAAAAAACTTTCATCAACATTTTAATAATGGATGATTACTTATTGATGTTAGGTGAATTGTTTGATTCAGTAATCAGTAATTGATGATTGCATAATCGGTTAGATGATAGCATCTAGTAAAGTATAAACTACCTGTTACTCATGTTGTTATCCAAAATATGATGAGTATATGTTACAAAGTTACACATAAACCTGCAGACTGAAAAAAGAATGTCTGAATGGCTGTCTACTGCCAAGAATTTTAAAAATTTTGGAAATATTTATTAACTCAACATAAGTCTGAAGGCAAGTAAAAACCACACTTTTAATCGACTAGAAACTGTGCGGGGAATTTCTGTTTCTTTTGTGCACTGCCCATGTATCTGTGTATCAACAAAACTTTTAACAAAGTATGTAGGAACAACACCATGGCTTTTCTTAATGTGATCCCTGGTTTAACCTTCATGTAACCTTGTAGTTAGTTAGTTAGATGGAGTTTTACAGCCCAGTTTCCAACCTGTTGGTTCAAGTCGAGTTGGTCAACCCCTTTTGCAAGTTATGGCTCACTAGCTTGTTTTCCTATACTCCATTGCTTATGCTGAGCATCACTCACAATGGCAGTAGGTTCCATTTTTATGTAGCCTTGTAAGTATGTTTGATCCAATAGCAATCCTTTCTAGAAAACCCTTTTCTAGGTCTTATACTGTAGTGTATTCACTATTAAGGCAAGAATGCAAGACATTAGGTGCTCTCCTTTTAAACTGGTTCATTGATTTGGTTCATAAACTTCAACAAATTTTTCTAAATCCCACATACCAGTGACAAATGGTCAAACTAAGACAAAACCCATATCCTACGTCTAAATTACTGTTTTATGAGTAAGTATGTAACAATTAAATTTCGTTTTCAAAAATTTGTGGCTCTCTTTCAAATTATGCACAAAATTGTTGCAAGGCAGGACATCACAAAATTTAAAAAATATGAACTTTTTCCATTACAATTGGATATGAATCTTGGCTTGACACATACTACCTATTAGCATTGTCATGTGGTAGTGACCCTTTCACACTCTCATTAGGTAATCGATATCATCTCAATGGGCTCCTTTAATAAATGCAGGAGTAGAATTTTCTTATGGCTAAAGCCGGTAGTGGAAGTCAGATGAAAAATATCAGAATTTTTATTTCAGAGTTCTGAAGCCTCAGTGGCTCATTTTACTTTGATCAGCTACACTGTTGTGCAGTGAACATGCCTTTATAATGATGTTCAATAAAATTCCTCAAAGCCTCATAGTTTGAAACTTATTATCCAAATAACTTCATGGTCACAGTAGTTTCCATTTTATCTTTAGCAATATTCTGGATGAGTTGTGAAGCTGGTACTTATGTGAGAACATTGTGTGTTCACTTGGGTCTGTTACTTGGAGTCGGAGGTCAGATGGCAGAACTTAGGAGGGTCAGGTCAGGAATTCAGTCAGAAAAAGTGAGTTGGAATCCTATTATTGTTATGTAATGATTGTGTACAAGGATGGTGATATGTTCTCAATAATGGGAGAAGGGGACATTAACTCATCTTTAAAGGAAAGCTATGTGAAAAATCCAAGTCAATGAGCAATTTTTCAAATATTGAGATTTGTCCCTCTTGTCTGCCCCCTTTTTCAGGAGCATGGCCCATATATATAGAGCCTACATATTGAAGTCAATGCTAATAAGCATACTTCAAGCAAGTGCTGTGGATGAAAGAAATGGTAGTTGTTGAATCAAAGTGTCTAGGCAACTAAGAGGTTTGGGGATCAATCCCCAGCTGGGCTTTTCATCAAAGAGACTTAATACAGTTTTTTCCACTGAATATGACTTTCTAAAGAAACCAAATTCAATTTTCATGGGTCATGTGGTCCCCTACTTTATACTTGTGGAGTAATTCCTGTGTCATATTATCCCTGACCTGTGGGGAGGGGAGGGGGGTAGAGTAAGGGATCACTTTCAGGTAGACCTACACAAAATAACCACAGTGAAAGAAAAATTTCTATTTCACAAGGAAAATCTACACAGTTTCATGATTTCTCAAATGTCTTAAAGCGGCTCATTGAGTTGGTTCATGCAATTCAACAAATTTTTCCAAACCTTTAAAGTTTTCATCACATATCAATGACAAATGGTCAAGCTTAGACAATCTCCATACCCTACATACAAATAACTGTGTTATGAGTGAGTAATTAACGGTTCAAGTCCGTTTTCAAAAAATCGTGACCAGACACTTTTTCAGATTATGTACAAAACCTTTACAAGTCAGGATACTAGAAAATTCAAAATTTAACGTTTTCTGTGACTTTTGGACTTGAAACTTGACTTGTTATGCTAATTTAAAGCATTGTTATGTGGTAGTGACCCTTTGAGACTCTTTTAAGTTATTGATATCAACTCAATGAACCTCTTTAAAGTGACTAGTTTGTTTCTTCAAAACATGTGCTATACCTTCTGTTTTACCAGTAACGCATGAAAATTGAAAACTTCAGAAACTATGGAAATGCAACTCAAACTGAATCTCTGAAAGCATTTTGAACATCTTTAAATTTGGAACTGAGCAATGATGAACTAGTACTTTAAATCTCTCCCAAATTTTTCACTATCCATTCAAACAGTTGTCTTTCCTCACTTCCAGTCAAGACAGTTGACCTTTGAAAGCCATTGGTCATTATTTGATTGAACTTAGATTACCCTTTTCTTTTTCCTTTCTTAAAAGGAGGCATTCTAAATTTAAAATAGAGCTAGCATACTCAGGATGCAGTAAAATGAAAAAAATGTCATAAAACTCTGTCCATTAGGCATTATCTTCAGTTTCATCTTATAGAACTATTCAGCTGCCTGCCATAATCATTCAGTTGGTGTACCCTATATTTTTTACTCAGTTAAAATGTCAAGTAGCTACAAAATACATCCAGGTGTTCTTAAATGTGATTAACATGACAAAATAAGGGAATTACAAGTGCTCCCACGATGTGGCCTGCTCCTATTGGAAAGAGTATCCAAAGCGGTATGAATACCTTAGATAAATCTTTCAAATCTGTGTGGCACAGCATGTGAGATTTGTTAGTTTTGGATTGAATTGAATGATAAGGTTAAATAAATGTCTTTTTTGAAGCAAACATCCTTGTAGTTTGATAAAAAGTTTGCCAGAAACACTTCTGCTGGATTCTAAAAATTCTTCAATTATAAAGGGGTTAATGGAAACTAAGCCTTTCTTGGAACAAGCTGCTTTTAAAGGCTTCACATAGATTATGATCTGATAGGATTATCCTGTCATGTCCAGCAAGTTTGACATTCTGTCTCACAAAAAATGAAAGACATGTCAGTGCACAAAGCAATGTATACTGCCCATGTTTTGTAAGACTATTTTTATAGCAAATTTTGTAATTATTTGTACCGGTACTTTAGTTAAAGGTTACTTTTACTTCCTTTTGAATGTTACTTACAGGGTTAGAAAATTGTTTGGTTCCTAGATCCTTGAGAGAAAGTCTTGTTTTTCAAAGTTTTCATATGATCTTAAATTAGCAAATTTAGTTTAAGTTGGGATGCTTTAGAAATTTAGACTTGGTTTCGGACCTGCCTATGAGCACTTGTCAATTAGCAACTGTAGAACCATGCCAGGTTCACATCTGTGAATAAGTTAAAGAAATTAAGGAGTGGTTAGATAAGTGGGAGTAGGGAGACATTAGTGGAGCAGATTAAATAATAATTCCTTCACTACTGCCATAAGAAACGAGAGGGATGGCTATGAAAGACTCCATGTGATAACATCCGCCCCATTGTAGTGTATGGCACAGTCATTTTTGGTTTCGATGAAAAGAGAAACCTATGCATTCATGATGGCGTGTATGTGCGTGTGTGTGTATGTATGTGTGTGTTAGTGCGTCCGTGTGTGTAAGCTTGTAAACGATGCCTTGCCGGGTACAGGCAGCTCACGAGAGCTGAGGCCTCGCACGTCTTTCCTCGCTCATGCGGAGCTCATAACTGGCGTAGCTACCGGAAAATTCGGACACTGCAATGAGCTCTGTCACGTGATATGCAAGAGCCTGCCCTCGCTCACGGCATTCATGTGCCACGTGACATAAACGGCTAAAGGGGAATTCCGACCATTTCCTTACGGGGAACAGTTCTGTGTACCCCGTAAGGCATCGAATACGTGTATGCCCTGTGTGTAGGTGTGTGTGTTTGTGACACTTTGCTTGTTTACACGATATCTTGAAAAGGGAAGATCTGATAGTTCTCAAACTTGGTACACAGATACTCCGTACTAAGAGGAAGAGCCCTATATATTTTAGTTGAGGTCAAAGGTCATCTGGGGTCACGGGGGGTCAAACACCGAAATCCTTGTTTACACAATATCTCAAGTTAGGAAACTTGAATTAATTTCAAACATGATATGTTGATGCATTATGATGTGAGAAAGAATCCAAATAATTTTCGTGGAGGTCAAAGGTCATTTGGGGTCACATGGGGTCAAACCCCGAAATCCTTGTTTACACTATATCTCAAGGTAGGAAACTTGGATTCATTTCAAACTTGATATGTTGATGCATTATGATGTAAGGAAGCATCTTGTTGATTTTAGTAGAGGTCAAAGGTCATTTGGGGTCATAGGGGGTCAAACTCAGAAAACCTTGTTTAGGATAGCTCAAGGTTCAAAACGTCGATGGATTTCATAGTTAGTATGTGGATGAGTTATGGTGAGTTGAAAGTACTGTACCTGTTGTTTTTGGTGGAGGTCAATGGTCATCTGGTACCACCTGGCATCAAACTCTGAAAACCTTGTTTGCAGAATATCTTAAGGCACAGTATGAAATTTGGCTTTTTGAATATAGAAATGTTTTGTTAAAAAAAAAAAACACTTACAGGTGGAGTCAAAGGTCACTTTGGGTCACCAGCTGTTACAAGAAATGTAGCATTTTCTTGAAAAGAGCATGTATGTATCATCGAAACCTCAATGCATTTTTGCATTCTGGTTTTAAATGGCAGTTATGGTCAAGTCAAGTATGTATTTCCTGTACCCACCTACCAATACTGACCAGTTAAACAAATGACTCTCCCCTTAACAAACACATTTAAATATAGTTGAAGACTGGATTGTTAAAAATTGTGTCATCTCTACTGTCTTCTTTGGGGCTTTTTATGAAGGTCTTTTTTTTTTCTTCGTTTTTTTTTTTTTTTTCGGTGGGTAGAAGGCATGTGGTACTGTGGGGTGAAATGTCTGTCTCTCTGTTCAAAAGCTTTCATCATAAGTCAGCAATTCCTGGTCAATTTTTATGAAATTTGCAGTAAAAGAGCCACATTAGCATGGTAATACATTTTATGATTGGCAATGTTATTTAACTATAGTCAATTGTGACCATTTTTAATACTTTTGTACATATTGTAATTACTTCTGTAATTTCACTCTGTGAAAAATTTGGTTTAATTAGGTAGTGCTCAGCATCTGGAGGGGCATGCCCACCAATGAACTTAAAAGCCTCAAGGCAAAACTCTACAGGTTATTTACTTTGTTCTGACTGCTACTTGAAAATATTGCAAGTATTTCTAATAGTTGCCAGTGTCCATGTATGGTGTGTAACAACACAACCTCCCACAGTAACAGGAATGAATGGAATGGTTTAAACCTGTGTATTTTTTTTTTTTTGTTTCACTTTGCTTCACTGTAGGGGGTGTTTGAACAAAACCAATGGACTAAAGGGGGTACTGTGCTTAAAAAGGTTGGGAACCACTGGTATAAAGTGCAGACGATGATTATGCTTAAATTAAATTTGCAGAGGTCACTATGTCAGAAGGCTTGAGCAACTGCAGCAATTGCTGCTCTAGTTTTAGTCTAAGTTCAAAACCATTTTTTTCCAACCATGAGCATATTCATTCAGTCAGTCCATCTTTATGTACAATTGGTAGCATAGTAATGAGGTTGACATTACATGTAATATTTGTTGGTTGAAACAACTAAATCAAGAGCATTCATTTTGTTTTTAAATATTTTACAGGATCCAATGGCCACTATGCATGATGTCATGGATGCTCAGTGGGTTTATGATAACCACAAAGATGAATCCTACCTGAGACGAGTTATTAAACCCCTTGAGGCAATTTTGACGGGGCACAAGAGAATCGTTCTCAAAGACAGCGCTGTAAGTAATAGAGACAAGTACAAGAGATTTTGTAAGATTTTCTGTAGGTGGAAATATTTAAGTTTCATTTTGATTTAATTATCCCTCCATAAAGTTCTTCTCTTTGTGAGTAACATTGAATTTGAAAGATAGAGCATCTTTGTGCAGGACAATTTCTCAGAAATGTTTCATAGATTTCAGAAGATAAATACATCCAAAACTGCCCTGGGACTGGTTTGATGAGTTAGCTGTGGGAGTTGAGTGACATTTAATGTTTTACTTATAATCAGTTGGACAAAAGAATATTGCACTTGGAAGGAAAGCGTGATAGATTGAACAAAAGATGGTGGTGTTAGGTCAATGTCTTAAACATGTATCTTTTATTACTTAGTGGACCATGTTCAAGAGACCAAATAAAAAAAAAAGAGTATACCAAACTGTCAATATACCTTGGCATTTCAATGTAGTATATGAATCCTTATATGCAGAGATTAAAATAAGATTTAAAAACAACCAAGCTTCTTCTGGACAAATGGGAAATGAATGGATTAGCTAAAGTTATGTGACATGTCTGTAAAAGTGAGCTGAATGTGACCTACCACACAGTATCATTACATATTCTTCCATGAAATGTACAATCTGTAAAACTTGGTATTAATTATAAATTAAGATCCTTGTGATAACAATTTGTTCATACTTAAATGTGGTATGGTCAAATAAGGCTTTCCACCATTAGGCTAAAGTACTGTATTGATATAATTGAAATGGTATTATTGTTTGATTGAGTCAATGTTGTGACCTGCAGTGGAGTATTATACAGTAAGCTTTAATCCCATTGCACACAGAATTTTTCAAGTACAGTTATTATAGTGAGGATAGATTAGATATATACTTTATTATGGCATTTAGCTATTGTTGATGGGATAAACATGCTTAACTACTGGTTGTGCAAACCAAACAAATGCTCCGTAATTCCCTATTTTTGCAATGGTTGCAGTTTACTCATGTTACTGGTAAAGATTGATGAAAATGATAAAGATTGACATTTTATTTTTCAGGTCAATGCTGTCTGCTATGGTGCTAAAGTTATGTTACCAGGTGTTTTAAGGTTTGAGGATGGAATTGAAATTAATTCGGAGGTTGTTTTGATGACGACAAAAGGGGAGGCTATTGCCTTAGCAGTGGCATTAATGACAACAGCAACCATGGCAACCTGTGACCATGGTTTGGTGGCTAAACTCAAAAGGGTTATCATGGAGAGAGATGTTTATCCTCGTAAATGGGGTCTAGGACCAAAGGTGAGAGCTAGTTATATAAAACAATGTAAATTATAAATTATATGTCAGGGCGTCAGGTTTTAAGATTTTTTTTTAGTTGTGTCTGTGACATGGAAAATAATTGATGATGGAGAACCTACAGTAAAAGTTACTTTCGGCAGTTAAATTGATGTGTGAGTTTGATGGTATAAGGAATAGGCTCTCACATTGCCATGTCTTTTAAAATTATGTCTTTCATAATGTTTGGGATTGCAGCATTTACCATTACTTCTCTCCCATTGTTTGAATTCGGAAGCAGGGTTGTGCAGTTTCCACACTTTTCTCAAAAATGTTATAAGCTTTAAAAGCTCTCCTGGGAATATCCTGCACCTGCTTAGTAATTTATTTGGTAAGTTGTGACTGTATGTGTTGTAACCTTATAGGTGTCCCCCCCCCCCTTCCCTCACCTTGAACTAAAAATCTGACCAAAAAATATGAAGGATTTGGGTTGAAAGCAACCTAAATTCTGAGCTTAGTGTCAAATGCAGATCTCCTCCATTTAAAAATCTTTCAGCTTATTGGTTCAAATATTGATGGTTTTTGCTGACTTCTCCTAAACCCTCCTTGATTTGTTGGTCTATGCTAGTAGAGCAGCTCGCAAACGTAATTTTTGCTAATTTCTGTTTGAGAATTTTTCTGATTTTGCTGTATTGTTAACTCTGGAAACTCTGGGAGATCTTGAAGTAAGATCTGGATCATGTAGGAGTAACTCACAGCAGCTTGTAGCTACTAATAACAGGTCCATTCTTTGTTTCTCAAATGTTCAGAACTCAGGCCAAGAATTAACCTTTCATAGCCAATTGGGAAAGTTGTAGGTAACTTGTAAGTCACTCTAGGAACTAAGTAAACAGCTTGTAGACAACTCATGAAGCTCTTGAGCAGTTCTTCATTACAACTGTACTGCAAATTTGACTTATCTGAAAAGTTTACTGGTTACCAGAATTTGCTATTAGTTGCATAGGAGTTTACTGTGTGGACTACGAGTTTGCTTTACCAACCACTATGTACATAGCTTGAAAGAATGTACGTCCTCATATCTCTAACTCATCACTATTTCATCACATATTCTTGAAGCTCATTCTCAACACATATTTTCCTTGAGACAGTTCATTCTCTGCTCAGATATTTTATACCTCACTATTTTAGATGCATGTCCTACCCATCACAAACTTGTAACTAATTCAGCCGTTGTGTGTGGTGCTCCGCATAAGCAATGGATAGGGAAAACAAGCCAGTGAGCCACAACTGGAAAAAAAGGCCATGGCCGGCTCGACTTGAACCAGTAGGTTGGAAACTTGGCCATAAAACTCCATCTTACTAGCTAACTCAGCAATCACATGTCTGATTCCTAGTAAACTCATAAAAAACTCATAACCCAATTTACTCCTGTTGCTGCTAAAGACAACAAGTGTCTGGCTCCTTAAGTTGTAGTAACTCCCACTACTTCTGTGCAGAAGCACTCAAGGTGTGGGAGCTGATTAAACCTGTTTCCATTATGTACTTTTGGAGCTGTTGTTATGTCATTGAGCAATTATTTCAAAAGAAATTGGCAGTTTTTCCTTAAGAATTGACAAAGAGTATCATCATGGGATGTTCTCTCAGTGGAAATTACAGTATGATTTTGCAACCAAGAACTGATGTTATAAAATTGTAGAAAGATTTTATGGAAAATACAAATTCCTCTGAAATAATTTGTCTTAGCATTTGTGTTACGGACAATTTTTACATTATTCCTCTTATTGTCTGCGGATGTTCATTTGTCTTCTTCACTAGGATACTTTTCAAACCTGCTACTAAGTCTGTATAAGACGTTTTCTCAGCACACAGGAAGTTGTGCTCCATTAATTGCAGTGTCAACACCGGAAATTCTCGGACGGAGAGTTTTCCTCCCTCAATTTTGGTGAAGATTGTAGAAATATGGGGTTTATAGGGACAACATTGAAATATTTCAAAGTTTACTTGTCCTTTCCTTACATAGGCATTATGTGTTATACTGATAAGTTACCACTAGCACTACTCACATGCTGCCAGTAGTGTTTTTCAAAGGGAAATCCACTTGTTGAATTAACTTTGTGATGTCACATGGGAAAAGAAGACGTTTGCAGAATCGGATACCTGAAAAATAAAATTTCAATTCTTTTTCTGTTTTTAGTGTTTTCCCTAAAATGTTTGCAATATTTCTGGTATTCATTGAAATATTTCAAGTACTACTTAATAATTTTTCATTTCCTTGTATCAAACTTACAGCAGGACTTCCCCCACAATGAGTGATTGATTCCTTGCCGAAGGCAGGCAAAGAATCTATGCGATGGTGATGTGGTGTGTGTGTGTTTGTGTGTATATGTGACGCCGGCTTGTAAACACGATATCTCAAGAAGGGTAACTCTGAGAGATCTCAAACTTGGCATGTAGATTGCCCACATTGAGTAGAAGGTCACTATTATTTTTGGTGGAGATCAAAGGTCATCTGGGGTCACCAGAGGTCAAAATATCAAAACTTTGTAAGCAGTATATCTCAAGAAGGGTAACTGTGAGGGATCTCATACTTAGCATGTGGATTGTCCATATTGAGTAGATGATCCCTATTGTTTTTACTGGAGGTCAAAGGTCATTTAGGGTCATCAGAGGTTTAACCTTGCACATACTATATCTCAAAAAGGGTAACTGTTAGCATTAATATTCATTAGTGCATAGGGTGAAGAGTTTTGAATGGCATGGGTAATGTAAGATGCATTTGGCAAGCTTTTGGAATCCACTTCATTATGTAAATGATTAAGTTGGGTAATTTCAAAATATGTACTGAAGCAATCGCAATCTCACTGTATTAAGAATGTCTTAAGTGCATAAAACTTCATTCGGTACAGTATTTATGTTGATTTTGGTTTGAAGTTTTGCCCTATAACATTTAGTGCTTATAACATTTAGTGCCAGTATTAATACGCATAAGAGTAAGTGGGTAGAACAAAATCTGAAAAAGTTAAAAAGGAAAAAAACTGTTCATCAGGCTGACATGTTAGTTAATTTATCTTTGTCATAGCTATGCTGATTTTGCCATAAGTATCTGGGCCTATAGATTTTCATGAAATACGTGACTTAAACAAAGGCTGTATGAGGGTTATTTGGGGACATAGTCTGAACATATTGGAGAAAGCTTCCATCCCCGCAAAGCATAGGAATTGTTCAGTGGGGAACTTCGTAAGTGTAAACTTTGAACAGATCAAGTGCTCTGTATGATGCCCAAAATTTCTTTTAGAACATACAAGCATGTTTCTTCCATAACCCTGAAGAAAATATGAAGATAACATTAAATTTAGTATCAAAGATTGTTAAAAGTTACAGACAAACCTTGTGCCACTGTCCTCATAAGGACATGGAAGTGGGAACTAGATAATTAAATACACCAGGGGTAATTAGTTTTATAAAAAGAACTAAATGACTAATCATTTGGATCAAATACCCCTGAGCATGCTTGAACTGAGATTGCCTAATTGAATGAATCAAATTGTAACTGACACACCAGAGTCTGTGAAAATTGCTGGTCACTGTTATCTTTAATACCTAATTCATCATGTTTGACTGCCACAGTGTCCTGAGGGGTTTTCTCATTGAATCATACAGCTCAATGGCTTTAACCATTTCCTACCTGTCTGGAGATAGTGTCTGACACTTATTTAGCCCTCTCAGTAAGGCTTGTTTTTCAGAAAGTATTGTAGTTCAGGTAATCAAAACGAGCATAATAGTATCTACTGTGTATCAAACAAAAGACACTTGACTTGTACTCTGTTATGTGGTGTTCCTACAAGCAGACAATTTAAGGCAAATTACAAATCTTGTTAATTTCTGGATTATTAGGGTTCCCATTTTTTGTTAATTTTCAAGGATATCATAGTCACTGGGAAGGGCATTACACCAAAAAACAAATACAAAAGGACCACCACTTATAGCCAAGATTACACCTTTCTGTTGAGATGTCTCTACTGTATGTTCCAATTTATGGATGACTGTGAGGATTAGGGCTTGTTGTAACACTAACCTCAATGCAGTCAACTTTTTGGATCATAGAGACATCATTATATAGAGAGCTATCCTCAACACCCAAAATTTTTATTTAAAGAAGCATGTTTCAAAAATATCTCTTTATCAAGTTTATAGACAACGTAGTTTACCAGCATCATAACTGCGTGGGAGATTTCTCTTGTTTGTGGAGGTCAAAGGTTGGGGTCACAAAAGGACAAAACCTTGAAGACATGACATTTTATGTGGTTATTGAACTGTGGAGGGATCTCATACTCAGTTTGTGAATTGCTCATATTTAGCATGTTGATGGTCTTTTTAGGTAGTTGCTCCCTATTGTTTTAAGTGAGTGTGAAAGGTCATTTTGGGTCACATGATCTCCAAAGGTTTTGACCTTACTAGTATACCTCAGTATTTGTGAGGGATCTCATGCTTGTCATGTGGGCATCCATGTTCAGTATGACAATATATCATATGGCAAGGAATCACTAAGCCTTTTGGCTTTCTAGTTTTATTTTAGTTATTTATATTTTGAGTCTCAATTTTTTCCACTTAAATCCAGCAATCCTGCAGGAATGTTAAAACACTGATGACTTGTATGTAGGCTTTTGTTTGGCTTGAATTTTATAGAAAAATCAAAAACTCTGAATCTATTCAAATTTTAAGCCATCCTTACCACATTCTTCAAGATTTATTCTTGGGATCTCCAAATATATCTCAAATAGCACTAACATGGTGAAATTATGAGCAACTTACCATCACCACCAATGCTATTGGTTTTGGAGGATTGAATTGTTGTTAGAGCAAAATTGTTCTACTAATGGTGCTACACTTGCTATACATAAAGTGAGTTTGGTAATTTGTGGTTGCATGCAATCGTGGAGCACAGTGTGGACTCACAAACTGAGCTCAGCACATATCGTTACAGCCTGCCCTCGCTTTTGTGTGGTATGTACACACAACACTAAGCATAAATCTAAGTGTCTAGCCAATCAGAATGAAAATTAAAATAGGGGTCTCATCCCTACTTACTCTCTCCTTTTCGGAAAATTTTTCAGTATTTTCCAGGAGCCTTAATCTGCATTATGGAACTCACAACCCCAACAAACTACAACTAGCCCCATCAACCTACTTGATTTTCTCAGAAAAAAGTCAGATTCTTCCATAAAAGCCCCAAATCTGTCATAAAATTGCAACTTTTTCCCAATATAGGCTTGAGATTTACAAATATTTGTTAAAGATGGCAAAGGATTTTCAGCAAATTTTCCAATTTCAGTGGATACTTTGTACAATAAAAAACCCCAAGCCAACTTCAATCACCCCGACACTCTTCTTAATTTTGCTATTGAAAGGCAGATCACTTGATTAAAGCCCCAAATTTTTCAGTTTCACTCAAATTCTCATTCATTACCAAAATGTGTCCAATATAGACTCTTAATCTTCAAAACTTTGTCCAAAAAAGGTACAAGGTATTTAGGAAAATTTACAGTTTTCATTCAAGAGCCTTAATACATAGGCCTACAATAAAAGGCTGAAGCTCAAACAAATTTTAGTTACCCATATAACTTTTTTTTTTTTTTTTTTTTTCAGAGCAGATTCTTCATTTATTTCAATGTCCCTCCAAACTTGAAAAGCCTAATTTCTTCAAAAAAATAATCAAATATTCTTCAACAAGAGCTCAACACTTTTAATTATTTCATTGTTAAAAAACCAAACATTTTGGCATGCCCTGCAAATGCTGCCAGTCATGTTCCACCAGAAATCATCACCTCTCTCATGGCTTTGAAATAATCCTCCCCCCCACCGTCGGAGAGCCTGTCCCCCCTTGGGGCAAATCTGTGCCCCACCCATACCGTGAGTCAGAAAACAGGGGCTGGGCACCAATTTGGTTTCCTGCCTCAGGAAACCTTAGCTACACAACTACAGTCCACTGCATAAAACCACACTTCAGTTGCATCCTTTAGTTGTGGATAGATTAAGAGAGAGTGGTGTCACCAAAGTTTAATGTACAGGAGGGGCAGGTACAGGAGGGTTCTATCCGATGTTCTCAGGGTTCAGCGTTCCCTGTTTTTGTATATCTCGATGATTTGATGATGATTACAAGGTTTGTTTCTCCTGGGGTTTGATCTTCCCTGAAGTGCTGATGTTCCCAAGATTTGGGAACTTTGAATCCCTGGAACAGGGAATCCTGGGAACATTGACATTGCCCCCAGGTGGAGGATAGGTTTGTCAGTACAATTTAGAGGATGTGCACATGTATACAGCCCCAAAAATGAATTTCTGAACTTGCTCATTCTGTGGACAGTTTCTTTGTTAATGAGCAAGAGATGTTAAATTAGATTAGACAGGAAGTAAAATGCAAAGAAGCAATATGTTAGAAATTTTAACAGATTGATCACTAAATTTTCAATACATGCTTATCCACAAACTTCCGTTAGATAATTGAATTATTCAAAACTAATGAAAGTACAGGAAGAGGTGATTTTAAATACATTTTTGGTCATCTTTCTACTATAACTTTGTTCTTCACGTGTTCTTCACGTTTGGATATTGTACATAAAACAAAACAAGCCCTTAATCAGTGGTTCTTAATTAAAGTACTTGTGATGTAAAATGTAGTTATAACATGATTACTTCCAAGACTCATCAAGTTACAATGTACTGAACTGTATTATGTGAAATGTAATTTACTGTGGCTGCTTAAATAAGTATCTTCCCATTACTTTTAGTAAAAGTCCTGCCCACAGTCTTGCTTCCTCCTTCCTGTAATGTTTTTTGTATCGGCGAATCCAATTAGCACTTGTGTTTAGTGACTTGGAGGTAACCATTAGGGGGCCCATCAGCCTTGAATTGTCTTCATTTATTGTCTACATGAAGTTAAAACCGTCATATTCAGATAAATTTAGGGAATCAAAATTCAGTTTAGTGTTCAATCATCCATTATACAGGCAAGGAAGGAAATTGAAAAACTAAAGGTAATGGACCCCAGTTATGTCCAACTAAAATCAGACCGTCACTTGGCTTCCTGGATTCATCTATAAGCTATGCATTCACTAACACACTTATGCAGCTCCCCATTGGGTGTATGCAATACATTGTCACAATACGTTTCTGGAAGTCCAGGTAAAGACAAATATGGCCCTAAGGGCAGTGTATGAAAATACTGTCATGTGCAGATAGTTGGGTTTACAGCTTCAATTAATCACAATTAGCATTTTCTTGAGATACATAACCCTATATTGATCAAATCAGTGTATGTTTGTCTTTGTACTAATGTATTGTTTATATGATGACAAATTGCACTCCCTAAACCCATGGAAAGAATTACCACACCTTGTACAGTAAATTCATTCTATTGTCTGAAATCATTACCGACTGCATGGTCAAGTTGGTTTTAGAGCTTCTGACTTTCAGTTGTGAGGCCTGAAGTTTGATTTCATTTCCTGATCAGGTTATACTTAAGACTTAATAAAAAATAGTGGAACCCACTGCTTCATGCTCAGCATAGGCAGTTGAGAAGGGAAAGCAAGGCAGTGAGCAAGTATTGCAAAAGGTACCTGACTGGCATTACTAATTGTTTAAAAACTGAGCTGAAAAAACCTCATGTAACTAACTGAAGCTGTCACCCTTTGCATATCTTCACATCATGTATAAGCTTTTTCAAAAGTCAATGTTGATAATATCTTCTCTGCAAAATCAACACTTTTTCTAGCCTCAACTTGCCTAAATAGTTGTTTTATTTCATACCTAAAAACATTTCCTTCTCAAAATTTATTGTTAGGCATCCAAAAAGAAGCTTCTCATAAAAGAAGGAAAACTAGATAAATTTGGTAGACCAAATGAGAAGACTCCAGCAGAATGGACAGAAGAGCACCAGTCAGAACAAAGGTAAGTTTCTGAGAATATTGTTGTGGAAATGGGTCACTAGGATTATGCATGTTTTTTTGTATGGTATACAACCATGATGAACTTTAAAACTTGTACCTGATTGAATATCAAATTCTGAATCCCATTTATTAATTAAATTTTTTCAGTAGTTTTACCTTCTTAATGTTGCCAGGAAATTTTCAGAAAATAGTTCCTACTCCCAACATTATAGCAACTAGAAGCTTTTGGATTTTGTCTTTCTGTTAATGAGCATTTGTAAACCAGTGTACACTTTGATAGAACATGGTTTTTCCTGCCAAAAGTCCTGTGTGACTACTTCATGCAATAACACTACACAATTTGATACACCCTATAAAGATGCTGCTAGCAGTATTGAACGGAGAGCTTGCTGCTAGTTCTAGCAAGACTGTTGGCATCTTGCACCTGGTAAGTCAGGCCTGTATGTGTGCCTGCAGTGGTTGCATGGTTATTTGTGTGAATCCTGAAATGCTGCACACCTGGGATGAAAGATATTTGTTCATCTCATCACTAGTCAAACTAATGTGTAGGAATTAATATACCTACAGCAGATGAGAGGCAGCTGACAATAGCAACAGTTACATTTATATAAACTTGATTTTCATAATTGGACTGAGTTGAGTACCTGTGTACTTTACTAAAGTATAGTTACACGATAAATAAAATGAATAAAAACTGATTTCCACTTACATGCAAGGCTTGACAGCCTTCACTACACTGTAACCAATCATGATGTTACGCCATAACCACAAATTATCTTTAGTCAGTTTTAAGTGGGTTTACAAATATAGGGAATAATTTGGTTTGTGTAGCAATTTGTCCAATTTGTATAGCAAATTGCTATGTGATACCTGATAAATTGTTCCCTGAAATGTGATGCTAAAGGTGTGAAAGAATTGTAGAAACACAATGTGATTGCTGCTATTAGAATTTAAACTTTCACATCTGGAGATGGAGGTTTGAAAAATATTTTTGATTTATGAAGTTTAGCAAGAGGAACATGTTGCAAACTTTTATCACCAAATCCATTGCTACCATCCTAAACTTCTCTACCATTATCGTATCTTCAATGTTGGCATTTCTGTAGTTTCTTTTGAATGTTAGTGAGATGGATATGATACCATATAAAGTTCCTTCCCTGGTGCTAAGCAGGGCTCCTTGTAAATTTTGTTTGCTTTCTCTTATATTTTTTTTAGTTTGGATGTGCTTGTAAAGTTGGATTTACTGTTCTTTTTTTTTCCCTGGAACAGTTAGCTACATGGGACTTAATTACATACCAACACTCATGTGTTACTGTCAGATAACAAAACATGATGGTGGGATGCAAACCAAGTAAAAATGTAAAGAAGGAGTAAAGTTTTATACTCTCTAGAGTCTAGACAAGCAAATGTTGGCATCATTTCAAAAATTCTTGTAAAGGCTACTTTTGTTAAGAGAGCCCAGAATTAGAGAATGGTCAGTGTGCTCAAATAAAGCTTTCAGGTTTGGCACAGTAAGGCATTTCTGATGCATATGGGAATGCTCATAACAGTCAGTGTTCCTAAAAAGGAAGGGATGGGAAAAGAGAGGGGGGGGGGGGGTTAATTGAACCTTCATCTCCCACTCTTCATCATCAGGTGGCATGTCATAGCACAACACCAAGGGTGTGTCTAATGTCACTGAGTAGTACTGTAGTTCGTGTCTCCATCCTCTAATCCTATGTATGTGCAGTACATCATACTTAGGGATGGGTTAGGTTAGGTTGGATGGAGTTTTACAGCCCAGTTTCTAATAAATTGGTTTAGCCAGCCACGGCTTTTTTTCTAGTTGTGGCTCACTGACTTGTTTTACCTAGGTTGCCCTAGGTTACCTAGGTTGCCCATTTGTGAGTTTTACCTACCTCACAAGAGTTGAATGCAGGTATTTTTCAGGTTAGGTTGTATGTTATTTTTTTTGAAGCATCTAACTGTCTCTTTTATCTATTTTAGCCAGTCAAATGCAGAATTATATTATTCTAACTTTGCCCCACTGCAGAATTCATTTTTTCATCCAGTGTATCACAAGATATAGGCACCCAGTGATTTCATTGACCCGGGCACCCGGGTCAACGTCACAAAACTTTTCATTTTGATGCACAGACACAAAATCCCTGGGGTTAAAATGATGCACAGCTTTCTTCACCTCAACATTCAGTTAATGATAAGGCAATTTTGCAATACATTCATTGTGCAAATTTACGCACAAAATGCTGCAAAGTTTCTAGTTCCCAAGTTTTTTTCTGTGAGACATTTTCCAGCTATCAGTTATTATGCTCTAAAAATCTAAATAAAAAGCTTATCGTGCAAATACATTACGTCTCGGCTGCAAGCACCTAGGTAGACTATGTGATTTATTCACGAATCGAAACGAGTGCACATATATTGAATGCAAACCACAGATATCAGCTTGCTCCGATGATGAGAGTGTTCTGGTAGTTCAATTACTGTTGTAAACAAAAGGCTAGGCTATGTACAAACATACATTAGCCTAACATGATCAACGGCAGATGCTACGCGGGATATGAGTGAATCAAGGCACACATTGTGGTTCTCTTTGCACAATGTCTATGGTACAGTAGTAAAATTCAACTCTTAGCGTTTCACACCTTACGATAACTTTTGTAAGTAGGCCTATGCAGCTACCCGAGGCTGCACAAAACTGCAGTAATTTACATAGATGTAAATGTTGGTTATATTGTGAGAACTAATTGTAGGCTTGTATAAACTCGTATTTGATGAAAAAATACTAGCGCTCAAGAGCATAAGTAGTGCTGGAAGGTGTGTCCGGTGTCAGGGGCATTTTGGCAGGTAAACTTTGCCATCATAATCTAAAAAAGTGGGAAATTTCTAGTTACAGTGTATAGCTACACAGCAGTGAATACCCACCTTGGTTCAGCCTACAAGATTACAGACACATGCCATTTCCCAGTATTGTGTCCATCACATTGGCTAGCTAAGTGAGGGCAATTACCCATGAATAAACTCACATTTGTGCATATAAAGGTCCCTCATTTAAGAAAAGACAAGAATTAGGCTTAAATTCGGAGGATAAAATAAGGTCTAAGACTGAACTAGTAATGGCAATGCTGAAATACTTGGCACCAAAAAGAAAGCTGGCACAAACTGAATTAAATGACACTGATTCAACAAAAGATGAACTGCCAAATCAGTTGAAATCATATTGAAATCATACTGTTAATCGACAGACTGATTTTATATCATATCTAGTATGAAGCATAGCTAATAAAAATGTACATGTTTGTAATCGATTGATTTTGATGTATAATTCTGGAGTAGTTAATTTCAAAACCACCTATTCGGTTTAAGTCAATGCTAGTCTTGATGCCTTAAAATCGTCATTTGACAGATTGATTATATTTTGCAAGATAACAATATTAAATTAAAGAAATGTCTGAAATACGGAAAACAAAACATGACACAGGACTAAAGTATGTTGCATAATACTCAGATTTTTTTTGACCCCTTCTTTTTTTTTTACTCTTGAAAATTTATTCTAAAGAGTCTGTGACTTCTGAAAAAAAATAATGAGTGTTAACTCTGGGCCTGTCTGTCATGAGTTACAGTGTGAAATTAAGACATGATGGATTGATTGTACACATAAAATTCCTTTTAAAACTGGTTTTCTCAGCATATGTTTTTACTTCTATCGTGTGCCGGATATAGCTCATGCACAATCAAAATGACAAAGAAAAAAGGGAGGAAGCATACTGAGATGGTTATGAAACCTGATTTTTGCCGAAATTTTGCCTATTACATAATAGTTATTGTTCGTTACTGTTGAGTCTCATTTGTGGCAGCAATGTCATTTAAATCCAAGGACATTTCATTCACTGAATGAGTAATTGGGCTGTTTCCTTACAAAATGGAACTGTAATCAACTGTAATTATCATTTTTGTATTGACCTACAGAGGTTTTTCCAAGGCCAGTTGTATAATAAGAAGCCAACAGAATAGTATTAGAGAGTGTGTTTAAACAATTGTCATGGGATTTTGAGACAAATCAACCAGAAATGTGTTTTCAGTGTTAGTCATATGAAAAAGTAAAGTTTATACAGTTCATAGAGAGTTTCCAATACAAATTTGGTTTCCAATAGAATTCAAAATCAGGGGGCCGTTCCACAAAGAGTTACGCACAATCTTAAGTTTGATTCACCATACTTAAGCCAACAGTAAATCAAACTTAAGATCGTGCGTAACTCTTTGTGGAACAGGCCCCTGGTCAACTCCTTCCCTTTAGCCGCCTCATGTGATAGGCATGGAATACCATTGGCATATTCTAGAACCCTCCCCCTTCCCACAGGGGAAGGCAGGCTAGGAGTCTCTGTTATGATAACAATGATGATGTGTATGTTTGTGTGTTAGTTAGTTAGTTAGATTGAGTTTTACGGCTTGTTTTCTCTACTCCAATGGTTATGCAGAGCATCACGCACAACGGCAACAGGTTCCATTTTTAGAGTCTTTGGTATGACTCGACCTGGGAATCGAACCCTGGCCTTCCGCGTGAAAGGCGAATGCTCAACCGTTAGACCAAACACACAGTTTGTATGTTTGTGTGAATGTGTCTGACACTGCTTGTATGTATGGTATCTCAGAATGTCTCACCTGTGAGGCTGTGACCAGCTTGACTTGAACTAATTGGTTGAAAATTTGGCCGCAAAACTCTGTCCATCTAACTCAGAATGTCCCATCCCTTATATGTGGTATATGCATTTGTCATGTTAAGAGAAAGAACACTGCAGATTGAGTCGAGGTTGAAGGTCATTTGAGGTCAAAAGAGGTAAAAAAAACCAAAAACTTTGTATTTTGTTATGTTGATTTCAGCTGGTCAACAACAGTGCAAAAAAAACTTTTTTTTTCTTGTGGGAGTATGCTTGATGTTTCCCTGATGTCATACCTCTTTGATACTGTACTAGAGGAGAAAAGTTTGCTTGTGTCATAGGTGCAGTACTCTTACTGAGTTGGTGACTAACTATTCCCACAAATCATAAAAGTCACAAAGTAAAAGTTTGACAATGGCAACCTTAATATTTTCATAGCTGGTACTTTTAGCCAGGGTCCCTGTGGCCTGTAAAGTAATGAAATTTTAGTTTCATTTTCCAGGCCTGGAAAAGTCATGGGATGCTGTAAAACTGACAGAAGTCATGGAAAAGTTAAAAAATTTAGCCCAGATCAGTCTTTTAAATTTTTACAAGTAAATCAATTTACTCATTTGTTGCAATCGACACCCCATTACAGTTTTATCAAATTTCAGACATAATTTGGTCATGAAATTGTCATGTAAAGGTCATGAAATAGTCATGACAAATCATGAAATTTTAGTTTTCTATAGGTGTAGGAACCCTGTGTAATTCTGTTTGGTACTGTTATAACAGACATGAAATGTTCAATAGAAGGCTATGAAAAATTGGTTCTTAATTGAGTTGTAATTACTGTCAAACAAAATTATGGTGGGCTTCCCTTATTTTGAATGAGGGAAGGGATAGCCAAGTGTAGTGAAAGAACTAGGTGTAGTGGTTGGGGAAGGGTTAGAGTGTCCTAAAGATGACTGCGTGCACTGGGATAGTCTTTGTCAAATTTGCTTTTGAAACATTTACAAAAATTGCAACCTCTTAGTGTATACTGAACCTAGAGGAACATTAGATTGATCATAATGCATGAGCAAAAAACGATCTATGCATCATGAAATTGTGGATAGTATCAAGACTGCAAATAGAAACTAAGGCCTGAAGGGGGGGGGGGGAGGAGGTGGATATCTATATATACCCCAACTTTAGTTAAGCAAAACTATGATATAACCATACACTTATTACCATCATGCCATTGCAAGAGTAGACTGGTTACATATGATCAGTCTCATTTAAAAAAGTGCAAAATTCTACTGAAAAGTACAGCACCATTAGCTTGTTGCTAGTTCCCAGTCTAGACAAGACCGAACTGTAAATGAGTTAAAATTATGCAGCACTTTTTCACATCTTATCCTATAAGTTTAGACAAACCCATGTGTAGTACTTTCCTATCGCACTTCATAAAATGCTCCAGTATGACAGTCATAGTTAATTTAACCCTAACATAAAGCTCCAGTTTAAACTGTCACATTTGCATAAATAGCAGTTAGAATTTCTCTAAAATATTAGTCATTACCATATATTATGGTTAGCAATAAAACTAATAATTACATTTCACTGTAGGTATTGCTTTGATTTATGTACTGTATTTAGCTTGTATGCATGCTGCAATTTGCATCAGAAGTATTAAAGTTTGCATTTGAAAATAAATCACTAAAATGCTGTTAAGACTTATCTGCACTTTTCAGATGAAGTAAGAAAAACATGAAGCACATGAAGTGAACAAAACCTTGGAATGCAGTCTTCTGTCAGTTATGTCTGTGTAGAGTTTTAGCAGTATTATAATTATAGGCTTTATGCAAAGCAAGCTCACAGTAACACATTAGCACTATGTACTGGGACTCTACAGTATGTTGGTGATAATGAAGAATCCCAGTATTAGTCGCGTGCCTTGTTACAGGCTGCTTAGACAAGAAGAAAGAACTAATTGGTACCCATAAGACAGGGGCTAGCTGTTTGAACAATTCCTGGTTAAGGCCTATTTAGGTGAAGTAGTGTAAATTGTTTTAACTTTAATAGTCAGTGAGGTGTGCTGGCCTGTATAATATTGGGTACTCATGAAATGCCTTGATGGAGTAACACTAGCGTCCTATACAAATGAACAGTGTATAAATGAATGTACAGCAAATAATGGGATATCAAGTGAAATTTCAAAGCCTTTTTTTTTTGCCATCATTGTATGATCATTTTTATTCCCAAAATTTGTAGCAATCAGAAGCCAAGGCCCTTAGCTAATAAATTTAACTAAATTTCTCTGTTTTTGTTTCTTAACAAAGTCAGGTTTAAGTCTGCAAATGTGCTACAACTTCATATGCCTTAAAAAAGAATACCTTAATTCATTATTTAATTTCTCAATTATGGAGATCAAACATGTGGATTTCTTAAGTTTCATCAATCTTGTATACACAATATCTGATGGAAGAAACTTTGGATAGATTTCATACTTAGTTTGTGAATGTGTTATGGTGAGAGGATGAAATTTACAGTTTTTAGGGAGGTCAAAGACTCATTGGTCATCTGTGGTGACTAGGGATCAAAGTCTCAATTTCAAAACCTTGTTTAAACAATATTTCAGAGTAGGAAGTTTGGATGGATTTTGAACTTTGTCTGTGGATGCATTATTGTGAGAGAAAGAACTCTCTTTTTTATGGAGGTCAAAGGTCATCTGGGGTCATGAGGGGTCAAATTCCTCAGACCTTATTTACACTACATCTTAAGGCAGGAAGGATGGATATGTTTCACGCTTGCTATGTGTATTGGTTATGGTGAGTAGAACCTTATTTTAGGGTCAAGGGTCATCTGGGCTCTTTGAGAGTCAGTATCTCTGAACCTGATTTTCATGATAGTGTATCTCAAGGTAGGACGCTTGGATACATTTTACAAGTACTTTTGTGGGTCCCTTATGAAGTGCAGCCAATTTTAAAAGAAAAAAAAAGACTTAAATTTCAGCAGCAAACAGCCACTAAGCTTTTTGTTTTCTGGTTTGTTTCCTTGAGACTTTTTGTGGACCTGCTGAAAATCAGTGGCCCATAGGACTTAGTTGCCCACATCTGCACAGACTGCACTAGAGTAAAAAGTGCTTTACACTGCTAGTTTTTAATAAGGAAATTAAAACCTCCTTATGCTGCCTTCTTTTGATTGTATTTTCAGTAACTTTGTGGATTTTCGTGGACAGGCAGGGCTTTCTACAGAAAATTATGTTTACATATCATAGGTCTAGAGCCTTATACTACAAGTGCAGTACAACATCAATGGAGTCTATAAAATGGACATTTAATGTAGCATATGTATGTGTATGTAAGACTGCTATTAAATAGGCAGCCTAATTCACAAGATTTAAGCCTACCTTCCCCTAACCCTTTTGGAAGATTATGAAAATTTTACAGAATATTGGGAGATCTAAGTCTTCTGCATAGTATGATTTCAGGATGTCTTTTGTTTGAGTAGAATTCAATGCCATTCTAAAGTATGCTAATGATATCTTTTAACAGGAAATATTGTAATTATTTTAATACCAGTGATGGACAGGTTATCTGCTTGAGCCTTGAAGTTTGTTTTGAGGAAATTAGATCTAAAAGGCTTCCGAGGAAATTTTAAAAAAAAGTTAAAGAGACTGTGTTAGTGAACATTATTTTGGCCTTTTAGAGGACTTACTGCAAGTTTTAAGGTTTTTGTTTTCAGCTGTCATGGTCAAATTCAATTGTTTTATGCATCACTAAAATTATCATTTATGCAAGTGTCTTTTAGAAGAATATGTGTAGTTTAACAGGAATAAGCATTCTTCTAGATCAACATTTAAAAGAAGGGTTTAAGGTCACAACAGGATTTGGTATGTTGGAGGGGTACTCATTCTAAGCATTTTGGTGAAATTTGCAATTAATCTGATGTGTGGTTCTCAAGATATGAGCATGTAAAGTTGTCATATTTTCGACAAAAATTGAACTTGAAGCAAGCACATATGACATCACATCCCCACATTAGAGCACAGTCTTTTGTTTTTATTAAAATGTGATTGCATAAGTGGCATAAGAACTTTACAAACTTTGCATCCCCCACAGGAAGGTGCTAGTATTCCTATTAACTTCAAGGTCAACAAAACAGTCTGATAAAACAAAGTGAAGCAAAGCATTTCGTCAGTGTGCAGAAGTGATAAAAGCTCTGCTGCCCTTAACTTCACTTTTGAACACAAATCTACTAACTTCATTTTCCAATATCTCAAGAAATACATGTCCGATTTGAATGAAACTTTCACCACACTGTGTAGATTTGGTTCCTCTTTCACATATGAAAATTAAATTTTTGCTTAAACCTTCCCTTTAATGCTCAAATCCACTATTAAACTAAGAGAAGGGAACGTGTATAGCCATTTATTTTTTGACAAAGACATATTTTAGTTTTAGACTACTCTGACGTCCCCTAAAATTTTGCTGTAGGAAAAAATATAAATGATTAATTTGAAACTGTGATATTTCTGGCTTAATCATACTTTTTGCTACATGGTTCATCACTGTACACCTGACAATTGTTTTTTGGAAATTTCCCATTTATATGCAGAACAGAAAGATTTCTCTGCCAAGTTTTAAGAGTAGATGGTGTATCATTTTCAAAGAATTAAGTAAATACTGTATACAGTGTTTGTACAACATTTAGAATATACAATTAATAAAAACTGATCACTCCTGATATCTGAATATGCAATGCAAATTCTGTTTTCTAACAAAATACCATCATCAAAAAATGTGTTTAAGCAGTGTTTTTTAAGTATTTTGATGTTTCTTAATTAAGCCTTTCACTGGAAAATGAGTTATTTTACAAAATTGCCACATAGACTCCCAACCCTGATGACATTCATTGCATTGTTACAATGAATGGCTGCCAACTTGTCAGGCTATTTTATTTTTCTTTTCTTTTGTCAATCATGTATGAGTTTCATGTTGTCTAGAGCATTCTTCACTATTTTTATCCACAGCAAGAAAATGGAAGCAACCACACCCACTGATGCAGAAACTCCTCTGAAACGAAAGAGAATGTCCAGCAGTAGTAGCAGTGAAGGTAAACATTGATATCCAAGCTTTATAAAGTTGGCTGAAAGGTAGAATCAGTAACCAGTAGCATACGACTGTTTTTGGTATCCTTTAAAGAAAAATTTGAGGGAGATTAAATCTTTGTTACTGTGTTTGAAACATAAATCTCAAAAATTACTTTAAAATGTATTGTGTAGCTGTAAGTGTATTTCATTTGTCAATTGTAAACATAAACACTCTATGTTTGAGATTGTGAATTTTGTCACAGAAGTATACAGTGTATGATGTGCCTTTCTTAAATTTTTATTCAAATTGGATTTCTAATAGCAAGTGACATCAATTACGGTAGTTTTCTATTGGTTACTCTTGATGTCCTTGAAAGACCTGGGAAAAAGTGTGTGAGAGGAAGCTTCCCCTCCAAACCTCTTTTTTATCCTTTTTTGGGGGGGAAGGGGGAAGGAGGGAGGGACACTTTCCCAACTTATCAGAACCATACTTGATCTTTTGTAAGGTAATAGCTATAGTTGGGGGTAATAAAAAATACCAGCGGGCTGTACTTGAAATTAGTTCTGGGACTTCAACAATTGGAGTACGTGGGTGCAATTCCCCACCCCCAATGAGCAGTGCCCATGCCCCATGGGCAAGGTGCAAGCAATTTACTACAAGATCCGTACCAATGAATCGTGCTTTTCAGGTACATCTTTCTACTTTGAGTCCTATCAGATAAACTGTTTTGAACTTTGCAAGAAAATACTGACCAAAGTAGGAAAGAAGCAATAGGAAATGGTTGTTTTAAGTTTTCTGTCATCACAAAGGTATAAACTGACATTGCATGATATGATTTGCAATACAGGACTTCATGTGAATAAGGAAATAAACTGAACATTTGATGTGATGGTAAGATTATGGAATATATTATTTAATTTCTATCTTGAAAATCCTCAAACATGTTTTCATTAATCTAGGTGCAACAGTTAAAGAAGAACCAACTACTCCGGTAACTCCTGCAGTTGAAGAAGGAGATGGGGATACAGAAGGAAAAAAGAAAAAGAAGAAGAAGAAAGAAAAGAAGATGAAAATGGAAACATCTTTAGATTCAAGTGCACTTGCAGATGTCGATGTAAGCCTCTTTGTACAACTTTTTTGCCTATTATGTGGGATTTGGAATGGGTAGCTCAGGGTAGGTTAGGTAGTTAGATGGAGTTTTACCCCCCAGTTTCCAACCTTTTGGGTAGAAATTGAGGCTTGGGGTTGTAGGCAAGGCACCCCGTCTGAGGTCATACATACCATATATTTTTAACTGCAGTCAAACTGATGTCACTTGTGATATTTGTATGTAGGATCTTTTGCATTGCAAGAGTCACTGCAGTCTTAAAAGAAAGACTCTAAATCATTATCTGTATGAAGGCCCATGATAGGTACAGGGTGTGGAGAAGATGATTGTAGGAGACGGGGGCAGAAGGACTACACCAGAAGATAAGATTGTTTTGGTTACTATACTAGCTACAGCCTAGAATCCTGAAAAATTTGTATTGAAAACCACATGCAGAGGAAGGCTTTTTATGAAACCTTGGTGAGTGAACTATGGAATTGGTCATAGAGGTTTGTGTTAGGGAAGAGTTATTTATCTAAATTTGCAGTATGGGCAGTTGAGCAGAGGAATATTGGAAGTGACTTGGAAATAACTGTCTGTTAAATAAATTATGACTCTGCCCTTTTATGCCTAAACTATTTTGGGGGGTTGAGTGTAAGGAGAGGGGGCTTGGGTTGTGTTCAGGCAGCTCATGATTGATTGAGACATGTAGTAGTTTCTTAGGTCAAATGAAGTTGCCCCCAGCCCTTAATCAAAATGGAAGTGCGTAAACACTCCCTTCCAAATCAAGTACAGCTATAATGTTGCCTTGTTGCATAACACAGACCAAAGAGGCACTTAACTTGGAAATTCCGTGACAAAATTGTTATGATGGAGATATCATTTGGGGGGTTATTATTTAACATCCATTTATTCATTTTCTGATGTTTTCTGATGGAAATTTTCCTTCATGTCTCCTTCTGACAGTGTTTACACTAGGGCTAAATCTATGTGCTGGAATTTTGCCATCCCACAAATGTTTTGGGGAGGATTTCAGATGGTACATGTGAAAGAGTGTAGAAATTTCATGCAGACAGTGACTTTCTTTGCTGGACTTCTGAACTGAGAGCAGAAGTTACACAGTCATGCTCCTTAGCATAAACACTGCCTTCCCAGTTTTAAAAAGAAAAATTCCAAATAAATTTTCTGTGGTAAATTATTGCTATGTGTTTATTTGGTACCTATAGATAGGAATCCCTCATAAGTAGCTTAACATGTTCATGAACTGCATAATTTATACATAAACCATTTGAAGTAATCTGAATGTGGAGCTTTAATGAAAAAAAATTTTTCTTGCTACATTCTGTAGTCTACTCCGACTGCGGAGAAGAAGAAGAAAAAGAAAAAGAAGAAGATGAAAGAAGAAGAGGAAGATTCAAGCTAGAGAAGGAGGGAGGGAAGATGCTGTATAATTTGATTGTCTTCCATAAGAAATGAGATGGAGAGGATAGCGGGCATCCTATTGAATTGTCATGAGACAGCTTTTGGACTGTACTGTTAAACACTAGAAGCTTGGTCTCAAGTACCCTGCGACAGTCAGTGTTAACCTGTGTTTACAATAAGGCAAAACCACAGGTGAACACTATTTTGTCTAGTCTGTGTTCTCATGTTACTCCGTGTTAGTTTGATCGTGTTAGTTGAGCTGCCATAGTAACGAGGTCAAATATTTCACATACCAATTCCTGTTTAATGTTAGAAAATATGGGTCATCGGTACCATAGGCTCCTGTTACCATCATTGATTAACACAAACATGGTGTTTAAAATGACAGAACCTTGAGAGTAGGTAGATAGATATTGAAACACTGACACCAAGTGAAGGGGCAATCTGGTCATGCGATGATACCTTGTGGGATGGTGGAGTATGCAAGACCACAGTACAGCAGAATAATATAGAGGTTTTATTTGAGGAATTGAAAACTTGTATTTACAGCTGTTTTACATTTGATGAGGCATAATATGTCAGGTCTTGAATTACACCTACCAGAGCTGCCAAGTCTTCCTAATTATGCAGAAGACTTCCTGAAAATTTCCCCTCCAAACATGCAAAATATAAAATCTTCCTGATTGAAGACAGAATTTCCCCCATTGAAAAACACACAAATCCCTGAAATCTTCCTGAAATCTTCCTGATTTCAAGACCTCAATGTTGGCAGCTCTGCACCTACCCATTTGTCTTGTTTCCCCCAAAATTTGTATTTCATTTACGTCACCATTTTGTCAGAAGTTTTTTACCTCTTTAACCTGTTACCTGGAAAAAATTGTTACTTTTTATTTGCAGAAGTTGGGTAGTTAATATTCATTGTGGGGTTTAGAGTAACTGTCACTTACTTTTCTTTGTGCTGCTCTTCATAAGTGGTACGGAGTGCAACAAGAATCAATTAAGTCCAGGTTTGAAATTTTTCTTAGCAACAAAAAGTACAAACAAAGATAAAAAAAAAACAATTCTTTTCTTTTTCTTATTTTTTGCTCCATTTTGTCTTTTGTTTTTTACAATGGTGACATTATGTTGCAGTGTTTCCACATTTCCACTGGTTTCAGTGTTTTATAGATACATACCTTTACCTCAGGAGTTATGATCTGGTCCTCATTGTGTTGTTTATCCTTTTGCTTCTATAAAAAGTTGCTGCAGAGTGAGGCTGTGACGGGCACTTAAAACTGGAAACTAGTTTGGCGGTTGCAAAAACTGGTTATTGAATCAAAACTGATTTTTCATGATATGCTCAGTTCCTGTGCACAGATTATGTGGACACACAGAGTTACATAGCCAGCTCTGTCAGGCACCACAGTTAATAACTGCAGGAGACTGCACAAAAATGTGTTTGGAAAGTCAAAAAATAACAGAGAAACTTTTTATGCAAAAAAGTGCCCTTGTGAGTCCCAAGTATTGGGATAGAAGCCAAATCACTATCAGCTACAATCTTTTTTCCCTGTAATCAGTTTTTTCAGTTTCCAGAAAATTCTGCATTTGGATCAAACACAATTTGTTTTTACTGGTTTTTCAGTCACAATGGGTTTTCTCAACAGCTTTATGGCAATGCGTATTTTTGTGGGTAAAGTTGTGAGAGAATACCATAAATGAAATGCAAATAAAATTACCGTACATAAAAAGTAGCAAATATGTCAAATATTACTCTTAGATTTAAAAAATAACATTCCATGGTAACGAGGGCATATTTCTTTGTTCAGGATAAAAAAAAGCAGCTGAATTTATTATGTAGCGTGGTCTGTAATTACATACACTAGTCTAGACACTGTGGTCTTGCATTAAGTTTAAACACAAGTCCCTGTCTAAATCAAATTCTGTTGCTAGTCAAAGTGCCATTTTAAGTGATCTTCAGAGACGTTTTGTCTGTATTGAGGTTTAAGATAAAATCTCAACAGATACATGTGCATATCCGTGTATTTTAGCTCCTGCAGAGATTCACGGTTGTCAGCAAAGAAGGTAGGAAAGAAAAGAAAACTAGATTTCATTAATACAGAAAGTTGCTGCTTCATAATTTCATGTTGCTGCTTCATAACTTCATTTTGTTTCATTTCATTTTCCTCTTAAGACATGATGACAGTTATAAAAAAGTTTAATACATATTTTGTATTACCATCCCCCCCCCCCCACACACACACATACACACACACTTAATCCCAGTCATGAGTATAATTTGTCAATATTTATGGAAACCAAAAATATTTGGATTAAATGAGATTGCTAGAGCAAAGGGTTAGTTAATCAGATGCAGTTCTTAACCAATTGGTTAAAGTTGGGCCTACCACAGCCTGAATCCGGACTTCCCAGCTGTAAGTCGGACTCTCTATTAACCACTTGACCATAAAGTTGGTCGGGTTTCAACATGAAAGGGTCAACATGTTTTTCATGACGGCAGAGACAACCAGGATGTAGTTGTTTCTGATGCTGTTTGGGGTAATGCCAGTGTGCATGGCAATCATTAGTACAATGCTAAAAAATGGTGGCAAATTTTTTGGACTACATGTTTTGTGGTTCATTACTTGATCACAGCTGACATTCATCATATTCAAGGTTGGATGTTTGACTAGCAGTGACATAGCCACAAATTTTTCTCCAAAACTGTTCAATACATGGTGTATGTTAGTTGCACCTTGTGTTTGGACCCCTTCAAAATGTGCTCCAACCCTTAGTTAGTAATTTATAGCTATGCCACTCTTGACAAATTTTTAATATGAACATATATCTCAGGTACAGTCAGTAGCAAATGATGTTTTATTTACTAGAAATTGTTTTTAGTAAAGTAAACTCAATGTGTGTTGGGAGTCACAGTTACTTGTAAGTGGGACATCTGGAATGACTTTCTTGGGTATGAAACAGAATCAGATAGTTGGGGGCTAACTATTACGAAGCTTTTCGATCCTTGCAAATAGGGATTAAATAATTAAAATTGCATTATTTCATAGACTAAGCAAACTGTATATTGCAATTTGTTTTTATGATTGTTTTGTATCAAAAATGCGCACATATGTTATATTTATTATTTACTCCCTCATAGTGTCATTTTTTTAAAACAATGGTTCTTAAAATCCTTCACAAATTGGCCAAATGTTCAACTGGCTGGTTTGTGAGTCTGTATTTCAGTATTTGCTGCAAATAAAACAAGTCCTAAACAATGAAAATATTGGACTGTAGTTTATCATTTTGTTCTTATTTTGAGTAATACCTTCATTCTTGTACCACAAACGTGAATCATTTTATTAACATGGATGCATGCAGGAACTTTTCGGCATGCTCAACCTTGCAGACTGAAACATTTTCAAAAATGAGTGTGAAGCATCTGTGAAAGTAAAAGCTTGAATATATTGTTAGTTAGATAAGGTTTTGCAGCCCAAATTGTAGCAAACTGGTTCAGGTTTTGTTCTGTTTTTTAACTTTACATATGTGTAATACAAAAAAGAAGATAACTTTTAAATAGGAATTTATATGAACAAAAGAAGGTATCCAAAAACTCAAAATGCCTTGAGATGTATATAAACAGGAAGAGAGGATACAAGCAAACAATAGAAACTGATACATTTGCAAACACAAGTAAACAAGATCCAACAAAAAAAGATAAGAAGAGAAAGACTACCCCCCAAAATACCCATCGCCATCCTCCCTCCCCCTCCATACCCCTACACCAGTGATGTAAAAGTCAGAGAAGCATAATGCCTTTTTGGTTCCTTGTGTAACAAAGGAACCTATGCAGTCACCTTGGCGTATGTATGTGTGTGTGTGTGTGTGTATGTGTGTGTGTGTGTGTGTGTGTATGTGACGGATTGGAATGCGAGGTATGTGGTGCGATAACTCAATAACCGAGTGATCAATTTTTTTCAAACTTGGTATGTATGTAGATGTTGTGGAGTAGAAGTGCCCTATCGTTTTTGGTGGAGGTCAAAGGTCACTGGTGATCACCAGAGGCCAAAAACTGAATTTCTGTTAGTAGCTGTAACTCAGTATCCGTTGTTCAAGCAGTGGCATCATTTTAGAATAAGTTAGATTGGTAGGAGGTGAAAATGTTGGTACATTAACCAAAATAATTGGAAAGGATCAAAAGGTCAAAAAGTAATGTTTTATTGATATCTTGCCACTGAAACATTTTAGAGGGGTGGTGTAATGGAGATTTGTGTTCGTCTAAGTGAAATGCACGTGATGACCCCCCTTGACCTCATTTGACCTTTTGACCTTTGTGACTTTTTTGTGACATCAAGATTTGTCTTGATCAGACGAACCAAAAAGGCTATTACACTACCCTCCTACAATGTTTGTTACTTGAGTTACTGACAAAATGACAGGCTAGTGTGTACATGTAGGTCATATGCAGGCCTATTGCAATGCCAGGTATGCGGTGCAATTACTCAATAACCAAGTAACATAGTGGAAATAATGGAAAGTTGTGTTCGTCTAAGTAAAGTGCACGTGAAGACTCTTTGGGTCTTTGTTCAATTGGTTTAAAAGTCCAGCTGAAGTTTAATGCCTTTAGATAAATGCAATGTATAAAAGGAAAGAAGAATTATAACCCCCTCTCAGTCTAAAAGCAGTTTAGTTAACAATCAGGACAGTAATGTAATTATTATTAAAAACAACCTTTTCCTCACATACAGTATTGAATAAAGTTATTCACAGTGCAAGCTAAGATTCCAATTTCAATAGTAAAATATGAAAGCAGTTTCTTTTCTTTACCTCTGCTTTTACCCTAGGGACTACAATGCTGTTTCTAACACCCTCTCTAGGTTAAAAGGTCAAGTTGAAAGTCATTTATAAGATTCTACAGAGCTATGTTTGTTTCTTGGTCTTCTAGCCAAATTGTGAAAAAGAAATTGGTGGTAATAAATCACTATTGGGCTGCCTTTAGTAGCAGAATTGTGGGCTTTTCCTTATTTTTGCTTTTCAGGCAAACACATTGGGTAGTCTAAAGGACAACCATGACATAATTTCTAGTCATCCATCATAAATTTTGGTGGTCAGGAATGACCAGATGACTGTTAAATTTCTTTGGTGCAGAAGAGACTGTGTTTATTTAAAATCAGTTTTGATCTACTTTGACTGTATTGGACCTTTGTGACTTCTTTTTAAGGTCTGGATTTGAATTGTTGAGATTGACCAAAAAGGCAATTAACTAACCTCCTATACTACCCCAAACTCAAGTAAATGACATTTTAGTGAAAGGTGATGAATGTATTTGTCGCATGGAAGTGGGCAGTGTGCAGTGTGATAATTTGAAAAGTTTAGTGTTCCATTTCTCTCAAACGGCAAGTGCTTGTATGATTTTGAAATTTAATGTGCCCCTATGTTTTTGGGTGATGGCCAAAAGTCATTGGGGTTAAAGGTGCAAATTATGCCTTACCTTGAGACTACCTTAATACAATATCATCTTTAATGCAAGGAACCATAGTGACCTTGGGCTCTTGTTTGTCTACGAAATGTACTCGGTACAATACCAGTATGACTAGTAGCCCAGAATATAATTACGTGAAATGTTTTTCTTGAAGGATTTGGTGCTTTGTTTAGCTATGAGAGAATACTGGGGGAATTCCCAGAGCTGAATGACATCATTACAAAGAAAGGTGTATTGTTAAGAACTTTATTGAATAGAGTCCAGATGTAAGGATGTCGATCATGATAAACTAAAAAAAGTTTGAAAATTCACAGGTCATCAGGTCGTGAAATGATCGGCAAGTGAATGTAGCAATGTCTGTGATATAATTAGAGTAAGATTCAGCAGGTTCCGTGACTTGAACAGTAGACTACTTGTGTGGTCCCGTTGTTAAGAGCGAGCGATGTGACGAATAGCTCTATAGTGTTAGATGTTTTGTAAGATATTTAACTTATCGAAAAGAGAAAAATTGCACTAGATCAAACAACTGAATAATAGTTGAGGATATAACAAATGAGACCATAAGTTGAACGCAGGACATTTCTAGCTACAAAATGCAGCCTTCATGTTCCATCAACTCTGGTGAACTGGAACGAAACATTACTCGCATATTCATTCCATGACAACTTTGAATCATTATAAATCCCAGGCCTGTTGAGGGGGTAAAGTTGCCTCGCGATTTCACGTTGAACCAATTGGTTAGCAACTGAGCTGTACAATCTCAGCTAACTAACCAATCCCATTTTATAATGGCATGTTGTAATGGTGGCGCCTCTAGTATATACTAAAAGGTCGTGTTTTCTGCTGTGTCGTATCCTTATCCAATTCATAGTTACAGGTCTTACAGGAACCGTAGCCTCGCCCAATTTTTCTGCCGTAGGCATTTTTGAACGCCTACATTTTTATTATATTGTTGGAAGTATTGGGCCGATTTGGTGATTAGCTCCCCCCCCCCCCCACACACACACGCTTCAAAATTCGCTCAGTGGTCCATCTTAGCCCCTGAATTAACTAGTAGCTAACTCCTCAAATCAACGCCTAATCGGGACTCGCTTTAAAAGATGGATATTCGTAAGCTGCAGTTCTTTGTCATACATATGTACATACCTCCCCTTCCCAAACCTCAAAAACACGAAGCATTTAAAAAAAAACTCGGCACACAACTTTACGATTCTCAAGATGTACCTCTTCAAAGTGTGTGTGCTTCTGAACAACTTGTCGCTAATATGCAAAAAAAAAAACGATGTGGATTGTTGCAGAGGGTTGACATTTCTTTGTTAATCCTTTACCGTTGTGCTCCAATCGGGGCATATTTGCGCGCCCGGGAGTGGGCGGAAAAGCGGACGTAGCACGCCCCGCATCAGCTTCCGTAGGTTATTGACCCCGTGACCTTAAACTATTGTCCCTCTCGTTGTTGTGGCCGAATTTTCGGGTAGCTACTCGCAGTTTCGAGCTCCGCGTGAAGCAGTAAAGATGGTTGACAGCCGAGCTCTCCGCATGGGTCCAAAAGGACCCTAACAACGATAAAGGGTTAACCTTATAGATCTCTTAATTACTCATCAGATAGTTTATGGTTTGGTGATGGTTACTGGAGATTTTCAAGGACACAATTTAAACTTCCAAAATAAAAACCTTTTTTCACAACTGTCCTTGAAATGAAGATTGTAAAAACAAAGGATAACGTAAGCCATATATGGCATGTCCATCTCACGACATCACAAGATTTGTATATTGAGCTCGCGTTTATTAATGATTAAGTACACAACAGAAATTGACTTCTGAAAAGGCAAATTTTTGACGGATTTTGATAAGAATTACGGTTTTTTTCTTGGTTATTGTTTTGTACATCGAATACCCAATTTTGTCATTGTCATGTCACGTGACCTTTAAGCTATTGTTGTCAATCTTGGGGGCACACAGTCCACCTTTATTTCTTTCGCATTTTTTCTTTCTTTGCCTCGTTTACTTCAAGCATTTTCTTATTTTTACGATTGGTACAACATTTAACAAATAGTTTACATGACATATATCAAACTGATATGAAGAACACTTCAACGGTTGACAAACATGATGAAATGTATCCGCTGTTTACCAAACACAATAATGTTCTTGAAGTTCCAACTTACAGACCTTCATATTCCTATTAAAACTTAGAACCTTTGACAACCCGCCGGTTCGACTCAAGTTTACTGAACCATCACTCGTATTTTTTTCTATAATAAAAATAATTACTACAGAACAAAAACAAAAAAATGAAAATTCGAGTAAAATTGAGGGAATCAAGGGGAATTTCAGTGCAAAACAATCCATGATACAGATAAACAAGGGAATTGATAGATAAAAGTTAATGGACCCCAGTTATGTCCGACTAAAATCATACAATCACTTGACTGTCCGAATGAGGTAATGCCTACTGTTTAACAAAAAAAATCTTTACTGGCGATAGTCCTAATCCCATTTGCTCACATGAAACACAGGTTGTATGTAGGATATAGGAATTGTATAAGTTTGATCATTCGTGGAATACTTTACCGGTTTGGAAAATTGATGAATTTCACGAACCGAGTCAATAGTTTCTCACGAAGTTTTGGCGTCTGTTAGAACTGTTAGAAGCTGAAAGATTGTGCTTTGCGCTGTTATTCTCATTTTTTAAAAATCCCGTCGTTCCCGGCGTTTCCGCTGGATTCGAATAAAATTTCTTATAGAAATGGCAGAAGTGAAAGATCACGTCCCTTAACATTTTAAAATGAAAATATTACGCATTCATTTCAAATGCCTAAATGCAGATACCCTCAGAGTAGCTAGGATATTTGAAGGCCTAGATTGTTGGTGGCCTGGCAATAATTTTCTCGCTATATCTGTATGTTCATATTAACAGTGTTGTCCATTTTTAATATTTTTTCAGAATTCAAACAAACATTTCAGTACTTCAATTACTCTCGCAAGCGTATTTTGGAAGATTCGAGTTGGAGTTGGATCAAGTTGGTGCTGTACATGTCTTGCTGTTACACGTATATCATAAACGCCAAAGGAAAGTGTTCTTTTGTCACACCCAATAACCAGCAGTACCATGAAAATGAGACATTTTTGAGTCCAAATGCATAGCCAAACTTTCCGATCCGAAAACTGAAAGGGGAGCAAAGTGATGTTTTTTAAGTTATTTGGAGAGGTACAGAGCATAGGGTTCATTTCATTACGTAATGGGGACCAGACGAAAATTGTACGTTATACAGGAACATTTCATTGATATTCAAATGGCCTCGTCAACTAAAGACCTGATTAAATAACGATGGTCAATTTAGGTCTCCTTTTTTTATACCATCCCTACTCGGATGACGAAGATCGATTTGATGACGTTAGAGTGCCTTGTCGTCGGGGAAGGGGAGTCAGATCCAGGATATTTATCAGAGGGTGAGTTGGCCTTCCCCTCAGTGGGACTTTTGAGGCATTATCTAAGCGGGGCGCCACCACTCTTTGATACGTAACTAACAAGAAACTGCTCTGACATAAAACGTCTGCATATTGCAGGACATGACACTTCGGGGAGGGGAAGGGGTTACAAGAAGCACGGTTACACGTGAAATTACTACATATTTATTTTGGTTTTATTTTTAAGAGTATTCATAAGACTTTGGAATATTCTGCTCAAAGTGTCCTGAAGACATAAATAACGATAGGAATCAGCTCAAAAGGTCGTAAAGTGTTAGAGTTTTCCATAACTTCTCTTCGCATATCAATTTCTCTAGATGCGTTTATCTCAGTAAAGGATTTATTGATTTTTCTCCGTTTCGTCTATCTTCCTCTCCCTTAAGTCTGCTTGGTCCTGGTCCATCCTTCCCGACCGTGTCATGTAACTCCCCCTGGCCTCTTAGTTACCCCATCCTTTTTCCTTTCTCGAAGTTATCTGGCTTCATCCTTTGTACACGTTATTGCTTTCCCGGCACCTTACTCTTTCTTACTCTTTCGAAGTTTCTAGCCCGCCTCTTTCAGTGTTCGTCCCATCGAGGCCAGTGAGCCACGAATGAAAAAAAAAACCGTCACGGTTGGAAAATGGGCCTTAAAACTCCAGTTAATAACCCATCGATATTTAGACCAGTCCTCTACTTTAAAAATCAATTTTATCCACTTCATCCTTTATTCCTCCACTTAACCCTTCAAGCCATTGGTAATTATTCCCATTCTTTTTAAGTTTTTCCCTTTCCCTTTTCTCTTTTGTTTTCAATTCTTCTTATCCTCTTCGTTTAACTTCTCTCCCCCTTCTTTCCTTTCCTGGCTTGGTTACGATTTTCCCCAGTTTTCCTCCCCCCTCCCCTCCACTTCATTTTTTTCTCAAGCGAAAAACCCCAATAGGTTCTTCTAGAGTTACACGTAGGAATTAGTAAAGAAAAAGATTCTGCCTGAAACTCTTTATCAGGTAGGTTTCTGGAAAAACGCAGAACCCTTTTATTCTAAAGCTGTCTGGTTATGCTATACTCAGCTGAGGTGATTGAATGAAGAGACATTTAGGGTCCTGGGCAGTGGCAGCGTTACGGAAGGGGAGTGAGGAGACATTTTAGCCTTCAATTTTTTCCTTGCCCCCCCCCCAGCCGCCCCTCCCCCTCACGCAACCAAATAAGGTCAGTTAGAAATACCAGATCAAACGAAAAAGAAAAATACACCTCTCCTGAGACTAAATTTTTCACATGGAAATGTGATAAAACCTTAGAGCTTCCGGGGCTTCACCTCTTGGACCCCACCGAGGAGCTCACGCTTCCGGTCCGACTTCACTCTGCACATTCCTCCCACAACATTTTACTCTGTCCATACCCCAATTTTGACATTCTGGCACGGCCACTATACCTAGGTCTGGGGGGGGGGGGCGCACGTCGATTCCCTTGAACTTACTGGACCGAAAATAACCGCAATACTGTTCGCGTCATTGATGCCTTGTCTCTGATTGGATACGACGAATGCACTATAATGGATTTGTAAACAAATACACTTTGTTTGATTGAATTCATACTTGTAAATTGAAAACAGTAAATAAAATGGTCACTCCAATTCGGATTAATGTAGTACCTGTCTTATTTCACCATTGGCTCGTAAGAGGCATCTGGTCATGTTACAACATTTTACAAACTGAAGTATGAAATTTAGGAGAGTAACTTATTCGTTTACATTCAATGCCACATGTTTTAAGTCCTGACATATCATGAACCTTCCTTGAAGCGAAAAACACGAAAGTGCGATCTGGCTTTTGGTTCAAAATAAGGTTGGGACGACCATTCTCTCAAGTTTTGAAAGGGACGAATGGGTTGTTATTCACCACGCCTAATACTTTCAACGAAGTTATTTAGCTCATTAGACTGTTAGAAGAAGTTTGTCTGTTTTAATAAGCAATATTTCAAGGTGACGAATAACAAATAAGTCAGTCTTTTATCATATGTTGATAAAACAAATGCCAACGCAAGCTTGATTGAATACTCCATTTATTTATTGGGAAAATAAGGGATGCTATATTGTATCAAAAAGGCTTAAGCGGGCGTGATCAACGTTATTGACAATTTTGTAACAGCTGCTTTACATCCTGATCGAATTTTGAAGAGTTTAAACTTAAAAAGAGAGTACGAATCCATTGCTTAGCACATCCTAATCAAAGGTGGTATATATCGCATGTAGGTCTTGCTACTTCACAGCTGAGAGGTTACTACTCCAAATTCACTAGGCTGTAGAAAATACAGGCCCAAATTTACCACTTGTAATTGATAGTTCTGCGTTAGGGGGCTTCCACTTTGGGACAAAAGTGGCCGTCCGGCTCCCAACATCTACCACTGTGAAATATGAAAGGAGTGTATCACCAATTAGTTAAGTTCAGTTTATTTCAGTTATAAATGAACTACGTGTATAACATACGATAGGATGCAATGTAATGGTGAAATGTAAAGTTATAAACAGTCTCGGAACTGCAGGATTTTGGTTAGAGGGGCATGCATGCCATTCTCACAAGCTGTTAAAAACCTAAAAGAACACCGGAAGGCAATTTTGGTCCGGTGGGGGGAGGACGTCCCTGACCATATGGAAGCCCCGCCTTTTGACGCTAGAAAAAACTTGTTCATTGCACTTAGCGACCTTGACCTCGACCTTGAACGGTTGGGGGAAGAGTAAGAGTACAGGAGCAATACACGAGGACGGGTACCAAATTTGCATAGGATTTCAGAGAGAGCAATTGTCTTCTGAATGACATTAGACTAGGTCTATGTTTTTTAAAGGTCAAGAGCACCAACCCCAAACTTATTTTGAAGCAACAGCTTTGAATATCACAATTTTTTCCTTATTCCTCTACAAAGTATTTTTCATAATATTGTATGACCTTAGGTTTGCATATCCATGGTAAACCAACAGCACTTACTTCAAGTAAAATTCACATTTGAAGTGATATAATGTTGTCACATTACTCCCAGCAGCCAATCATCAGGACAGTCTACTACACTATTTCAAGTTGTGATGATTGCTCTTGCCCTTTAATGGGGTTACGTAAGATTTTGAGAGTTGAATATTGTAAAATCACTTTCAACAGTCTGAAAATTAGTATATCCCATGTTCAGAATTGTACCTGGTAGCTGCAAAGAGTGTATTATTTTTGTTCAGTTTGAAACGTAAAAGGTCATTGTAGGATCAACATTGTTACAAATTACCTTAGGTAGTTTTCTAATTACATATTTGAATACAAAGTCACGCACGCTTAGAGTGCGACTGACTGAAAGAAAGAAGAATAATATCAGCAATTTTTATGTAAACTCAGATTTTGGAACACGTGTTATAAGGGATTTGTTTGTCTATGACAACAATTTGGAGGATATGAGCGTGTGTTGATAGCCACCAAAACGAATTACCGAACTCGCTTATTTAGAAAATCCTATACAATCCGACATCTAATATTTACATCCTTTACCTAAGTGTGACTAATCCGATGAAATATCACCCTTAAGTAAATACCATGCTCGGATCTGCGAATTACGTTAGTCACTTTACAAAAAGTTTGTTGAAGTATATCGTAGTCGAAGAGAATTTAGAAACGCAAATTTTAATTAAAAATTCACACAATGAAATGAATGAATGTCGAGATTAATCTTGCTGCCGTGGTTTCTGATAAATGCTGAAGGCAGTGCATGGAAGAGGGGTTTCGTCTCGTTACTTAACAGCTTTACGAGCGCTGACGCCGAAAATAAATTGTAACTGAAAAATATAATAAATTATGGGCATATACTGAACAGCTATCGGACCGTCGGCGGTAGCAAGAGTAGGCTATTTAGGTTTTAATTCAATAATTTACGGCTATTCATAACATATTCCTACGCAAATATCATGTAGGCCAACAGTATCCTTTCACCATGATGTTGTCAGAAGTAGTCTCATATAACAAGGGGAGCAATAACCTTGTGGGTGTACAGATACAATTTCAGTGGCGTAGCCAGGATGGAATTTTTAGGGGGGGGGGGCCTATGTAACAAGTGGGGGGGCTGGTACCTCCTAGGGTCAGGAGCGGCAAGACTATCAAAGCGACCGGTTGGCGCGGAGCGTACGAGAAAATTTGGGGCTTTACAATCCCACCAGATGGCCGGAAAAGGCACTTCCCAAGTACTTTAAGCTGGATGTACCCAGCCTTGAAATACGAATCTCATGTCTGCCACTTCTCAAAAAATGAGAATAAAAAATCAATCTATGAAAAATGGCCATACATACTCTTTTTAGGGACCCAAAAAATGGGCATTTCTGATCTGTGGCCTGGAGGATGAGACTAAAGGGAACCGGTATCTCCCTTTCCCTTGGAGAAAAAATTGTAAACTTCAGGAGGACGTATATTGCCAATGCGGCAATATTTGAATGGATTTCAGCTTTGAAAGGAAAACCAAAATTAGTTGTGTCCCCGTCTGAGAATCTTTCTTTGCGCTAGATTTCCTAGATGCAAAATGGTGCTTTTTTGGCAAAACTTTGAACTGATTATAGGCCTACGTTTTAGGGGTTTCCTTTTTGGGGAGCATGTAAAATGTCAAAATACTCATATTTAGTCTTTGTAGAGATTTTAAAAGTGACATACATACTGGCGAAAGAATCAATGTTTTTCCGGTTTTCAGTGGGGTCTAGATGCAGAATGGTGCAGTACTTGTTCAGTCATCGGATATATTAGTAGTCAAAATTAAAATATACTACCAGTAAATCTCTCAAAATATTTAAACCGCAAAAAGAAGTATGGATAATGTGGGAAACACATGAAATCCGGACCTTGTGGACGTTTTACAAATCCGCTGGATGCCAGTGTCAACTAGTAAAAAGAGGACTTGTCGAAAAAACCGTTCTACAGTAGCACTTGTCATGGGCAGGAGTGAGCCACGACATAGGCCTACTTGTTAAGGATGGAAGGGAAGAATTATTCGAAGGCTCTACCTTATTCTTACAGCATATTTTGTGTATGATAAAGTAAAGGAATGGTCGTGTAAGAATGGTCTCCAGTATATGATTACCTTGTTTTCAGTAAATCAACTAGCCATCTGAAAGGCAGAAAGGGTCTTAACTTAACAAAGTCACATTCGAATTTCATCTTCGAAGTGAAATGCAGTAAACGACTTTGCAGATTATATACGACATCTAATTTAGTGAAAGTAATCATTTTGAAGTTATTACTTGATTCCATACGTGCGCACACATTGTGTTTGACACACATTCATGCATTGTTTTTTTAATTGTTGCACATTTTATTTATTTACTGTTTTTGAAGGAAATACTTCAAAGTTTATTTCCGTTCAAACATTTTATTTTTTCTCAATTACTTTATCACGACGCAAAAAATCAGGGGGAGGGGGGCTGAAGAAAGTCTGGGAGGGCTATGCCCCCAGCCCCCCCCCCCCCCCGTGGCTACGTCACTGTACAATTTAACGAGCAACTTGAAAGAAAGCAGTAATTCCAAACTTACTTTCAAACAATTTCTAAATCTCACAATTTCGCTTTATTTCTCTTCAGTTGTCTTTTATGATAATGCGTATTGAAGGTAAACCAAGAGGTTTCACAATTGAGGAGGAAAACCATTGTCACGTGGTTCTCTAATATTGAACAGGATAGTCTACAACACTGCATAACTGCATGACTGCATTTTTCCCAGTTTATTTTCCCTAAAAGAATACTGCTGATCTGTGATTGGTCATCAGACAAGATGGAGCTTTTCTCCTTTTTCGAGGTTGAACGGCATTACGGCCATGTTTAGACACACTAAGTCTAACTGGAAACAACTGAGAGTAGGCTTGCCAGCACGGCTTTAGTCCCTTGCATCCAGACAAGGCTTAAATCTGATTTAATCGCAATCGTTAAACACGAAGTCAAGTCCTTCATCCTATCGATTTATTAATGCAATAGTCGTACATGAACGTGACATGAAAGGCTCTATCCGAACAGTATTATTTGGCTTGGCATTCTTGCGTAATTTGATAAGGCTTTAGCGGTTTTTCCTCAAACGGCCTTCCCTTGTTCACCTGAAGGTATCGTCCTGTAGTCAACTGCACAAAGGTTGGATTAGTTAGGTATATTCTCTCGCGAGCTGATTTTTTTTATTGAAGACACCCAGAGATACAAGATAATTAGTCCCTGGCAAAGTTGTTTACCTCCGCTGAGCGACTGGACAAACAGACTGGGTAAAATAGACATGCCCACCTTCTATAAAGTAAACTAGCCGCACACTTTGCACAACCAACTCAACTCGATCGTCGGATCTCCAACTGCGATTGGCAGTCGCAAGACTACCAGTTTTAAAGCGGCTCATTTCATTTACTTTATTTCATTTATTTGTTTTATCACAACAGAAAATGAACAAGATAATATGAGCACATAAGTAGATAAAAAGACAATAGCTGTGAATGGAAGTACTCATTGAGTTGAATCATGAATTCAACAATTTTTTCCAAACCTGTTAAATTTTCTTCACATACTGACAAATGGTCCAACTAAGATAACCTCCATATCCTACTTACAAATAACTGTGCACTGAGTGGGTAACGCATTTAACAGCTCAATTCGATTTTCAAAAATGTATGACCAGACACTTTTTTAAATTATACACAAAATCGTTACTAGTCAGGACACCACAAAATTCACAATTTTACCTTTTTCAGTAACTATTGGATATGAGACTCATTATGCTAAATGTAAGCATTGTTATGTGGTAGAGACCCTTTTACCCCCTCATTAAAGGCCCAAATGTCTCACCCCAAACAGTACCAATTCTCCTAACCTTCTTGCCCAAGCCCCTCCCACAATGGTCTGAAATTCATCCTTATCCAGTCACAATCTCAGTTCATTGCTTCAGCCTAAGTGCGTATAGGCCTAGAAATACCCAATGTGTTAATCAAAACACTTTCATACTGTGTAATACAAGCTTCGGTACTTTGCATTGTTTGAATTAGCAGTCAATCAAAGAACTCGGCCAATGGAGAGTTTCTGTTACCCTATACAAGAAGTGTAGTTTGGGGTGAGAAGATTGTCCCTTTAAGTTATTGTTATCAACTCAATGAGCCGCTTTAAGTTGCACCGACTCCAGTCGGGAAGAACCAACATGTTGGTTCTTCCCGACTGAAGTCGGTGCGACTTATAACTTTTGTTCACACTGCCAATCACAGTAGCGACGATCGAGTTGAGTTGCGGCGCGCAAAGTCGTGTAGAGTGCGGCCAGCTTAAGGTAAGTGCGGACCGGTGATTCGGGAACTTAACAGCAAATGATGTCTTAACCCCCGAACCAAATGAAACTCCAGAAACCTGGGTGTGCCCTCGCGAATGTAAGGTTCTTTGCATTAGGGGACACCCTATAAGAGTCACCAGGCGGGAAAGTGCTATCCTAGGAAAGGGGGTTGATTAATGAAAAGGGAAAATTTGGACTTGAATCCCTAGACGTACTTGGGCAGAAAATTTACGGTTTAAAAAAAAGGATGTAAGAAAATTTGGATTTTTCGCAACCATGTGAGTAAATATGATGAAAGTAGCGCAATCGTTAACTCGCACCTCATGCACCGTATTCCACAAAAAATCTGCAGGCAACATGATAATTACCTTTTTGGTTCAGTTTATAAACAATCGAACATTTCCAAACATCCACGAAGGGGGGAGGGGGGTATGCAGACTTGTCTTCTGTGATGGATTACTCATGAAGAGAAAGATGCACATATTGCAAAAAGCAAAGTCGACTAGCTGAAGTGGTCCACCCGAAGGTGTTTCAGTCAGACGCGAAACTGACTTTGCCGGCGGCTGGGCAACCGATTTTAGAGGCAAGACATGCTGAGTCGAAGGAAATCCGCAGTACCCGCAGAAAAACCCAAGTTCATAGGGCTCCAGAAAACTCCTGAATGTACGATTTTTATTTCAATTCCATCACAATTCTATCAATCCACCCATAAGAATTGATCCCTATGAAGACGGTGATTGCGACGGGATAAACTCTTTATATTTCTACCATATGAAGTTTGGTTGGGTCATTTTCAAATTGAAAAGCAAAAGAAAGAACTCCATCGCTACACTATAATTTCGGTTGCCAAAGTGAAATACTCTCTGAAAATGTGAAAGTCTGTCTAGGAAAATTTTAGCTTCCAAATTGGATGAAAATAGAGAACGGACGAACTTGAGGAACTGAGGCTAAAGTTTTAAGACCGAGCTAACTGTAAAATTCAATACAGCTCATGAACTACGCGTGGGTGTCAGATAATTGGATTTATAGCAAATAATGCCAGTGTCGACTGCCTCACTCACCAGTGTGAGTGGTTACTTGTTCCTTGAATCCTGGGCAAAATGATGGGATACCTCGTCCTCTAAAAATCACGCCCCTTAATTATTAGACCCGAAGACCTCATGCAGTTTGCATACAAAGAAAATTTTTTGAAGCCTGATGTCATTTTATTTCTTCTTGATTCTGTGTATATGCACCTTGATCATAACTCTTGTAACTTTGTTAGTGTTTTGCTTTCAACACTATCCCTTCTCATATCTGCTCTTCCAAAAGCCCCTCACCCCAAATCAGTGTTGTCCTCGACAAAATATAGACCAACTTTTAAGAGTTTCAACATAAAACGGGGTTGAGCTAGGAACTGTTCCATTTATTTTTCGTCCAGGATTGTGGTGAGACTGATGTATTGATATGAAAGACTATGGCAGTACATTTACTTAGCATGCAAACTGTATGCATGATCCTGCATGGGGTCGATATCCTTCAGTGATCTTGTATCTAACGGATTAATAACCCTTTTGTTCTGGTGGTTATAAACTTCAAATCTTTAAAGGTATATAGATTAAATAAAATCATTATCAGGAGCACCCCACGATGCATCTATTGTGCTGCTATCCTGTAGTGTCATGAGCAACTTTTTACAAATCTACAGTTTACCTCCTCATTTTATCGCTGGCATACTGCAAGGTTATAGTCGTACAATGAAAATAGTGTTGTGTACAATTTGATCCCGATATCAGAGAATTCATTCAATGGTGAATCACTAAAGCGGAAGAGGATCTTCTCTAAAGCTTCGTCAAGGTCTCGACTTTCGACTTTGGTCCACTCCGTCGTGAACTAAATACTATGAAGCAATATTAAAACGTTCTTTTATGTTAAATACGAAGGTGGTGCCATGGGAGAGGGTGGGGGGTTATAAGTCTTTACCCTCACCCCATCCCCATAAGCAAAGGTTATACCACACGTCGTGGAAATTCTTCACTTTCGTGGCAATGTATTCCTAATTATTAAATAATATATTTAATTCTGCGATGACCAGTCGCCCAACAAATTCGTTTGAATTTCTACGGAGGAGCGAGAGTTTCTAAACAGTTTTTCCACAATGAAGAACCCGATTTTTTCGGAGCTATTCCTGCGCTAAAAGAGCTGTCGCCGTGCTTTACGCCGACAAATGGCTAAACATGTGTTTGGAATGATTTTCTGTCTCATGCCTGTGATTGTATACAGTTCTTCTTGTTACAAGTTACGCAGCGAACCGTACTCTGTCTTCTCAGCTCCTATAAATATATTTATATTTTGAAGCAATATTAAAAGGACCGTTCTTTTATTTTAAATACGAAGGTGGTGCCATTGGAGAAGGGGGGGGTATAAGTCTTTACCCTCACCCCACCCTCATTAGCAAAGGTTATACCGCACGTTAAAATGATTTGTTCTGATGTGAGCAGTTTACACTCAAAGAGGACCTAATATTGATATATACATATATATAATTGATAATATACTTTGAAACTACTTTTTAATGGTGATGACGGTGCTCTCTTTAGTTTCAGTTTGTTTAAAGGGTCAAGCCTCTCACCCCAAACTGCAATTTTGGTACCTGGGTACCGAAATTCTCAATTGGCTCAGCTCTTTGACTGACAGCTAATTCAAACAATGCAGAGTGCAAAAGCTTATATTACACAGCATGAACGGTGTGTTTTGATTATACAAATTGAGTTTTCCTATACTCACCTGGAAGCAATAAACTGAGATTGTATCTGGATGAGGATGAATATCAGACAATTGTGGAAGGGGCTTAAGTAAGAAGGGTATGAGAATTGGTACTGTTTGGGGTGAAAGAACTGGTCCTTTAAAGAAAATTTTTGAATATGTACAAGGGAGTACCCTTTTACCATGATTCATGAATGGAACTGTTTTAGTCATGTGGCGTGAAAATATCTTGATGAATAAACCAGTTTTCAACTCATTCAGAATTTTTTTTTTCATGAAGAATATGCGGAAGATGATAGGAAAGATTTTACAGATTTAGCTCATGGTTCTAAATAAATTTGAGGTGACCGCTTTTGCCTTTTAAGGCTATTTGATGCTGTTCAATAGTGTTTTCACTGCAGTTTTAGTGTTGTAAAGACAACTAATTTAGAAGCAGGCGACGACCTGCATGGTTTCTTGCCGGGAGATGGGCGTAGCTAGCCCATTACGACTTCGGGTGAATTACTCTTAAGCCATTTGGATCTTATTGTTTTTTCGTGTTATCTGGTCTAAATCTCAAAGCGTTTTTTTATATTTATTTCATGTTTCACATGCTACTTTTAACAATGAATTTTTTCTTACTTTTATTTTTATTTCCATTTCAATTTCTATTTGATTTTGATCCTTCTTATGATTGTATTGTCTTACAATTTTGTTTGTAAACACTAAAAAGGGGGTCAGAGATTTCTAACTAAAGGCTAAAAGAGGCTGGTTGAAACCGGATTCATATCGAAAAGTTGAGATTCATCTGGAAGAGTTCTGCTGTGCTAAAAGTGGTCATTTACTCAATTTAAATCACAATTTCGAAATTCAAATGTTCAACTTCCAGTTAAGGTAAGCTTAAAAGATGATGCTTGGAAATGATACGTCTGGGCGAAAATACTTTTCAAAATAGCGTGACGTAATAACTTGAGGCCACGCACCTGACGTCATCGCGTTGCAATTTAACGTACTGGATGAAACTGCGGCATTGCGGGTTCGGATACCGATACCCGCGGCGCACGAAAACCCCGGTCTTACTAGTATACAAATAATGAATGTTTACGAGTGCGATAGCGGTGAATTATCTCTTGAGTTGAAAGATTGCCACCTTCTATTCAACGAGGCGAAGCCGAGTTGAATAGAGGTGGCCATCTTTCAACGAAAGAAATAATTCAACGCTATTGCACGAATTAAAACATTCATTATTTGTTTTATATAACACCTAACTTTCTAAATATTCCTTGGCTAGAATTTGATTTTGCCTAACGTTAGCCTACCCCAGTCTGAGTTTTGTCCTGTCGAACGAACGCTAACTTTAGTAGTACTTGCGTGTAAGTATTACTCGTACGATATAAAGCTGCAGTGAACTTGCGTACATCGCACTGTTTGTTATTTTACTTAGCCTAGCCTAGGCCACGGTCTGTACTATACGTAACTCTCAATCACGGTAAGCCCACCAAGGCTGCCACACGTAGGGGGATCTCCCTAGCGTAGGGTATTTTAGCAAACTGTAGGGTGTAGGTGGCACCTACGGGGAAAATGGAGATATTGAAGGGGGGAGTAGGGGAATTTAAAAAAAATCTTTCGATTTCCAAATTCAGATGACACGGGCAACCTCAATTGATCTGGCATATCATGAAAGTACTACGTACGTCGAAGGTAAAGTTTTGTGGTATATTGGAGGCACTGACTGGTATTATTTTGTCCTTGTTAGCAGGCAGATATTTCCATTTCTGTGAAATTAACTTTTGCAAAACCCCTTAGTTCACAACGGAATGGCCTACCAGATAATCAGCACAATTCGCCATAATTGTGCACACCTTGATGAGGTGCTGTTAAATGTACTGTGCTCTATTTTTCAGCTCCACATGGTGTACAATTTTGTCGAAAATAATAACTATGTAGGGGAAACTGAATTTTGTAGGTGAAAACAAAATTTTGTAGGGGTAAACCATAGTTTGTAGGTGAAAATGTGTCGGTTGTGTGTAGGGGAAACGTAGGGGAAAATGCTCATGCGTGGTAGGGGAAGTAGAAAATTCAGAGTGGCAGCCCTGAAGCCCACCCACTCGCGACTTGCGTTCTTATAAAGTAGTAACCTAATAGCCTAGGCCTGGCCTATATTTCATTTTCTTTTAGGCCTAGGCTAAACACCTAACGTCCGAAATAGATTTTGGTCAAAATTTGATACGAGGGCTACTTACTCGTACATTCAAGCATTCTCTGACAAAAGCAGTTGTGATCCTAAGTGAAAACATTCGGCGCGGTAACTGGATTTGTTTACGTTGCGTACGTCTGCCGTCTGCAACGTACTTCTATGTAAAGCGTATGCAATGCATGGTTTACAACGTGATTACCAATTCGCAGCGACGTAGTTCAATGTGAACGTACAAGCTGTTTCGAGGAAATGAGTATAATCTTAGAGTTGAACGGAGTTTTGCAAGTAAAGATCTATGTACGTACCGCATAGCCTACTATAAGCACTCTCAGGACTACTATTGCACGATGGGGACTACTAGTACTATTGCACGATGGGGACTACTATTGCACTTTGACAGGATCGAATCGTGCGGATGGTGGGGAGCCAATGACTGGCATGTGACCATCAATCCTCCAATCAGATGAAGACAAATTAAGAAGGTGTTATATAATAACAATTGTTGCACAATAGACACCTGATGATGAAAAGGAAAGACGCGCAACTGGGAGTAGTAACGTCGGTGCATGAACTCTGTTCTGACGCAATCAGCTCCAAGAAACGCATTTAGTCGTCGGTGCCGAAGTTTAAATTTATTTGATTTTATGTGAATCAATAGATTTGTCGTAAACCAAATGGATTTGAGCATGAAATTACCCATTATCTGGAGGACATCCCACAAATTATTACGTGACAAGATTTGAGATTGTAAAAAAATCATGTATTTCAAACCAATGATGGGCATTTCGTGACTTGATTCCATCTAGACTTCATCATTCAAAGCACTGATTTAGTTTCTTTTACTTTCAATAATTAAGACATTTTCATGTGAAATGTGCAAATGATCGTTCTGTGTACGAACCTTTTCGATGTGTGCATCTATCTAGACTATCTATCTAATGGTCTTTGCATTCGTCGCTTTTAATCTCAGCGCATAATTAATTTTCACACCGACCTTGCTTGCAATAAGTCTGAATATAGGCGACTCCTTTTGCTTCAAGAGCGAGTGTCAGCCGTCTTTAACTGTGATGAATAACAAAAAGAAGATGACGAGTTAAAAGTGATTCGGTACTCCAGAGGGACTCATTTTCCCTTTCAATTGTCACATAAGTCTCAAACACTTCACAAGTCCCTTTGTCAATCCTTCAAATGAATAAAAGATAACAGGTCCCAGAAGCCTATGCTGTTTCAAAGGAAAAAAGAAGCCGCCAGTCAGTGTGAGAAGCTGTACATTTTACAACAAGGCAAGAGAAATCAATAATTCTCCAAATTCAATTAGCTGCTTTCCTTGCCGAGTTTGTCACGCCACTGAACATACACTGCTCTCTTTCACGTAGATTGTACTGTTTGATAACCAAGCTTATAACCAGTAATAAGATATTGTGAAGAAAACCTGGTGGCTTATATGGGTATTTTAACTTATTTTCCGATGCAATTGAAAATAATGAGTAAAAAAAAAGGGGGGGGGGGCTACGTTCCTATAATAAGCTGCCGCTCAAACATCAAAAGGCATTCAAACTTTGTAACAACAGAATGTCACATTTTTTGTTTAGTCTTTTAGGCCTAGGTGTCTTTCCTCATATTTAAGATTTCGAGGTTAGCTAAAGGGTTTCTCTCGGTAAATTCCAGGAATGAGTGCGAAAATATTGGGACCTGATTCTCAAGAGCAATTCATGACGTGGTGTATAGACCAGTACATTAATCCGTATATTAATCCGACTAGTACATTAATCCGTATTTGACTACTTTTCCTTTCAGTAAAATTTCGTACTGCTTAGTTCCATTTGTAAACAAAGGCTACATGTTTGAGACATTTGGTAAATATATTACATTAATTGCGTATACAAAGGATCGCTACACTGCTCCAGTTGAGTGATAGTCCTTTTTTATCTCGGTTATATTGTTTTAATTTTATTTTTGTTCTCACACGTTTCGATGACTCTCTGGGACTTATCCAGGATATTTTTTTTTTTTTTTGGGGGGGGGGGGTAAACTACATCCACTAATTTTCGGAGAGTCGTCCATCCCAAGGACTTAGATAAAAAAAATATCATGTGCTCTTAGTATGCTGTATAGCATAGATGAAAAAATGAGGTTTGGAAATTTAAGGGGTGTGCGTGCACTTACGGTATCATCCTTAGATCCGCCACAGAATCCTTGTTGCTCCACACCCCATCACTTGACCCATTCCTCCCCCCAATACTCGCAGGTACTGTAGCCTTTATATCAAGAATGAATGAAACTTGACACCAGTGGCACGTGTTCCAGTCCCCATACACTTATTCCTCAATTAATGATATTCCTGCTTTATGTATAACAGATTAGTTTAAATGGGCATGAGTTCTAATAACACTTTTGTTTCTTGAGGTCATCCTTAGATATAATGTTGAAGGCGACATAATTCATTGAGGAAAAAAGAGTCCCCGTCCGAGACCCAATGATATCACCTCCCCCTACACATCTGACCTTTCTCCTGGTAATTTTCCTAAAATTAAAGTCTGATAAGAAAAAGGGATAATCACAAATGTAATCAACTGATTGTCGAATAGGTTTGAATGAATGCAACACGCCGGGACATAAAACGCCGTTTGTGTAAGTTCATGTTGCATTTCTCCTCAACCCCTCCCTTGAGTAGGTCTTAAAACATACACGAAGTTCTCACTTCAGCTTTTCTATAAACTGTGCATCCCGCGAGGAATACTACTAGGCCAACAAACCAACAAGATCTTTATCAATCCGTGCGTGATTGGCTTAAATAACAAACTCTGCAATCGTTTTGCAATTACTAAGGTAAATATATAATTACCTAAACAGTGTAAAAAAACCCACATAACACTGCCGAAGAGGGTAAATGTTTGCAGTTGTATGCACCACGCTGTTGGTTATATAAATACATTTGCATATAACCTTAGGGGCAATTTGTATCGATCTTACAAAATGTGTGAAGAGCGATCTGTAGTTTATTATCGGAAAGGTTCGACCCTTAGGAGGAGAGGTAATAAAAGAAAGGAGGTATTCAAATCTTTGCAGTGTTCGAGTACACTTAATTTCTTTACACCGGAGGCGCGTATCTCTAAACAGAGATTTGGGAGTTTTGAACTTCTATGCGTGCTAGCTTCCTTTCTTTGTTACAAGAAATCATTAACAACTTCAATGACAGCGACTTCTATTTCAACTACATCAAATTACCTTAAAGGAGAAGTCATTGTTGTCATTTATGGTTGCTTAGTTACATTTAATTGTTTGACTTAGAAATATCGTTTCAACCTTTAGCAACCTGTTCTAGTTAACATGCTATTCTCCTTGAAATACCTATAATTAAAATTGGGTTTGTTTGATAACATCCGATCCAGCTGGGTAGGCCGTCAATCTAACTGATGAAACCGGGAGAGGGTTGTGGATTGCATGGAGCATAATAAATCTTAAGCCGTCTTTTATTGTCCTTCATATATTTTTGATTGCACACACATTTGTCTCAACTCTGTTACTTTCGTAAAACATATGAAAGAAATTTGAAATGAAGGTATCTTGTAGATTAATGTTTTCATTAGGGGATCAAGATGGTGACAACATAAAAGTCACGGTCGTCCCAGACAGAGGCCAGTCATAATGCACAATGGAATAACTATTGTTGCTCTCAGACAGTGGATAGCCTATGTACTTTCTTGTTTTATTTTCTCTTTTCTCTTTCCCCTTGGTTTAATCAAGCAGCCCTTAGACTACACCGTATATAGCAACTTTAGGAAGTGGACATATAATACCCGTACCATGGAGATTATACGAACCATTGCTTTGTACTAGTACTGGTAGCTCAACTGTGTCCATATGCACATGTAGATATTTTGTATGCTAATGCAATTAGAAGCGTAACTCTACTGGCAAACATGCGCTTTCGTCTGACAGGGCAAACATATATATTTCGCAACTTCATAAGGCAATACCGAGGAAAAAACCAGGAAATATTTAATAATTTTTTTTTTTAAGAAAAATGAAAAATAAAATAAGTTACCGTACAAAAATTCGCGACAAGTTCGGGCAGCTATTGGAAAACAATTTGTCCTCAGCCTCACCTCATATAATCTTGATCAACATTATGTCTGAATTGTGTGGATATGTTGCAAGGAAGTTACTTATGGGATGTTTCCCATTGTCACATTCTCGGTGCAGAAAAATATGGTTAGTCCGGTATACTTTATCAGGTAATCATCTGTCATGATTGTCTTGTAATTTGCTCGTTTTTATTGAATTGAACATTTTATTTTAACTTGAAACGAAAGTCTAAAATGACGACGGCTTAAACTGTACTTACAAGCTATTTCCGGCTGTTTCAGGGGTATCATTTTCACCTGCGAGCTTCGCCCCAACCAATGGTGGCACCCCGCTTAGGTACAAACCAGGTCATGTCAGATATCTGGCACCACACAAAAAAAGTCAACCTCTCAGACGCAATCAAGAAAATCCTGGCTACGGCATTCCTGCCGACAAAGTTAATGTATGAATCAACAATTTTTAGTGCAGAAACCTGCACCGGGGTTAATAATAATATATCTTTCTTTTTAAATGATGGTATCATGTGTACAGCAAAATCACGGACTTCCTATACATGAACAGAGCATACTGCACGGTACATTGTCGCTACCGTAGTGTGAGAAAGAGCGCACCGTCTGCTATGTTTTTGTGTGAAAGTTTGGACTTGCCCAAGTATATCACCATATTTTGCAAGGAAGTTGAAATATTTTTCAAATATGGCAAGGTAAGGTCAAAATCCCTCCACTAATTGCAGGAATATGATATTTTTCCCCATTCAAGTTTAACTTTTGCTTAAAATATTACAGAGTCGTCATCAAATCAGACGATTTATAGCTTCATGGCGGCCATCTTGGTGCGCTTTTTTGTCTCAGGCGGTGGCGACCAGCTACGGATAGGACGTACACGTTACATGCTATGTCCATGTACATAAGTCCGTTAGCAAAATGCATTCACACCTAGTAATTGCATTAATGTCGTCCCTTCTAACTTCAAAAACCAGCTTCCGGGCGATTAGTGTAATGCACCATGATACGCCTAAAGTTTGGTTTACTTTGAAAAGAGTACCAAGCGGCGAGCGCGTATATCACCAGCCACTGGTAATCCATGGCTGTATTCGACTCCCTGTTCGGGAATCAATCACTGGTGTAAAAGTTTTTAGGACTTATCATGAAAATTAAACAAAGTAAGTGTAGCAAGCAAGACACGGTACGGCGGCACGTTAGGCCGACATGCACAGAGTGACGTATACCCATGGTAACTGTCCCTAAATGTGTTCGACACTACAGAAGGGATTCCCATGTTCTAAGCATGTCCCGGAACAGTCAAGAACTGGGTGTCGAATACAGCCAAAGTGCAAAATGACTTCTACACTCTGATCATCCCTAGTAAAATTTGAATAGAATCTGACCAACTGGAGTCTTTTAAAAACATATAAAGATTCGGCTAATAAATGAAACGAATAGTATTTCATTTTTGAGCCCTTTCTAGTCAATTTTAAAACAAGCCTTATTGTCAATTGTTTGACAATATTCCTCTTCTTGCTCCAATTGACTGGATATATTTTAGAGCGTAGAGAGGGAGGTTGGTCTTTTTACTATGGGTTTGTTTTAAACACATATGAAGCCCGGATGTAGAAGTCCAATCCAACAAATCCATTAAGTTCGTTAAAGAGAAAAGAATATCCTAGAGAGAAAGGTAATATTGTTTAAGAGGCAAAAGCAGTCTCCCCAAACTTGTTTTGAAGTGGAACCTAAATTTCACAAATTTCCAATTCTCTTCGAAGTATCTTTTATATTATTTTAAGACTTTATATTGTATGCCGGTATTCTATATAGACCAAGCAGGAACTCCTGGCCAATATCACACGTGAGGAAAAAAATATTGTCACATGATTATCGAAAACCAATCATGAAACAGGACAGTCTACTACACTGCTTCAAGTTGGGGTGACTGTTCTTGCCCTTTAACTGTTTAAAGAACACATTCTTGCTTTGAAATCCACTAAGCTGTTCAATTCGCTGTGCATAACTATTGTTCTTGCCTTCACGTTTGCACGTTTTGCCTTTTGAAAGCAATCGGCTGTACTTTTTATTAGAGCGATGCAATAATATATCTGTTATCAAACCGAAGATCTTTGATAATTCTCTACACCAGTATTGTATATTTGCATAAATTATTGACATGGCTAAAATTTATTCACTTATTGCCTACGGTCAGTCTCTATTCATTACATATGTCCATAGCAACATTTCTAATAAAACAAATTGTCGCAATTGTATTTTAATTTTGAATTTGCTTCATTCAAGCCCGTTTAGGAAGAAACGGATGTGTTGAACAAACTATACGTTCACTGCAGTGTCTTAATTAAGCAAAATTAATTAAGAAATTAATTAATTAAAAAATTAAAAATGAATTCATTCAATTAGTAAAATACAACTTATGGGCAAACTATTTAAAAAGACCAATCATAGTCTATTTCCTCCTACTATGGAGCTGTAATAAAAAAAATATGCCCTTAGTGCAATTTGCTGTTGAGGTTTGTGTGTTCATATGTGTAGGCGCGTATACAGGTACCTATACTCGGCAGACATTAAACGTAGTGTGACATGTCAGCAAACTGCTCTTACTTCGCTTGGCAGCTAGGGAATGAACTATCCTGAGGATAAATCCGTTGGAATTGCGTGAATATCTTTTACGATTTCAAAGATATACCTCTTCAAAGTTTGAATGTTTCCGAATCTGAAGCAATACCGGAAGTTGTTGTTTGTGCCAAAAATAATGATGCAGAATGATGTTGCACAGTGTTAAAATTCCTTTTGTTATCCCTATATTTCTTGAATCTCTATATTACTCATAAGATATTTTATGATTTGGTAATTGATACTGATGATTTTCAAGACAAATTCCAAAGTAAAAACCTCAGGACAAACTAATGTTGGAACTGTCCTCGCAACCGATTTTAAAGAAAAAGAATAACAAGTAAGCCGTATATGGTATGTCCCTCTCATGACATCACAAAATTTGCATGTTGAGGTCAAGTTTATTAATGATTAAGTGCAAAATACAAATTGTACAGTAAAATGGCCCTCTTTGACGGATTTTGATGGGAATCGCGGTTATTTTCTTGGTGTTTTATGTTTTAACTTCCCATCAAATACGGGTATCCCATCTTGTCATTTTCATATCACACAACCTTTAATTCTGAGACCCACTCCATGGATTTGTTTTATTAGTCTGGGAGTAGCTCTGATTTTGCCGTTAAAAACATTGCTAACCAATTTCCCTAAGCATAAATATTCATCAAAGAAGATATTTCTTCAAATATGATTGGAATTCTTCTGACCACCCAAGGATACTTTAGTCGAGAGAACAAACTCGTCTAGTGGGTAACTAACGTTTACTTACAGACAAAGATTCAAACCCACTCGTTGGCGTACGGAAACGAGAAACGCTTGGTACTTTCGCTTGTCAATCCGATGCACTTTACAATGAGCAGTGTACTCCACCGTAACCATGGCTACGGGGTACACCACTAACTGATAGACTGATAAAGAGGGTCGGCAGCATTATAAAAAAATATGCAACTTTCACTCGGTCTTCGCATGATGCATTTGCATTTATTTACTAGGGGGTAACGAAATCTATTTGATAAATCTCGGTAGGAATAAAACATGAACTGACGGAATAATTTGTGATATGTTTAACAGAGATAACGTACATGAATAATTCACGTGGGAAAATTCTATTTACATATTATTGAGACTTTATCTTGCAATTAGACAACGGGATCGAACAATTCTTGCACTCTCTTACACTGTAACAGCCCCTGTAAATTCTGAAACCGGCATTGAGTATCCCATACCGGCATCCCCATCAAAATGGGACCTAGTGCCGAGGACCCTACTTGGAGCGGAAAATTACACGTAATATACCGTAGGCCTACTTCTTATCTTTTAAGCACATAGACATGGGTTGTAATCCCAGACATGAAAATATTTCCCCTACTCATAACACAGCATGCTACTGTACGTCTATGCGCATCAGCCAAGTAAATTGTACGGTAACTATTGTATTGCAAAGTTATTTTAGTGTAGAATCAATGGTCAAGGCATTTAAATTGTAATGTCTGATTTACATAGCCGCTATGCAATTAAACTTCCATCAAGCTGCGAAGCAAGCTAGATTCTTAAATAAATTATAAACACAGCGTGGAAAATGGTTGCTATGGTTATATTGGTTTCTTAGGCAATTACCGGTATTATAGCGATAATAGATTCAGTTATCACTAATCGCTTTGAAATGTTGGTCCAAAGTAGTCGATAACAGTGCAATAGAATTGGGACAGTTTGGTTAAGAGTTACTTATTCTTTTTAGGAGACCGACGGAAAAACATTTATCTTTTATAGTTAAATCTTTTAGTCGGGTTTAAGTATCCCACAAGATCCTACATCTATACAACTCCCAAACAACTTGTAGTTGAAACAATCCACTCTCCCAGAATTCAATCAGTCAATGAGACGTCTGAGAAATTGCGGCGTACAGAACAACTTTAATTCGGTGGTGGGGTGAGCAGTGGCGGCCTTAGGTTTCGATGAACTTGGGCTACTGGTAAGTTCTTCCCGACGAAATTGTGTCTCAATTCCAGATAAAGTATTTTCTGACGGTTACCTACCTAGAGCGGCTAAACGGAAAAGTATTGGGAGGGAAGGCTGTCTAAGCGCATATAAGAAAAATTTTTGATTTTACAAACCCTCCACACAGCCGGCAAAAGCACTTTCCGAATCTTTTAAGCTGCATGTAGCATATGAATCTCATGTCTGAAATTTCCCAATTTATGGAATAAATCATTCAAAGAAAATATAAGGCCTATAATACATATCAGATCATGGAAGTACTACCCCGGTCTTCCATGTATAAATTCACCGAAGATACACCGTATATACAGAGATTGCAATTTTCGTGCTCGTAGGTCGTCACATGCGCATGCGCATGTAAATCTGACTGTACATAGATCATTATTAGGTAGTATAAAGGCGGAAATGAGGTGATCAGCGACAAATGGGATTGTCAATAACAAAAGAGGCTTATTCTGGTAACATCAATAATACCGTTTAATTCAGGAAATTTACCGCTAAAATTTATGGTTACGAAACTCGCAATCCTTATGAATGCAGTCGCTTTTAACGAGTAAACCACCGCTGCGAATAAACCAGCGCCAATATCGAACCGTGATAATTGGTTTTATGTCGAAGTACTGCCTTGGGAGGGGCCTCATGGAGATGATCACCTCTGGAAAGAAGATATATTAATGAATGAGGCAGACTATTGCATAATGAAGAGGAACATAATGAAATGGAAGGGTGAAATGTTTCTCAAAATTAGTGCATCTGGTCTTTACCACTTTACATGGCTCCCGTGCGTCAGATCACTGGAATCCTTTGTAAATTTTTGCGAATATGCCCAGTCAAATAGCATCTGTTTTACAAGCAGTGGTAACTCCCTGTTACAAGGTAGAAGGATGTGCTCTGCGTGTTATTATTCGTGGCACCGTAATTCTGTTGAGTTCAAGTAACTCACAACCTAGAGAAAATCCAGCATTAGGAGTGTATACTCTGCTTCACGATAAATGTTTTATTCTTTTAAATTCCATTAAATTGTGTAAAAATTCTGTTTACATGAAAGTTATATACATAGGGTATTCAATGAAAAGTATTAAAAAAACAATAGTCCAACCCTTGGTCAAACGCGATCAAAATGACTAACCAGTCATTTCACAACTTAAAGGATACTTAAAGGATACTTTGACCTGGCCAGGAATCGAACTTCAGACCTCCTGGTTGCTAAGCTTCATCGCTTCAAATGCCACCGCCTTTATCCACTCGGCCACAGTACTGGTCAATTTGCATACCCATTGCCAAATAAGGCACTATATGGGGCGAATAATGGCTTTCAGGGGGCGAGAAAAGTATTAAGGGGACTTTATGTGTCTAATTTCGTGACAACTTAAAAATTTGAAGGATGGCAAAAAATTTCAAGGTTTCGCCTCCCGAACCTTGGTTTCGGGCCTGATAATTTTTTTTCACAATCCTATCGTGGTTAGTATAAAAATTTGAGATGCCGAGAAAGAGGGACTGGCAAGATGAATTCCAATGCCATTCGTTATCTCTGCAACATGTAATATAAAAGTTGGAAATTTTGTAACCTTCGGCTAGGGTACAAGGTCAAATGTACCCGTACACTGTTTGCGCACTGCGTATAGATACATCTCTTTACCCACTGCGTACAGATACATCTCTTTACCCACTGCGTACAGATACATCTCTTTACCCACTGCGTACAGATACATTTCTTTACCCACTGCGTACAGATACATCTCTTTACCCACTGCGTACAGATACATCTCTTTACCCACTGCGTACAGATACATCTCTTTACCCACTGCGTACAGATACATTTCTTTACCCACTGCGTACAGATACATTTCTTTACCCACTGCGTAAAGATACATTTTTTTACCCACTGCGTACAGATACATCTCTTTACCCACTGCGTACAGATACATTTCTTTACCCACTGCGTACAGATACATTTCTTTACCCACTGCGTACAGTGAAGACTCATTCACCCACCCTGAATTTGTCTTCAGTAAAAGTCAACTGGATTCACAAATTCCACGAAGATTGAACAGACTCTTAACGCAATATTCCAACTTGTCTACATTTTGTTTAGTTGTAACATTAGAACATCCTTGGATTCAATTGTGTCCTTGAAAAATGTAATTATCACTCACCAACTGGAAACTAACCAATGATTACTATAAGCGAAAAAATAATACAGGGTTAACAAAAGAGATTTTGACAGCATCGTGATCTTTGCACCTGCATTCGGTTACTTTAGAAATATTCAAACTTTGATGCAGGTCTCTCTTGAAAACGGTAAAAGGTATATTGAAATACTTCTTTCTTACTCTTGAAAATCTTACTGTTGAATTGAGACGTGATATTAGTTCTTTTTTTGTGGGTATGTCACCTTGACCGGCATACCTTTTAGGCTAACAATTACGTGTATTCGTTTTATTGACTTTGACATGTCGAAGATTTTCAAAAGTTTCTTCCAACATCGGGGCGGTGGGGGTGGGAACAAGACCAGGGACAAACCAAAGTCATGACAAATACATTAATATGGATGAAAAAGTAATAAGTATTGTGTTCTTTAACATCATCGTTTCTCTTAGATACAGAAAAACCCTCTTGAAATGCAATTTATTCTCTCAAAATAGGTCTCCTATTTGGTATGTAAAATTTCATTATGAATCATTCAATGCATTTCACTATTCTCCGCTGAAATAATCATCTTTTTCATAAGTTGTCGACTGTGAAAAATATCGAACCCCCATATTTTTCATTTCTACAAGAAACTGAAGTTATATCGCTTATGCATGTAAATACATCTAAGTGAATTTGTAACTGATTTAAATTAGATAATGTATAATAATGTTTTTCTTTGTTTAAAACCTTTGAATTTCACGTGCATGCGGTTATGCATGCGTTATTAAGTTACAGATGATATTATACGGCATTTTATTTTTAACGATACACTCACGAGATGAATGACATATGCATAAATCATGGAAAGAGGCCGTTACAGTGTTAAATGGGGACCCTCTCTGGTTTAGGGCCATTTTGATTTCAGATTAATTGGGGTCACGTGTTACCGTACTGATAGGAGTATTCAAACGTAAATCAACCAAGGGAATTGCTCCTTCTAGTTAATTGTTATAAGCCCGCTTCTTGTAAGTTAATAAAAATTTGTGCCATATATTGCTTTCCTTAGTGTTATAGAAACAATGAAGGACTGTCGATATTGCACGGTAGTTGCAGAAAAGGTCAATACACACATTCTCGACTTGTTTAATACCTTGCAATGATTGGTTGTATTCAGTTTGATTTTAAGCAGTTCGCCCTTTAATATTGCACTCGTTTTCTTTTTTTTTTCTTTTAAAGTGTAGACCGGTGTTATATTCTTTTGTGTTTGTTCTGATCGACATATTTTGTTTATGATTTTAGTGTATTATTTTACTTTTTACATCTTTTGGTAAGTTTTGTAGTTTACAAACAATTAAAACAGTGTCCTGGAGGAGAAAATGACTTGCTACCCGGATTCGTCTATATTTAATTCGTAAGGCAATTACATGTGACGTCACGTGATTGAATTTGCCCGACATTGAAAGGCAAGACACGCACGCGGTAGGCGTATTTACAGTAGACGCACACGGTATATTCCCATAGAAACTAATGTGACAATAGGCCTACAGCGCGTGTTGCAAGTACTCTTAGGGTGCGTTTACACTTGATCCGGATCTGATCGCCTGCGCGGGGTCTGATTCACTGCTCGAGATCAAATTTGCAGTGTAAACGCAGATCAGATCCGGATCTGATCGCCCGATTTTGATCCTAGTAAGGGGGGAAATCAGACCCCGCACAGGCGATCAAATCTGTAGTGTAAATGCTCGCCGGATCAACGGTAAGGAAAGGTACGGTATGCATGGTACATGTACAGGGTCTATTTTTGTTTACACTTTGGTGCGCAGGCGCGTGTGCCTGTATTTCGTAATGCGACTTCCGCTTAAGCATAGAGGAGGATCAGAGTATGAGACCAGTGTAAATGCACCAGGATCAAGCCATACACGTAATTCGATACGCTGATAACATCGGGCGATCAGACCCGGATCAAGTGTAAAAGCACCCTTACTGCAAGTACTCTTAAGCCCCGTCCACATTATGCGACTCGACTTACTGGAAAAGACTGTTTTGTCGTGAGCGACTGATGTTTAACTAGTTTTCAGAGCATAGTATCCACATTATGTTACAAGTCGCAGGTCCATGAAGCGATTCAAACAAAATTGCTACGTTGAAGATACAAGATTGAGTTCTGTCCATTTCGATTAACTTATCTTCACGGCTTCATTCCAGAAGACCGTCATTTTTGTCAGTTGCACATTTCAGTCTCGTGCGACCGAACATGTTCCGTCGCATGAAACTGGGTTGCGCGTCTGCTTGCAACTACTGCAGTTGCAAAGCATTTCACACTTTGCAACGCTCCTGAACAATCTCGTTGCAATGAGTTGCGTTGCATCAAGTCGCATAGTGTGGACGGGACTTTACTCCAACAGTCCAACCAATTGGTCCAAGTCGAGTCGACGCCAGTAAAATTGCCTTCACATTCATTGATGCTAAAAATTAACACTCCAACTTTCCCATGTTCCTTTTGATACAGAACATGCATTAATGAGAAATTTGCACCGCGATTGATAGTGGATGAACAAGTATCACATGGACTTCAATCAGAGGGGTTCATATGTTCAAAATGCCGGGATTCAAGAAAATACCAATGCGAACTTTGCAAACCAGGAACTTACACCTTCTACATATGGTACGGTTCTGAAAATCATTTGTGTTTCTATGAGAGTCCCAAGTTCATTGTGACCGGTATAGGTCAATTTAGTTACCGTGGAGGATCGCAAACTGCAGGTGATTTAAAATATGATCAGGAAGGATAAAGTGTTCTGCGACTGGAATGTCCGCTCCATTAAGTAGGATGGTTGGTAGGTCACTGGTACTTTCTTTCTTCATTTCTCCATGGGAGACAAACCTGGCAGTACTTTACAGGGTAAATAAATCCTTCAGAATCATTGTTATAATATTTGGTACAATTTTTTTCCTGATGTATAAAAGCGACTGCGTTTCTTCAGGCTTTTTAAAAGAAGTCTAAAGTCATTCCTTCTTAGCAGGTATCACTCCTAATTTTTAAAGAAATTTATTATGTTGCTATCTATCTTGACAATTACCTCACTTTGTCTTTATTTTGTTTTTGTTTCCAAGGTCACTAGCTTTGATGAAGATTTTTTTCTTTTCTTATGTCCTTTGTATGTGTTGAAATCTTAACATTTGGTTGATACGTCTGTCAGTACGTTTTGTACATGTGAGAAATAAATTGAATTTAATTGAATTGATACCACTGGGACTGCTACTCCCAACTAATTCATGAGCGACGACATGATGATGGCGAGGATGAGTAGCTAAGATAAACCATTCTACAACAGTAATGATATCAAATTGCAAAATGTAGTATGAGCGATTGAAAAAACAATGTCCAGAAGTTGATTAGATATGATTTGTCGAGTAAAGAAACGCCCTCAGTTTTACGACATCTTCTATCAGTTGAAAATTTTATCCTGAATTGCATCTGCTTCCCGGCATTTCGCACATGTTATTATTTTCTCCATTAATTGTGACACAAGCACATCAAAAGTCATCATATTCTGTATCGATCCCTGCTATCTTTTATGATTCCTAGTTAATTCGTCGGTTGATGAACTACAGGGGATGTTTTGAGAAGCCAGTAGTCAGCGACAAATTTTTCTAAACAGCTTATTGTTCTTGACAGCTTAACAGACAGAAATGAGTGTAAACTGCATGCTTATGCAATTAAACGTAGGCCTAGGCTTTTAAAATGTACCTCAAGTCAAAAAATTCAATAATATATATTTAAGAGAATGAAAAAAGAATTCTAACAGTCCAACTCCCATCTTCATATGACATTCCTGATCTGAGATGTAAAATGGTGAAGTTTATTCACTTAAAGGGCCAAACCTCTCACCCCAAACTACAATTTTGGTTCGGGGGTATCGAAATTCTCAATTGGCTCAACTCTTTGACTGACAGCTAATTCAAACAATGCAGAGTACCAAAGCTTATATTACACAGCATGAACGATACTGATAACGTTTTGATTATATAAATTGAGTATTTCTATACTCACCTTGTAGCAATAAACTGAGATTGTACCTGAATAAGGATGAATTTTAGACAATTGTGGGAGGGGCTTCAGTAAGAAGGTTAGGAGAATTAATACCGTTTGGGATGAGAGAACTGGGCCTTTAAAACAAATTGGTCTATTGCGCAATAATTTGCGACTTTCGTGTTGTACAACTCACATAACATGCTTTGTTTTCCTTTAAAATTAAAAATGTTTTTATGACCTTGAACACTTCCTGTTTGTTTGCATAGCATGTTGCACAAGGATGGTTTAATTAATTACATCACCTCATGAGAGTAAGAGTGCTATCACACCTCGGTACAAGGTGCAGTAACGTTCGGAAAAACAAAGATTGTAATTTGAGTAGTACAAGAATGACATCACAAATTATTGCGCAATGTACCATTTTAATTTGAGTGAATAAACGTCAACATTTAATATCTCAGCTCAGAAATGGCCTATGAAGATGAAAGTTGGACTGATAAAGTGTATTTTTCATGGTCTTTAATATATATTTTTGAATTTTTTGACTTTAGATACACTTTAAGTCAGTGGCGCTTCTCAAATCGCGGTCACACTATCAAACTATACAACAAATTCATATCGGATTCTGATCGGATTTTTTTCATGAGTTTGTGTACTTAATCTTCTCCATGTCTGATCGGAAAGAACAAAAAAATCAACCTAAAATAAATTTTATGATTTCTGTTTCATTATTTTTATTTCAGGACAACGAAAGGAATTTTTTACCGATTCGTTTCGTGACGTCAAATGACGGACAGCTTTTATCGTAATACAAAACGTACCAAAACACATCCCCCTAAACCCAACCAAACCCACCCAATTAAACCCAAGAAAACCAAACTAAACCCACCCAACAAAACCCAACCAAAACTGTCCGTCAGTGTTCAATCACAAAAAAAAAACATTTAACAGTTAACAGACCTCTTAGGCAAGTCATATGTATTTAAGTATGTGTTGATCTGATGTGTGTCTTTCCCATGCCATCACCGGTCGTGATAAACAATGCTGTTTCCAGCTCCTCGCTCATTACTCTGCAAAGACCAGCTGTATGTTTCTTTATAGATTTGTAAAGTCCTTTACAAGATTTGAACTTTTTCAACAGAACAAATCAAACTCCGCTCGTGTCATCGGTGTCTAGAAAAATAAGACCTAGAAACGTAAGACATATAGAGATACACTGTTAAAATGTTAGGCAAATTTTTTGACCAAAATTTTAACCAACACTGAGGAAATATTTTCTTGGTCAAATATTGACCAATCTCGGTTGGTTAATTGCTTTACCTATTGTTGGGCAATTTGTTTTACCCAATATGTAGTAATGTGAAAATTACCCAACTGGCCAGTTGGGCAAAATATTACCAATTATTGGTAAAACGATCAATTTCTCCTTACCCAGAAGATGGGTGTTGTTTCATTGTTTTACCTACTATTGTGAAACGCACACTGGAATATTCAGAGAAGGTACCTTCTACAAGTCTTAAAAGTTTCGGGCTTTTTTAAAGTCCTCCCGGTTTTTGTTTTCAATGTCCTCCCGGGCATTGATAATGCTAACAACTACAAATAGTAGTAGGATTTCAATTGTGAATTCATGTTCCACTATTCAGGGACATTAGTTTGTTATTATGAAAGATGAAACATGCACGTTTCTTCATAATATTTCATGTCCTCCTTCTTTATGCTGTATTGTACAATTGAGAAGCATGATTTTGTACAAGAAATCACCATCGGCAGCTTCAATTCATTTCAATTAGACCTGCATTAGGTGATAAACACAAATTCCATTTGAGAAATTCAGAATGCTTCATTCGGATGGAAGGTATATTAACCTGGTGTTCCGATAAATTTCATAGCATTTATACATCGAATTTCCTCTTATTGTCTTAGAAAAATTGCCACAATGTACGTGAGCGTTCTGCAAAATATTTACTGTGAATTCAAATTATTAGAAATAGCAGTTATAAATATTAAAAATCATTAATTGGCGGTACGTTAAACCATATACAGGGAGGTGTTATTAACACCTCCCTGGTTTAACCAACGTTGGGTAGAGAAATTAACATAATCATTTAACCAACGTTGGTCAAAAAGTTTCTTGGTTATTTTGCCCAATATTGGGCAAACTTTTAACCAACATCTACATTGCCCAGAAAATTTTACCCAACTTTTTAAGAGTGTACTGTAATGGGTGTATGATTTTTCCACGCAGGTGTCTGGAAAAGTAAGACCCTGTTAAAAATCCCCTTCATTCAGTTTTGGGTTTATTTTTGCATTAATTTTAGTCTGAAATATGTATTGCAGTATCTAAGGGGTTCCAGGCAACAACATAATTATGATTTTTTTTCTCTGGTTCTTACTTTTCTAGACACCCTCACAGGTGTCTAGAAAAGTAAGACCCCGATGAAAAATCCCCCACATCCAGTTTTGGGTTTATTTTTGTATTAATCATGGCTGAAATATGTATTGCAGTATCTTGAAGGGTTCCAGACAACCACATTATTAATTTTTCTGTGGGTCGTACTTTTCTAGACACCGACACAGAATCTTCTTGGTTTCTAATGCCGTGTACATCTTTTATTTTTCCAAAGTACTTCCGACCCTCTGGCAAAGGGCCGTTCGGCGAAACCAAACTTGAACTGCTTCCCAAAGAAGCTATAACGTCACTGAAGGACAACACTTACATCGAATAACCAATTTTGTCATTTTCATGTCACACAACCTTTAAATTGGTGAAGACTTTATAGTGTAAGGTAGGCTATAAAGAATTTCCACCAACACTATTAAAACAGTCCTTAAATGATCAGGGTCTTGCAACAAACTGTTGAAACTCCCTGATTGGATAAACCCCTTTAAACGAAACTGGGCGCGAAGCGTCAATCTTTACTCCAATGTGTGTGTGTGTGTGCGTGTGTGTGTGGGAGGGGGGACATGGTCACTTCAGTCAAAATTTTACTGTGTACAAATCTTTTGAGTCAAAAGAAGAAGGGGACCTGTCCCCAGTTCCCTCGTCCGTTTGACTCCAGGGATTTTGGAAGTTTCTTTGGAAGACATTTTGTCAGTTAGGACAGGTGATAAACAGCTCTTTAGAGTAGGTTTCAGATTACAAAACTTCTATTTTGAACGCTCGCAACACCCCCATATCTGTAAAAACGAGGCACTGCATAATTCAGTCATAGGTGCAGGAAGTGGAGGGGACGCTGGGGGCGACAACCCCCCCCCCCCCCCCGTCAGTGAAAATGAGGGGAGGAAGCATTCTTTCTCCCCCACTTCCCGGTTCAGGGTTTTTTTTTTCATTCTTCCAAATCTCAAAAGAAAAAATTTCCGACGCTCTTCGCTTGCCGCAAAATGCAATATGAAATGCATTAATTTACGCTCATAGATCAGTCTGGTAAGCTTTTCCAAGCCCTTGGAATGAAAAAATCGGATATTTACCATATCTGACACCGCATTATCAAGAGACACGGGCAGTTACCGGTATATTGCTATTTTTGTAAACTGTTCTTAATACAACTCAAATTTTCTGCAAAAGGAAGCTCTTGATTTTGAAATATTTTGTCTAAAAAGGACATCCAAGTTTGGGAAACTTTTGAGAATGTCATCGGAGAGTGTCACGGTTCGTAGGCATGTAGTAACAACGATTCTGTCAAGTTCGTGCAATCTTTCTTCGTGAAGCAGTTTATAGTTTGGTTTCGGGGCCAAACGGCTCTTTGCCTGTTTGCCAGAGAGTCGGCGAGACTACTTTAGAAAAAGCGATCATTCACAGATTTGCTACCAACCAATAAAGAGGGAGTTCAGATTCTTCAGTATCCCCCATCTCTTTTAATTTCCTTACAGGAAACCCAGAATCCAAAGCTTCATGCAACACAAGCTCCATATCTATATAAATTTGTTTAAAAAGGGCAAAAAATTCGGCTCGCTTCGCGCTCCCTATATTTGAACCCTTAATGCAGTAGATGGTCGCTCATAAAGCAGTGGTAAACTTTTCCCAGCCATTACAGTCCGTTTCCCTACTATATTTTCTTCAATATAGGCTTTTAATTTCTAAATATCTTGTCTAAAAAGCAAAAAAGTTTCGGAAGCTTTTTGAATGTCGCCTAGACGCCTAAATTGGAACTCCTCAGAAAACATAATGTAACAACAAGTGCGATCTTCAGTCGATATGCTATCTCATATGCTAAAAGGATTAGATTCTTTGATAGTACCCAACTATTCAAATTTTCCTACAGGAAACCCTGAATCTTAACTATTTTCTGGAATACAAGCTTTATATTTATAAATGTATAAAAAGGCCCAAACTTTCGGCGCGCTCCGCGCGCCTCAAATTACGTTCATAATACAGTAGTGTTCACTTTAACGAAAAAAAAAATCATTTTTTTTAAATTAAAAAACATGTTCTTGCTCGCATAAAAACGTACCTTTTGGTCAATGGGGTAGGGTGAGGTGCATGGTCCAAAATCGTTCCGCCCCTCCCCCCCCCCCCCCCACTTTCATTTGCTTCCCACGCCACTGGATAAAGTAGTAACCAATAGGGGTGCTTTCACACGAGTTATGACCCTCATTGAAGTGGAGGACTGCGTGACTTCGTGATGGCCTAAGCTGCTTGGCATGATTTTGACATTTTTGAAGTAGCGTGATTCAGTAATAAGACAAACAATTACCAATAGATTGGAGAGAACAGCTTCAGAATGAGCTTTAAATTATAAGGGTCTACAATTCGTATTCCCTTTAAGACTATCCCGTTCCTCCCATTTCAGGACTTTTATTGAAGCTGCTAAAACTTAACAGCCTGTTTGAGTACTGTGTATTGCTCTAACTGGACAAGAATTACACACTCGTTTTGTTTGCCTTTTGTAAATTAATTACATCCCGTAATTTTTCTCTTCGGATCAATGCGATCTGGATGAGAAATTCATAGAAATAAACGATATTAAAATGGCTTCCTGCGAGATATAGCAATTATGGCGGGAATTCTCTCCGCAAATGTCTTGTGTACTTTCCTTCGTGACAACACTCGTAGATACATTGTGTACATCTTTTTGTACCAGCAATCACCCTCGGGAGTTCCTATGGATTCCATTGTGTCACCCCAGTCCTAGCCATCGATTTGCTTTTATTTACTCCCATCGTCCTTTGCGTCTCTGCTGACAACGACTGTAAACCAATAGCAAGCATGCATGTCTACTGTCGGCCGGCAGATCTTCACGATTCCCTTTGTATTTCTGTGGGTTGTGTGTATTTACTGTGTGGCCGTGTGGACATGCGAATGCAGTTTATGACTCGTCTATCTCTGCATGTCTGAGACCAAAGGAAATTTATAAAACCGGCAAGAATGAAAACCCTTTTGAGAAGGAGAAACGATTTTTAAGTGGAAGTTCAAGCTTTTTCTTTAAATTATCGCTTCCTTCGTGGTTTTCACTATGAAATAATTCATTGGAACTACAATCCAGCAACGTTATTACTCGGATATAGTGGATTAAGTTCGAACGTGTAACCTGCATAGATAGGCTAAACTTAAAGAGGTAAGTAAATCGTTTTGGAAGTTACGCACTTCGATAATAAGGAAAGGAGAGAAAATTACTCTCAATTAATTATATCTCAAATATTTATGCTTTGTTTTCAAATTCTTTTCATAAGTCATAGCAGTTGTCGTACGATAAAAGCTACCCGTATCGTGAATGCAGTTATGTCTAACTGCTGTGCTGTAATGTAAGGTTGCTTTGTACTGAGCTCCATATATATTTCTTACTTGCTAATTACTTACAGACTTACAATGTCTATTTATTTTTTATAATTTAAGTTTCTATTCTTAGTTTCAGGCCAACAAATTAAAATGCAGTTAATGTGATTTAATATGTTATTCTAGGCTAAACATGTCTTTCAATGGAGTCTTCAACAAGAGGAAACGGAAATAGAGTACCGTGCATTCCTGGGCTCTGTTGGTGGCCGTGTAAAATATGTCTTATTTAGTTTTTACAAAAATGCAAACATTACGGTTTTTGGTGAGCTGTTTATAGTAAGGTATTGACTTCGTTTTTCAGTTTGCTGAGTATATTTTCTAATGCTTCTGCTTTAGCACATATGAAGCAGTCAAACACATGGATTGAAGGTTTTGTATTTATTTTTTTTTTGGTTTATCACAACACAAGATAAAAACAAGTATCACAAAGTAAATAAGTAACAGAGAGCGTGAAAGGAAGTTCACTTAGAAACCCTCGAGGGCTTGTCGGGAAGTGACACTCCCTAGAAAAAATAAATATATATATATAAAAAAAATCCTTTACATTTGTTGGTTTGTTCATGGAACTGCTACATAAATGTCCATTAACACATGCAGATATAACAAAAATGTCAATGAAGTCATTATCACTACGGAAAACAACGTATGTTACATCCACTCACAATGTTACTCACTAATATACGCATACTACACTAAAAGTCATTGTATGTTGCATGGTACGATGGAAATTGAAAATGCGACTAACGACAGATTTCGAATCAGTAATAGGCCCATAGTTGGCCTATCTTACCTAGAAAAATTAGCCTTCGGATAATTCAGTATGAAGGATTATAAACGTGGTTCTTGGATGATCACTATTTTGTAGAGACACAATCAACAGTGTTTAACATTTTTCGGTTTTTATATATAACATGAATCACTTTGAAATGATATATCAAAAAAAAAATACCTACCAACACAGGTTAATACTTCCTGCGTTTTCCATTGAGTGAAAAAATAAACGATTAAAAAATTAAAAATCGCAATATTGTTTTAGACACTAAAATGCATTTTTTCTGATAAAATTGAGCATGATATGGAGATGGCGTGTGAAGGCATCCATATTTACCAGGAGGAGAGGTGGTCGAGAATTATTTCAGTTTCGTGCCGACATTACATAACGAAAAGGAAAAATGTGACGTCACCTTACTCTGGCAGTCTGGGTAAATGCGTAAGGCTTTTGATTTCTCTTTATGTGTTTATTGAACCTGAATAAATAGTAAATGGTAGATAAAATCTAATAATTCATAAAGAGCGGGTGGCAATTCTACGAATTTCGTTAGTAACAATATCCACAATGACGTATATACAGCAATAAATATGACATAAAGTTAGAACAGAAGTGTTTTACCTTAAGGAACTGCCCAGTAATATTAACATATCCTGCCCGATGATGTTATTTAAATAAGCAACGTAAAAGGAAACACCAACAAACCGTTAAAGGCATCAAATGCAAAATTTAGACATTTTCCGTCTTTATCATCGTCTATAACACAACCAATTAAGCATGGTAGACAAACAGTGACGGCACCATTATGTCAAGGTTGGGTCAAACTAAGGACAACGGATACCGTTGAAGGTAAAAATTTTGAGCCTAGCGCGAAACCGAGCCCAAAGTACCCGTTCCTGGGGGTGGAGGTCTGAACTCTGAGGTTTTAGCATATCTCTGGATGAAAAATCAATTAGTCTCTGGAGGGGTTTATGATTTATTTTTCAGTTAAACCAACTCCTAACTGATCTAACTTTGACAGGGGCAATTGGAGGACAAGGAGAAAATCTGGGGGTGTCATTTCCGGCTGTCTGAGGGGTCCAATTTTTCAAAATTTTCTGTGCTCTCGGCACCACCTAATTGTGGAGTTTGACTAAGGTGCTCTCGGCAACACGTAATTGTGGAGTTTGGCTTAGATAGTCCCTAAAATTAACAAAAAATATCCGACATCTGTACAACTGGTCAATAGGAAACCTTCTACCTTCTGAAAAGGCCCCCAAATATTTCTATAATTACAGGATGTTTACAATGAAAAAGAAAACAAAACAAATACATACTTTGATAGCCTCGATTACATTAGGTCAGGAAGGGGGAGATTTCTACCCATTAATTTTGCATATCGAAAAGTTTTGTACAAAAACGATCATTTGCTCATTCTCTATCGAAAATTTTTAAATGTTCTAATTAAGGTAAGCTAAATCGATTATACTTTGGAATGATATGTCGAGGTGAGAGGAACTCATGAAATGCCGATTTTCATTCGAAATACATGATTTTTGACGATTTCAAAATGTTGTGACGTCATAACTTGGGGAATTTCCCAAAATAATGAACCACTTTATGCCTTTACTTCACGCGTTTTACGACTAAAATATAGATCCAAATAAAACCAATTCTTCTCCTCCTGTTACCTGTGATATGCAGCTCACAGAAACGCGTTTAGCTGTTTAGCCGTGTCAATCTATTTGTGGCTAGAAGTGTTAATCCTCTAAATTGTTGTAAAATTGGGATGAAAACGCCTTTTTAGCCCATAGACATCAAATCCCAAAATTAATGATTTACGACAAAATTAAGGGGTGTGTCCAGTCAAAAAAACATTCACTAGATGTGCAATAATATGAACATCACAAATCCAGTTTAGCCAGACCTTAAAACACAACCTCGAATGCTACATAAAGCGAAAAACCTAAAAATGCAAAATACGCCCGCACACTGTAACGCATTTGCAATGTTTATGAACGAAACTTTTCGATATTTGAAGGCTATACTTGAAGGGCAAGAGCAGTAATCCCAAATTGAAGTAGTGTAGTAGACTGTCCAGTTTCATGATTGGCTGTTGGGAGTCATGTGACACTGTTTTTTCTCTTCAAATGTGAAATTTACCAGAAATAACTGCTTGGTTTACCTTGAATATGCAATAGTAAAGTCGTAAAATCTAATGACAGATACTTTGAAGTCAAATGAGACGAAAATTGTGCTATTTACCCTTTTCTTCAAAATAAGTTTGGGGGACTGCTCTTTACCTCTACTAAGATTTTACCGACGGTTACATCAATTTCATAGTCCACTGGGTCGATTAGAGCATTCGACTTGCAGACAGGAGGCCTGGATTCCAACTTCTGGCATAGTCAAACCGAAGACTTTTGAAAAAATGGAACCTACTGCCATTGTACTTAGGGTTCAGCGTATGGCAATGGGTAAAGAAATCAACTCAATGAGCCACAGCTGGGAAGAACGCAGTGGTCGGTCCGACTTAAACCATTTTGTGAAAAAAAACTGGGCCGTAAATCATCGTCTAACAACCAAGTTCAAGGCTATACCAGAAAATGATAGTCGAAGTCGATGACTGCGATCCTTTGCTAAATTGATCAGGGTTAGGGCCCATTTTAGAATCCACGGATCGTATACACGAATTCCGTTGACAAATTTTGTAGCCCATTTGGGTCCATCTCTTCACTCCTAACGCCTGTTTGGATCATTAATAGTTGTATTCAAGTTAAATTAAAACCTGCAGATTGTTTGCTTCCATTCATGGTGGAATTACGAAAAGTTCGGCTGATGACCCTCAGCAATTGCCCGTCATTATTTCAAGTTGGCGGCTGGATTCAAAGCCATAATACAAGGTTTAAGTTCGCATGGAGTTGGCACTCCCGAGTACCAGATTTTTTCCTTTTCTTGAAAAACCTGAGTGTTCTACATAAGTCTAAAGGTACGTTCACACTTGTCCGGCAGCGGCAACGGCAACGGCAGCGGCAACGGCAACGACAACGGCAACGGTAACGGCAAAAATATCCCACACAATAGAAAATGAAAGACTGTTCACACTAGCACGGCAACGGCAATGCGGCAATCCGGTAAAAATGCGTCCGGCAAAAAAGTAATCGCACATGGAGCGATTCAACGCCATTTGCCGTACGGCAAAAAAACCTACCAACTTCAAAGTGCGCAAGCATCTGCCTGTCTGACCAGTGGGAGCCAACGGTACGGGGACAGGGACGTTCTGTGATATCCCGACAGAAATAGTGCACAAATTATTTGGATGCGTACAACTATACAAGATGCCTCAAAGATCTGTTTTATCTGACCAGATTATAGAAAAACTTGCCATTCTTGTCCAAAAAGAATCATTCATATACGATGTGACAAATCATGGTTACCATGATAAAGTAAAATATTTTAACATGTGTGAAAAATAGCAAAAGAAATGGGAAATCCCCAATTCAGTGGTAACTTTTTATATCATTTACGTTGATAGCAGGTATTGTTAATAGAATTATAACAGCAAGCCATCAGTCATAACTTTTGTTTTGTCCGTGATGTAACGTATGCCAGACTTGAAAAAATACATGATTAGGCTATAAATTATTTCCTCGTAAGTACAGACCTATCTGCATTGCAATGTTTATTAAGGAACATGGGTCGCTCATTTTTTTCCTTAAAACGTATGCCTATTTTGCCTGGCCGGGCCTGACTTCTAACTCAGACAAGCATAATGCAGTCACGGTGGCAAAGGAAGAATATGAAAGTGGTGTGTGTGTGTGTGGGGGGGGCAATTTTGGACTATGCACCTCACCCTACGCCATTGACCAAAAGGTCCACATTTGATGCTGATTTTTCGCTATTTCTAGAACAAGAAAGATTTTTTGAAAATTAAATGCTACACCTTATTTTTTTCCAATGAAACTGCGCACTGAAAAAGATGGGAATATTCGTTTTTTGCCAGCCATGCTGTAATAGATAAGTAAGTATATCTATGCCATCTGCAACAATGCGACAGTGGCTTAGCTAGACTTTTTCCGGGGGCATTTTCTGATAACACTGTCACGAAAGTATTTGGCTCGAGTTCTGTTCAGATTTAATTATTCTGCTGTAACCATTTTTTCCTCTCCCGCCCTTTCTTCTGATCTAGTTGATACGCAATTGCCATTAAAAATATCAGCTCCTCATCAATGTCTGCCATGTTCGATAATCAGATAATGGAACCAGGGAGGTGTGATTAGTTAAACCTCCCTGATGGAACAAATTTGTCAGGTTCAAATTCCAGTCAGTATCATCCGGTAAAATTTTTACCGTATGCGGTAATAATTTTTGCCGACATATGTGAACAGCTCTGCCGGATTGCCGTTGCCGTTGCCGTTACCGTTGCCTCTGCCGCTGCCGCTGCCGCTGCCGTTATATGTGAACGCACCTAGTATCACCTCCGCCCGCCAGGTTACCGGAACTCACGGGATGTGGAGAGTTGGCAACGTAATTACGGTTGTAGACAATGTCTAGTAGCAAAACAGACTTCAAGCTTGTGCATGGGATAAAACTTACCCAGGTGAGCGAAGAAGACCAATCGCGATCGAATGGTTGATTGAATCACATGTGGGTAATCATGTGGGTTACTGGGCAACAAAAGGACAAGTCTACACTAATGTAATTAGGCTATTACATTCTGAGTTTACCTTTAACTTTACCGGTTTACTTTTTGTAATCCCTTAATTTGGTGGGTAAAATGCATAGGCTTTATCAAAGTCATTAGTTCAATGGAAGTACTACCTCGGAGGTAGTATTCCATGTTAGTTCTGAGCCAAAACTGAGAACGGAGACCGTAGCAAATCTATGTGATAACTGTCAAACTTTTCATTATAGGCCTACGGCACTGAGTGTGGAAGACCGGCAGACGGAGTTACCGTTTCCTGGTAGGACTAAACCTAAGTAAATGCATGTGATTCCACAAGGCAAAAGGCAAAATACGTTCTCCTTTGAGGAAGCCTAACAAACCAATAATATTAAACTTGATTGATTGGTCTGCTAATCGGATACGCTCCTCTTCATGAGGGACGAAACGGTTACGGTCCAAACAGTGTCATATTGGGGCGTTAATTTGTATAAGGGTGCCTCATCATTTTTTACCCGGTTTTCAAAAGATGTGAAAAAAAAAAATCAAAGTAAACATAAATTTCTCAAATACTGGGAAACATGTACTCCGACTTCCATAGCTCCTCCAGAATTTCCACCCATATAGGCCTACATGCAGTGACACGCAGCACCATACAGCCCACTAAGACAAAATCAGAAAACGCAACGAGCCGGAGTGACTTCGGTGAGAACCGTAGTGTAGGCCATCTTGAACTTGAGTTGGAACCAAGTTTAACTTGATTAGATTTTCTTTGGACTCGAGATAGGCCTATTGCTGTGGTGGGACTGCGATTTCTGAAAAAAAAGCGAATTTCGAGGACAACGGTTAATGTTTCGCGTGTTTCCTTATTCCATACTGATGGAAATCGCTTGATCCATTATCACGCATATTGGCCTTTGACTAAATAGTTTGTTAATTGACCGTAAGCATCATTCCGATGTCAAATTTCGTTTTTGCTATGCCGCACTCAGAGTCAAGCCAGTCAGGCCGCACAAGCAGATAAGGTTAAGTACTACCCCGTCCCCCCCCCCTCCCCCTTTGCTAGGAATCATTTGCTATGATACTTAATAATGACGATGTTTATTCTTGTATTTTTATGTCATGATGTAGTCCCATGTATCTTAGAAAGGCGGAAAACTATTTGCTTCCACGATCTTGTTCGTATTAGCGCAAAGCAGGATTTATTTCTGAAAACTTTCCCCGAGTCCTGCTGCCATGCTCCGAAGGTGAGTCATTTTGTAGCATGATTAGGCCTACTTCACCTGTAAATTGCATGGCTTCAACTGACTCTGCGTAGTGACGTCACCGTGGTAAATAAATCCTTTACATGTAGAAATCTGCAACTTGTGGCAAGCTCTGCGTGTCGTTTCTATGAGCGAGGAAACTCTATCATAACAACAAGACGCGCTTCTATCGAAATTTACTATCAAATGATGTTTTGTACGTATGTAGAATGTAGCAGCAACACACAGAGTGTATGTACTGAAGAATTGCATGAAATAGATATGCCGTGCGTGTTCACACAATCGACTGTTGTAGTGAAGCATAAATTGGAACAGTTATAAAGCCTACATTTCGTTCTGAACTTGGAGTTTAAGTGTATTAAAAAGGAACAAGCCATTGGGAAGATTCACGAGAGGTTTGTGTGCTGTAGTAGACCTCTGAACAAACTGAAAAATGTTGAAGTAATTGGTAAGTCATTCGTCTTACGTTGGCCAAGGAGCAATTGAGTCGACTAACCTACACACAACTCTTGAGCTTCATCCCATGCAAAGAGCAGAGCATGTTGCACGATTTGCAGATGAACTGTTGAATACTGAGTTAGTGTACGTAGCCTTTCATTTGAAGCGTTTAAAAGACTGACGTAGGCCTAAGCCTTGTTTTGAAGTAAAAAAGATCGGTTTTTGTAGTAGTTTGGGTTAATTTACGAAGTGCTATACTGCTATTAACCAAGACTAACTGTAACGTTAGTCATAGTGTTAGAAGGAAGGGCCCGGAGAAAATGATGACAGCTCAAAATCTGACAAAATCATTTTATATTTTAAAATCACTCTTTCAGGAGTAGCCTAGGAAATGTTTGGGTGACCGACTTGAAGTATCATGGTTGTACCGTGAATCGGTCACTCAATGGAAGTTTCACCATGTAAATTCTCTTTTGAGATAGCCTAAGTAATCAATTCCAATTTAATGTAGGCCTAGCAACGGAAATTTACCAAAAATGTATTTACTTAAGGGAAATATTAAATTCACATTTGAACCCATGTTCTAACAAACCTTCCTTCTAAAAACCCTTGGAGTGAGAGTGTATTTCTGGTAAAAAATTTTAAGAAATGAAGAGGTTCCTAACACAAGTCATGGGTGCTTTTAGTTTGGCAAGTGTACAGTAGGCTACTTTGAGTTGGTCACCCAAACTTATGGTACACCTAGGCCCTATAGATTTTGCAATATTTTGAATAAAATTATATTGTCAAAATAAAGAAAAAACAATAAATTGTGGAAGAATATTACTATCAGTGTACCATAGAAACATTTAAAAACATTTTTGCATTTTGAGTCATGTCTGAAGTCATAAAAGGGTGACATAAGGTAAAGGCTAGGCTGGGCAAATTTCCTCGTAAAACCGGGCTAAATTTTTATTTTTTTTACAGATATTGAGCTGTTGTCATTTTCTTCTCAAGTTCCTTGGGTAGATTTTTTTCATTTAATGTCAAAAGTACCGAGATGATACTTTTTATAGGCAGTGACCGACTCAAGGTACTGACCGACTCAATTACTTACAGTCACTAACAGAACAATGGTCCGTTCTTGTTTCCTGCAGGGTGAGCAGGCCTATTTGCGCCAACTAAGCAAACAATCTCTTGCGGTTAAATGACGTCAAAACAGCGGCCAGTTCGTTCCCTGGTCTTTACACCAGTATTCTAGTCCAGTTCGTTCCGCCGTTCTTCAAGCGGACACTGGCAGATTTTCTCTTGCTGTAGCAAATATGAAATAATCTTGAGTCAATCACTTCATATGGAGAACCAATAAAATCCCATAATTACCACACTTAAGGCAAGTTTTTCAGATAATGATGCAGAACTAGGCCTATGTCTAGCCCTTTCCTATCAGAATTCTTTTTTAGAACTGGTTCTGGTTGGATACTACAAGCAGTTCTCCACAAACGGGATATACGGTTGTAGGTGTGTAACGGCTAGCGGACAAGTCAATTAGATCGGATTAATACTTTCAGATCTCCTCAAAGATGTCAAGTTCAGTTTACGTATTTGATTTCTAAAAGTTTCAATAGATGGGGAGTTCCTTACGGCTGAGGGTAAGCAATTCCACTCTGCCACTGTCCTAGGAATAAAAGAGAACTTATAACAGTCCTTTTTTACAGCAGGGTGATGAAAGGAGATCGATGAAGACTTGCGAGTGGAAATTCATACAGTGAAAGACATTCTCATAATTTTTAGTAATTTGTGCAAAGTTGTGGTTCATACTGTAGTTTTGTCACAACTTGAAAATTTGGCCATGACAAATATTTTTGCTTTAAACATCAAAAATATGATGACAAATAATGGGTTTTAATGTTGTTTGAAGAATATTCATAGCAGGTTATTCTGACATTGCATTCACATGGCACTTACATGCTGCATTAGCTTTTAGAAGGTAGTGATCGACTCATGATAGTGATTGACTCATGATAACTTACTTTATGCCCCACATAAGAGTAGGCCTACATTTTATGAGCAAAAAATGAAGGCACAACTTAATTTCTAACCCAAGTCCCAAATGCTTTTGATTCAAGAAGTGTTCTCTGAGTCAGTCACCTAAAAAGAACTTGCTTTTTTAAAGATCAAAAAATCCTGATGGTGCTGTAATAGGCAGTGTCTAACTTAAGGCAAGATCACCATACATTTGCTGGATCATGACCACTACATGTCCCGTTGTTCTCTTCCATTATGAGGGGAAATATGGTAAGTGATGTGTGGTTCTCAAAATTTATATTTTTAGACAATTTTAAAAACCAGGGTTATACAATACAATCATTGCTGTACCATCTTGAGGACAACTCTCATATGAACTGTTATTTTTTTTAAGAATAATGTATCAAAACTCTGTGATTCCTAGATTTGTGATGTACTATTCTGGCTGGCATTTAGTGGCCAAGGTTCCACTTGCCAAACCAAAGGCACTTGAAAGTTGAAACTTTGTCAGGATTTCAAATGTTTGTACCAGACATAGTACTTTCACTTCGAGGACTACAGAAGGAAAATTTGCAAGAACATGGAGTAAAATATAATTTGAATATTTCCTTTAAATATATCTTGGTGAAATTTCCATTGAGTAACTGGCTGATGGTGCAACCATGCAAGTTGTGGAGAAAAGCATGCATGATAGTTATTTAATTTAAGATCAAAATTTTGCTTCAGAAAGTAAGACAACATGTCATATCAATTGTGAGATACCTACATTACTTTACATACATGAGTTGGTCCATCAATATTGTGAGTGGTGTACATGCCATACATTTTCTACGCAGTGGCAGACTCGGGATATGGTCACTATATTTAAAAATGGGAATTGGCTGTACATATTTTTCTTTGATTTTCAAATGAAGAAAAGTTTTCTTTGGTATTTGTCTCAAGTATTAGGGGGACATTTAATGTGATGTCTCCTCAAAAATATTTAAGGACATGTTCCCCCTCTCCCCTCAATGATCACTCAGTGTTGGGGTAATCATAATCAGTAATCTTAATCAATTGCAATCGAATACACATTTTGAAGTAGTTGTCGATTGCTTTTGTGAAAATTGCAAATTGAAAAGTCGTAATTGATTACAAGGGCAAAGTTATCACAATCTTGGTTTTATTTTGAGTCCGATACAGCAAATACAGTACAGGTAGGTCAACATCATCAAGGCCCACATGTCTACCTGCTCACTAGAACCATCAATTGGGGAAATGTGTGGAGTTTACTGTACCTTAGTCTTCATGACTAGTTAGTTAATTAGTTAAAGTTTTACTGCCAAGTTTCCAACCCATTGGTTCAAGTCAGCCCTTTTTTAAGTCTTCATGACAGCTGTTACAGTATTTCAGTGGACTTCAACTGTTCACTGGGTGGAGAAATTTATCTGTACTCATGGGTAAAAGAGCATCCTGGTACATTTGGCCTTGTGACCTTAGTCGCAGGAAGTTTCAGTTTTTCCCAACTTGTCTATTTTAAGAACTTCTACTATATCAAGCCAGTTGTTCAAAGTCTTTCAGCATTTACAGGGCTTGAATTACATTGTATGTTGTGTTGCCTTCTTGCCCTGTTAGACAACCCATCTTCTAAACTACTGCAAGTAATTTTTGTTGCCCAGTATAGGCTTGATTGTTGCCTCAGTTAGAGGACATCGACAATTAAGAGAAATTGCTCCGCAACCTTTTTTTTTTCTTTTATTTTGGTTCATGTTATTCCTTGAAAACAACTTAAATGGTAATGTTACCTTAATTAAGTTGTATCATCATTATCTATACAGTGCAGTCATGTACATTTACTAATTTGTTTGTGCAATGTAGTGGGCCAGTCTAAACTCAGTCACTTTCAACTTGCAAAACACTGTGCATTACAGCTATGTCCTGGTATTACATGTCAACAGAACTTTTGAGGAATCACACAATGTTGACCTTGCAAATTCATTTTCAGTTGGAACATTTTAGCCAATGGTACACTGATGCATTTTGTTAATCTGCTCAGAGGCTCTTAGGAAATTTTGCTAGCTAGTAGAGTCTTCTGCTGATAACTTGACAAAATTAGCAAAAAGCTTTGCCTGCTGAGACAGTGCTGTGAAAGGCCATTACTTCTGTAATGACCTCTGACTGTGCAGATTTGTAATTCTCAACCAGTTCATTCCCAAGAGCCTCTCACTCAAAGCCTATCGTGAATGTAAGATGAAGTCACCCCAATTTAATTATTATACCCTGGTATCCTTATTCATGAATAACTCTTTTAAGTAACAACAACAACTTTGTCTTTGAATTTTAAAATTTGTGAATAGTAACCAATTGTTTGTTAGATAAATGTTTTGGAGCATTATGAAATCAATACTTACCATCTGGATAGTGAGACAATTGCTTGATAAATTGAATTCCCCATGAAGATTTACTTGCATTGACACCAATCAACCGTTCATTGACTGGCAAAAATAGTACTGTTTAAAAAGTTGTATGATTTGCAGAGTAGGTTAACCCCAGGCTTGCTGTATGAGGCCATGTTTTAAAAAGTAAGCCAATATTCAACTTTAAACTAATATTTAAGGCTTGTAAACAATACATTATGCCTTCTGTTGCCACACACACAGAAAAATAACATAACACTTTTTCAAAACAATTTGAAAATTGCATTTGACTTCACTTTTAGGCATAAATTTAGTTTATACAATGCGGTACAAAGAAAATTACACCTACCATTTTCAGTGTGTGCTGGACTTTTTATACCCAAATGGATTGATTTCATGTCATTCTCTACAGAGATATTCGAAACAAAATCCCTGTGTGGATAGATTGGATGCCTGATTGAGGCCATGCTGTGGGAACTAGCAATTTGGTCATGAAGTTGTCCTCATTTGGGGTGAACTGCTGATGCATAAATACCATTTACACATTCACAAGTATACAGATGAAGTCAAGTCTAAGTCGAAAGTGTAACACACATGTAGAAGGGCTGGTATTGATTGGAATAATGAATTGTTGGGGCCACATTTCAGCTTCAGTCCAGTACAATCTGCTTCTAAGAACTTGTCAAGAAAAGTGTCAGGTCTTTCCTGAACTTTTTGTCTTCTATATTGTGAAAGGGAGCCTTATTGTAGCTCTTCTCAATAGATGCATTATAAATATAAATTTTAATAGTGCATTTAAAATGGCAGAGAACAGACCAGTGAAATAAAAGAACCAACTCATCACAGGCTATTGAACCTATCTCAGGATGGCTTTTTGTGGCTGTTGTGCAGAAACTAAAACTGTGAACAGAAAATATGCCTTGCATCGAATTTTGTTTGATACCACTATTTTTCTGTTCTGAAACTTTTTCAGCATATTATAATATCTTAGTATCTGCCAAAGTTGTGGAGTTGCTTATGTTGAAAATGATTCACAAGTGGATGCATAATTTATATTCAGTATGTAATTATGACCTTTATTTGTTAAATACACTTCTTGATCTTCTTCAGAAGATGAAATCTCTAACCTGTAAGCAGATTTAACTATGATGGAGAAATACATCATGTAAATCTAACAAACAAAAGAAAAAAAAACCCATTTTCATACCTTTTTTTCAGCCACTGATGATAAACTATGGTCAATTATGTACAGTATGGTTGAATATCCATGGACCAAATGACATGTGAGAATCATAAGCAGTTCTTTTGGCCAAAATCACACTATCCTGTTGATTTTTAGAAATTCAAATTCAGATTCATTTATTTATAAAGCGTTAAATCTGTAAAAACATACATTCTAAAATGCTGAACAAAAGCAGCAGACACAATTAAAAGCCAAAACATAGCTAAAATAGTGAAACCCCTAAAATGCAGAAAAGTACAGTAAAGAAAAGTAAAATAAAATATGTAAAACTTAAATTTTAAAAATTTGGTAATAAGATGAGTCTTCAGATTTTGTTTAAAAACCTCAAGGCTGTGCTGAGAACGAAGTTGCAGTGGGAGTTGACTCCAAGGCTGAGGAGCATACAGAAAACAGGGAAGGCACGACCACCAAGGTTGAACATCTAAAACTAGGGGTGAATAGTTTGAAATCATCTGGGGATCATAGGTTATAACGAACATTAGTCGGCACTTCTATCATTTCTTCAAGATACTTAGGGGCCATTTTATTCAGAATTTTAAAAACAATAAGTAATACTTTAAAATGAATGCGGAGGTCCACTGGTAACCAATGTAATTGGAAAAGGGCTGGAGTAATGAGATCGAATTTTTTAAAGGGACAATCCTCTCACCCCAAACTACACTTCTAGTATAGGGTAACAGAAACTCACAATTGGTTCAGCTTTTTGATTGACTGCTAATTCAAACAATGCAGAGTGTCAAAACTTATATTACACAACACGAACTGTTCTGATAGTGTTTTGATTATACACATTGACCTTTTCTATACTCACCCTGAAGCAATAAAATGAGATTGTGTCTGGATGAGGGTGAATTTCAGACAATTGTGGGAGGGGCTTAATTAAGAAGGTTAGGAGAATTGGTGCTGTTTGGGATGAGGAAATTGGGCCTTTAAGACATAAAACAATTCTAGCAGCTGAGCTGAGAACACGTTGTAATTTCTTAATTAAATAGGAGGGGGAACCATACAAAAGACTATTACAATAATCAATCTGACTGGTAATAAAAGCATGGACGAGAGAACATGCAGCATCATGAGTAAGATATTTACGAATACGAGCAATATTATGAACAGTATAAATATAAATTTTAATAGAAGCGTCCGTCAGCCGATTTAACGTTCGGTCTAGGATCAGGGAAACAGGGTTTGATTCAGGATGGCAGGAAAAGCTGCTGTTCTGCCCTGAGTGTTAAGATGTTTCTGGTTTTGAAGACGAAAGTACAAGGGAATTAACCCAGACAACCCATGTACCGCCCTGTCTCTGACTGAACGTGAAATCGGTTGACCGCTGTTTGGAAAATAAACAGGACAGGGTGATGCTCATTTCTGTTCATGCGCAGTCCAGTTTGTTGCAGCACCTTCCGTTCTCTGTGTCTTTTGAACAAAAATTGAAAAGTGTCTTTCTTTCATGAGCAGGTGCGGATCCAAGGGGGGCTTTTATGGCCTCGGCCCTCCCTTTTTCACTAGATCAACAATAAACCATGGGAAATTAGCAGTGCAAATCCCTGACTGAAGTATACTGCACTTTAGAAAACCGCAATCAGAAAGCGTACAACAGCAACGCTACCGTGTGCTTGCGGCCATGAACACAGTCGGAACAATGGCGTAGCTACGAGGCGGGCAGGGGGTGATTGCCCCCTGGCTCTAAAAAACGGAAATTTGGCATTTGTGACACCAGTCAGCTACAGTGTGGTCTTCCCAACTTTTTTCGTAGAAACCCCAGTTTTCTCCAACACAAGCTTCATATTTGTGAAATGTTTCCAAAAAGCGGAACTTTCCGCACGTCGTAAATTGCATTTTCTTATACAGTAGTGCTCGGTCATCTGGTCATAGATGAGATTGAAAATTTTCCGAGCTCTGGAAAGATAGAATCAGAAAATTTCCATATGTGACACCAGATCAACAAGTGACACCTGCAACTACAGTGCTGTTTGCATAAAGTTTCTTTGAAAAAATTGCAAATCAAATTTCTCCAAGCTTTTTATTCTGAAATTTTTTGTCAAAAAAGGAAGATGAGGTGTCAGAAACGCAAAGTATCGTCGGAGAGCCTTAATTCTTAGGCCATTGATAACTACCCTATCTACGATCCTCAGTGGCCGTTCAGTCTCAGATTTGCCAATAAGAAGTGCATGGAGATTCGCCAATAATCCCCTTTTCAAATTTTCAGGAAATTTTTCTGCAATAAAAGATTCATATTTTTCAAATATTTCTTTTAAAAGGGCAAAAACTCCGGACGCAAATTACTTCTTTAACATATTGGTGTAGTCACACTTTAAAAAAAATAAGCAAAGTCCCTGGAAAATGTTTACATGTGGGCCTATAGCCTATGCCACTGCGTCAGAATGTGCAAGTTTAACTAATGAGTATATTGGCCGTAGCATCAGTGACTCGAGTGAACATGACTTTCGTAATAGGCTGGATATATTATCTTGGGCAGTTGGGGTGACACTTCGCTTGCTATCTGTGACGCACATATTTGCATGGACTATTCTATATAGTCTTCAGTATTTCGGCCGTGAAAAGAAGGGTGTTTTGTAGCACCTGCGTACACAATTTTAATTGATTGGTGCTTTTTATATCTGATGTCAGATTTTATCTTCAGGTCTACTTAAGCGACCCTCAAAACTGCATACAAGCAAATATATTTTCAATGTTAATAAGAACTCTTCGTTGCATTCTTTAACTAACCTCGGACAGGCTGTGTCTTCTTTCATTAACGGTGCCCCAGAAAGACGTGTCACATACTCCTTGTAGCAAAATTATTTTACAGCTTGCTAGCAAAAATTAGCCAGCAGAACTATCAGCAGTAGTCAGTTACTTACGCATTGGTGCAGCAGACACATCAGCTCGTAGAGATAAAGAATATTGAAGTGTGCCTTGGCCTGTTGTCACAGCAACTTCATTTTCCTAATTGCTCATCACCATTGTTACTTTGATTTTTGTCTATACTTCTATTCTTCAACTTCAGTCTGAATGGCTTAATTACCAAGGACTCTGTGTACCATGCATGAATGCGACATGCATTTCGTTCCAAAGGCGATGAAAGAAGACAGTTTGGCAACAGCCATCCAGATATTCTTGTCGACGGCAAGTTTCTAAAAAAAAAAATAATAATAATAATAAAATAATTTTAAAATGACAATTGTACGTGGGTAACAGTCGTTGCTCCGGCTTCGGAAATTGCATAATATAAAGAGAACAGACAAATACCTGCAGCATTTGCTCGAAATTCAAACATCGGTTACCTGCACTTTGAAGGTAGACATTATATAGTGCTTTTACGTTACAGCACAATTGGGAAACCACGCTCACTGCGTGGCGAAAAAAGAAACCACGGGCCCGTTCCACAAAGAGTTACGCACGATCTTAAGTATGATTTACTGTTGGCTTAAGTATGGTGAATCAAACTTAAGATTGTGCCTAACTCTTTGTAGAACGGCCCCCAGTTTTATAATTACACTCGTTGATAGTCAGCTGCTTCTCAGCTAGCTACACTAAAATACGTATTCCCGTCACCAGGGGCGTGGTAGGGTTTGTGACTGTGTTTCCTAAACATTTTCGTTTACGGATATTTATAAGACATGCGACACTCATGTTGTGTTTGCTTTCTTGCCCCATCTTGGCCCATACATGACAAGTGGAAGCCCTTTTCCCAGTCGAATACCATCAGGATGCAAACATTAGACCTACATACTCTTCCCCCATATGACATGGAGTGTACTCGTAATGATTTGATACGTAATTGTTCCAATGAACCCAACCAAGAGTACATTAGAATTCCATGTGTAAGAGGTTTACTTTTCGTACACAGCTCAAAAGTAATGAAAAATTGCAGTCATTGTATTTTTCTCTAGAAAACTGTTCTATGTGACCTGTTTCTGTCGCAGTTCATGTGTCGTATGAAACCACATGGATCAAAGCCTTTGGTTTTGTTATAGGGTCAGAGTACTTCAAATGAAGGAGGGATTGTTGGGCCCAAGATCAACTATGGTCCTATTGTGTATGCGCATATTTGAAAAATCCCCATGAAGGGGCCTGGTTTCATCCTGTGGGATTCAGCATCACAGATTGTTGTTCACGAAGCCGGGTGCCTTGTTGTTCCTTTCATTTAAGCATGGAATTACCAAATCGGTGTTGGAAGCTTCTTGGTTTAAGTATTCAACGTACCTGTCAACCGGTTAACTTGTTTCTCTTGCATGGAGAAATGATTGGTTTCTTTTTTCAAGTCCCAAAGTGAGCATTTATCTCATGTACCAAATCATTCAATGTACCAATTCTTGTTTAACAACGTTTGCATTTCCGCTTAGAATCGCTTTCAGTTTGTCCAGAGAGTTGCAATCCTCACGACCCGCCGCTTCAATTTGATCGCGTGATAAAATTGAAGGTAGGAATAAAGCCTCTTATCTACTGTAGGCATCTGAAATTTCCTGTCAAATCGGCCTGGCCTTAAGAAAGCAGCTATTGCGCTTAACTTTGAGTTCCTCTCTTCGGATGCAGTTATAGGGCTATATTAGCTGTCGAAGAAAGTATAGGTTTCGCCTATAACTAATGTGAGCAGTGTGAACACTCTCTTGAAGCCCTCCCGTCAGCCCGTTGCGGATCACACCCAAATTTTGCTGACAAGAAAAAAATTTGTTAAATTTGTTGCTTACCGTTCTCTTGACTAAGTTGATGGTGAGATTTGACTTTGGCATTACGTCATTAGTATATATGGTCAATTTGCTGCTGAGTTTTTTTTTTCTTCTTTTTTCGTAGTCCGTTTTAAGACCAGGCTGTGCCAAGACATAGTAGCAGAAAGCAAAAGTTTTATGTCATGTTTGGAGATCAGTCTTATCACGAAATAAAAGTGGTCCTGGATTCATTGACTTTCCCCCTTTGTACGTGAATTTGCGTCCATTGAAGTACAAGAACCGAGTAATGAAATTTGCCTAAGTGTTCTCATGTAAAACCAAGCAACGCGCAATAACATTCTGTGAAAAAATGACTGACGTCATACATTGCATGGAAAAAATTCAATCTGAGACATAGGTTTTGGTAGCATGAGCTTTTATCTAATATTTGCATGTGCGTCGGTAATTTTTCATTTGTGTGTCACCCGTTTTGTCATTATAGCCTTCCATTCTCGTTTGATAAAAAAATAACCTTTGCTCTTAAACAGGCAATTCAGGCTTCATGTCATTAGACACCAAATCTGCACTTGTAATACAATAAGAACCGAAGCCAAGTTGACGGCGTGTGTGAACCAAACTTTAACGGTTATAATATCGGGACAGATTTGCTAGTCAAAATTTCATCTAGCAACTAATGGCAAACAAAACAATTCATCACTTAGAAAATGTGTCAGTATTTTAAAATAAGAAAGAAAGCCCTTGACCTAAGTTTCACCGAAACAACTTGAGCCTGGAATTATACTTTTGTTTTTAAATTGCACTTTTTGTGTATTTTCAGTACGACTTGCCATTTAACGTAGGCAGTGGGTTGACCTATGCATGCATGAAAAGTTGCACATTGCGCTTTGCCTTGCAGTTCAGTTTCTGTGTGTATGGCCGTTGAAGTTCGTGTCATATATTTATGTCATAAGTAGACTAATACCAAAACTTTTATACAGTGGATTTATCCACATTGAAGATTGACGTGCAGTTGGAATAAACGAGACCAGCAATCCAACACGGGTTAACCTATTCCGACCAGGAAATTTGGTGTTTAACACAAATTTGGTATCTACAGCCCATAGCATAAATGAAACAGTTGTATTCAGCTTTTAATCCAATGGAGTAGATAATGGCTTTGAACATACAATAGTGTTACGTCTATCAATTGACACCAATGTGTATTTTGTCCTCTCCCTTATTACTAAGGAACGAGACATGCTTGATAACGGGGAGAATCAGTACAGTATTTGGCGTCGCACATCCCCTAGGCTGTCATCTCAAAAAGAAAACGTGATGCTATGGCAGTATGGAAGAGCTATGCACGAAGGTAACTATGCACGAGGACCCTCAGTATATTGTCCATCACACAACAGGGGTAACTTTGCTTGAAGAGAAATCGATTTCAATCGCACCGTGTACCGAACATGCTAGTTCGTGCCTATCTTTTGTACACCGTGAAGAATGTGTTGCTGGGCAACAGGTGACCCTTGGTCGATGCAAGGACCGTCTTTAGTTATTTATCGAAGTGTTACATAATGTTGCTTAGAAAAGTTGGTAATGATGACCCCTCTTTCATCGGATTAGTCCTGTCGAGGAACTTCGGTAACGCCTATCATGGATGGTATCATAAACTGCGTCCCGCGAACAAACAAGGACAAGTGGCTGATATACCTCTCAAAAAGTCCACTCTAGTCATCACAAAACTCTTGACCCTGCGACCCACACTAGGGAATAAGAAGGGCATTTTTTTCGTTGTGATGGGAGGAAGATTTCCCTGACTGAGTGCCTTGTAGCATACTCAAGTTGTCAAGATGAAAAAGAAATCGATCGAACATGTTCGAATGTTTTTGCGTGAGTGACACCCATTGCAGTATCCCACTCGATCCATGGAACATTTCAGATGCACAAGTTTTCATGTTCTTTATATAAGCCTTCAATACAGAACACACAATACACCAAAGACGACATACGTGTGTTGAAAAGTAAATGGAAGAAACGCTCTAAGTACTCAAAGCTTCGTTACTATGTGATACGGTACCCTTTATCTTGTTAGCCCCCTTCCCCATAAATTCACAACTGTGGGGAAGGTGGTGAAGTAATTATATCATGGAAGATACTTGAAAAAACGTAGTTGACCATAGTACACCTAATGTCAAAGACAAAAACCTGCTTGTATCCACTTTGGCATTATTTTTAATAAAAGATCTGTAATATCCTCAGATATAGCGTGAACGGAAACGGGGCAAAAAGAATCCTGAAATTGTTTCAACGGGAGGTATCACACATTTTTTTTCAGTAGCGTTTACTACGTCTATCGAAGTCATTTCAGTTGTTCAAATTTATGACCATATCGAATACAGATAAACGGTTTATAGAAGGCAAAGTTTTAATAGCTAAATTTCTTTGTTTTCTCTGTGACATCTGAAAGAACGATAAATGGTAGGTTTGCAAATATCGTAGAGTAGCTGAGTAAGTATATTTGCTATTTCAAAATCCGCTTGTTGGCATGGTGAAAACTTGAAGAAGAATGTCGCGAAAAGTATTTAAAATGTGAGATTGTATAAGCACGAGTTTCTCATCTGCTTTTTGGTGATTACGTTTTTCTTCGGAGAAGTTAAATTAATATTGCAAACGATCTGTGTTACAAGCAAAAACTAATCTTATCTCATTCTGTATTGTTTGCAGAAGGTCAACGATCCTTCATCAAACATTTTAAGAAGCTTGAATGCAAATGAAGTAAGCAGATACGCGTTATTATAACGATGAGATCGATTTGTCCATTAAATTACCGTCTCCCCAAACATATGTTGGTTTCGTGTTTATTCCACGAATTGCACTTGGCAACTTCTTTCGCCGTTCACATCATTCGTGTGAAATTGAAGGAAAAAGTGTCAATAGAATCAAATATTGACCGTGTTCTATCTCAATTATTTGTGTGATTTCTTAAATATTGACCCTCTGCTTAAACTTCGGTATGTGTGGTAAATGTACTTTACTATAGTTTCCCCCGTTTGTAAATTTAGGTTGCAACCCTACATTAATCCTTCAAGGTTGCCCTGCTTCGCTCTAAGATTGCGGTTTTTGTAATTTTGCCAAGCATCAAACCCGTAGGCGGAAGGTTATGACAGCGTTTTAAATAATAATCATGTCAAAACGTGATGAAAATTGTCTTGCAGGTTTGTATTCGTAGAAAAATGTTATTCGTTCTTTATACAAGTTGTAATTCGTCACGACACCCGATTGTTCATGAAAGAATCTTGTCGTACTTTGAAGTAAGTTAAGGCTTCGTTCCTTTAAGATTGTGAATTCTAAGCAGGCAAATAACATGCCAAAACCATTTATATTAAATAATTGTACTATGTCATGCACGTCATGATGTTGTCACAGACCACTCTTCGTCTTCATGGTAGTTTAAATTAAAAAGATTCAGGGGGAACTGTAAATGCGTATATGGCTACACGGTATTGCTTTGAATTGTCAAGTTTTCGATTCGTACTTAACTTTTATTTCGGGTCTGTTATCAAGTTTGAACGGCTTTCAACCATCACACAAACGAATAGGCCTACAAGGAGATGAACAGAAATAGAGTCTTTTGTAATCTTGTCATGGCAAAGAACTGAAGAATCGTGGTCGACATATCAAGGCTGTATTTCAGATGTTATCGACTTGGGCTTTTGTCGGAGGCGGTCAATTGAATGATGGCTCTCTGTCGATGCAAATGCTCTCCGTTGCTTAGTTTCTCATGCGTATCACGTCACAGAAGGCATGTGTTTCAAGTTACCCGCTAGAACGTCAGAGCCACTTTTCATCTCATGAAAGTGTGGCATTGCTTGCACATATTTTTGGATTCTTTTGTAAAATATTGAAAAGTTTCAGTAACTTTCATTTAAACTGTCTAACCATACACTTCAAAAATGCCTTCAAAGAGAGGCGAATAGCCTTGTTGGAAGTCGCATACAGTGATGCCGATCTCTTGCAATACACTTTGAGGCCGGTGTTTGGCCAGTCCTGGGTGCACTCGTGGATAATTTTGTACAGTGTAGGCTTAAATGGGTCGTTTCTCTTGTCAGGGTGCCTACAAACGGTTATGGCAAGCTGAATGATCAATAATTCAAAAAAACTGGAGTTTTCCTCGAGAAACCATGGTGTGGTATACAAAAGCATGTTTACTTGGACAAAGCTTTGTGCATTGACATTGAAAAAATCATTTGGAGGAAGTTCCAAAAGATGTCGGTAAGACTAGATTTTTAATTTCTAAGCTCGATGATTTGGTGTCCCTTGAAAATTGTCTTATAGGAAAAGTGAGATGAATGACATGTGATCCACACTTACATGCTTTATGTTTGGCATGAAGTACCGTATTGGTTTTATACTGTTATAGGAGGCTTTATAAGAATGGTGATTATAGACTTTGAGGGGTGCAGTTGCAAAATGTGGGGGATGACACCGCCCCTCCCCCTCAGACAAAAAAAAAAAAATAGGCGCCCATGGTTTTTTGCACGTACCATGAAAACTGATCAATGAACTTTTTATAATCAGTCATCGTGCCTCCTTGTTCAATGTGTATTGTGTGAAATCAAACTTTGAGGAAATAAACTCCTGTGGATCGAAATTTCCTGAAGATTGATACTTCTTATCGTCAAAACATTTCAAAACAACGATTAGCAGTGTAAGCCTGAAGGCATTCATAAGCCTGTTTGTTTTCAAAGCGACTGAAAGGCCATCAACACTCCTGCCTCGATATTTTCTCTCCACGCCCCAACGCGCAACGTTTTACGAGCTTGATATCTGTGCTCATAGTACCTTTGGTGGTCAGGCGCCTAGCCAGGATTGCGTCATGGAGAGGGTTTGATGTCATGGGGGGGGGGGGGCATGATATGAGGGAAAAGTCTTTAGGCTAGAGAGAAAAAAACGCTATTTTAGGTGTTTTTTGCATTGCAAGGTTGGGTCATGGGGGGGGGGGGGTTCCAACCACAGAACCCGCCCTCCCCGTGGCTACGCCATTGTTGGTGGTATATACAAGGACTTCCACCATTTAGCAGCATTTCATCTCACGCTAGAGTCCCTTGAAGCCACATGTAACAATTTTGTCATTGGAATGTTTCGTTTTGCAAACCTGTCTTTTGTGGAATCGCTGTTACTTGCAATAACAGCATAAAAGCATTTATTTCTTTTCCACGAACTTCATCCTAAAGATAGAAAAGTTCAAAATGCATGCCGGTAGGTTACTCACAGTGGGATTTCTTTTGAAGGTAGTAACCATTCTCAGCCACAAATAATTAACAACAAAACAAAAAAAATGGGTGTCCATCAATTTTTCAAGGAAATTTCGAGGAAATGAACGGTAGACTAAAGTTTGTGTCCACAATCGATGCAGATGCAGTAATTTCAGGACTACACCTCATTTATCCAAACTTAATTCTCATTAGTATATTGCTACACTGCTTTCATTTAGCTAGCTGCCTAGACGCAAATCAATTTTCAGTGATCCCTTTAATTCATATACTTATTCGTTATTCATAAACTATAACAGAAACAATTTCTCTCATAGTTAAAATTATTCCTGAAAGTAAGATTGCGGTTTAAACAAAGATACTGACTTTTAAGGTAGAAAACATTCTTAACAATCTATAATTATAGCAAAAAATGGGTGTCCATCATCGCGCGGTTATAATTTTGTCACAGGCGCGCTGATAAATTTATCGACATGATAAAATGACTACGACCTTCTACTGTTCTATGCCGTTGGTATACATTGCCCTGTTCGACTTCTATTAACAACGGTAACAACGGTTCTTGTTTTAACATTGCATGTACATTCGGTTAGCATTCATTAATTTATTTACATACAATTTCTTTAAACAAAATGTGATCCGTGAGTGTTATCAATCAACTCATCGTGTCGCAGGAAACCTTCCAAATTAAAACAAAATATGGATGGAAACAGATTGATTGGTTCTTCCCGTGTAAACATTTGCACTTGTCATGAATTAATGTAGCTTCAATATTGCTTAGTCCTTAATCATGCTGAAACCTGAAATTGTCGAAATCGACATAAATGGATTAAGGTCAGTGCTATAAATAGATAAAAATCCCTCAATGCACCTTTACGTAAAATTGGCTAACAAATAAAGGGAATGACGACGAATCACTAGATTTATCACAACCTTTTAAACTTAAAATTTGTGAATTTCTCTTTGTCACGCGCATACAAGAGGAGAAGGGAACATGAGATATTCGTGAAACTCTCACAGATACTCGGTTTGATGATGTTGCTCGGTGACGCGGCATATGAATTTTTACATACAATTTCCTAGTGGAAACAAAAGTTAACGGTACTGAAAGAGGGAGGGGGAAATTAAGTGCAAGGTACACTCTTAAAACGCCCGGCTCCAATTGAATCGGAAAAGGATCAAATCGGCACCGAACCAAAAAAATTCAACTATTTTACAAGTTTCGGTTTGAAATAAACTGTTTTGGCATTTTGAACCAAATCTAGTCAAATATTTGATCCTTTGCGGTTCAGTGCCCAATTGATCCTTTTCAGGCTCAATTTTAACCAGACATTTTAAGAGTGTAAAAAAGTAATGATCAAGGTGCAGTATACATTAGAGCAGTATAATGCACAATCCAGCTCGGCTGAGGGTTAACCTCAAGTGATGCACGGGCACGCAGCGAGTGCGTTCAGCGATAACATCAACCTTCGAATGTACATTATCCAGTTCTGTACATGTAGTGAAGGCGTCACCAGAGGTCAAAAAGAAAATATTCTCAAGACCCAACATCATCGGGTAACCAGATGTAGATATAAAGAAAATTTTCACAAGATTTTCCAGAATCAAGAACCAAATTTATTTTTCCAACATGTTAATAACATTTGGAGAAGAAGGTATGGAACATCGTGGCATTTTGCAGCCTCAATGCACTTTTGCATCCTGGTCATTTAAAAAGACGGTAAGAAAGTACATTTATAGGTACCGTATGAACATAAAGTACATTTAAACAGCACAACCCCGAGTAAAATGGAGTAGTCTAAAGTGATGGCGTTATTCAATATCGCAGGATAACGTATACCGTCACTTGACCGGAAGGGATTATCACCAAATGTGAATTAATATTCATGTTATTGTCAAGTCTTAACCTGGCAACTATATGTTGTTCAAGATGGAGTGTCGTCATGAAAAAGGATTCTCAAAAGGCAATTCTTCGGTAAACTTTTCATGGATTACGTCATGACCACGTGACTTCATAATTGGTAACTGAAATATTCATATATCAGATATTAATTATGAAGTCACTCAATCGTGACGTAATCCGTGAAAAGGTTACCGAAGGCTTGCGTTTTCACAATTTTTTTTTCATGACGAACACTCCATCTTTAAAAAGTAGCCAGTCATGGAGAGTGGATAACATGTGAATGTCTGTTAACGCGAATAAACGATACGTTGTAACGTTTTACAGTGCAACTGCAGAACTAATACGCTCTGCTTCATTAAATTGACAAATATTTTTGTATACTTTAACATTAACGATTCGGAATTTTGCACCTCAATGGGGTAAATCATAACAGTCTCTTGAGTCCATATTTCAAATGATGACTTAATTTTATGAACTTATTTAATTTCATCTAGACTATGCAACTGTGGAAAATGTTTCTTTTCAAATTCATTTTTGCTCAAATACTTTAAACACTGTTGCAACTTTCGATTGGTCTTCGTGCAGTCTGAGTCAAAGCAATCTGCGGCTGTAATTGAATCACTTCCTTTTACCTAAAATTTGACACTCCCAACAATACTCAGTTGTGTCCCTAATAACAGTTCCCCCACATCGTTTTCTCTCAGGAAAGTACGTTATTCAACATTTTTGTGTGACAATATACTGTAATGGTAATGAAACCTTCGCCGTCAGTTTTTTTACTCGCCATGCTTCATTGGATTGGCTACCCCTCGTTGCCAAAGTTTCTTGTACCTTTGTTAATCAAAAAGACCACCAGGAAAACTAAGCAGCAGGCTTTAATTTAGATCATGGCTTATAATAAAGGTTTTACACGGCGTGATAACCAAATTCGCTTACGTCATTACACGTTTTCATCAGTTTTTAAGGGTGCATAAGTCTCGCAGCACTGCGTATACATTGGGAATGTTTTCAGTGTCATCGAGCCTCAGGGCGTACGTTAGTAGGTCATATTTACAGGTGACACTCGGTGCTAATTTCATTTAACTATTCCTCTTGTCTCAGTGCCTTCCTTTAATTATTTAATGTGATCATCTCATCAAAGTGTAACCGACACATTTGAGTATAAAAAATAGTTTCAACTTTTAGCGAAATTGGCTTATGTAGCGAAATACCCTGAATGGGTTTCCTCTAGGTGAAAGAAACAACTGAATAAGCGGATCGGGGCGGATTGGTTATATATTTAACGCTGGAAATATTCTTAGGAAGGACAAAAGAAGGCAAGCTCTCTGTCTATCTGGTTGGGACAGATTCTGTTCAGTTACCGGTACTGCATTTGAATCGATAAAGCTTAGCAACCGAGAGATTTGAGATTCGATCCCCGATCGGGTCAAAGTAAGGTGGGTTTTCTTCCATGAGAAATCTACGGTTTCCCCATCTGAGCTGGAAATAGCTCAAGGCACCCACTGAAGACCCGGTAAAGATCCATAAAATTAGTCGTGTTCCTTTTTCGGGGGCATAATCTTAAATTGTTGTATCTTTCAATGCTTATGGCAAATTTAGACTAAAAGAAGAAATCCTCTATTGTAGGGTTTCGACCAAGTCTCTTACATTCAAAAATGAATAACTTCATATATAAAATCAAAAAATTGTACGGGTGGGACAAATCCTCCTCATAAGCATAGAAAATATCTTGTTTTTTCTTAAGATTCGGTTTTCCACATCTAAAATAAAACTGTCCACAATATTACATTCCCAAAACATATGCTCCATACTCTCAATATCGGTCTCACAAAACGCACACAAGTCTGAATCACTCTTACCCATAACATTCAACAATTTGTTTGTAGGAATAATTTTGTGAAGGAATTTGAACTGGAAAAATTGAAGCCTAGCTTCGGACACCGTTTATCTTGGAATACAAAAAAATCTGACCCAATCTTTGTCAGTAATATCCCCGAAGTAGTTTTCCCATTTCTGTTTTGAGGTCGGAATCGTTGAATGGACTCTTAATTGCTTACTATAAATGAACTGAGAAACCGATGAAGCTTGAAGCACACTGTCGTAGAATTCAACAGTGCTTTTCAAGAGAATTGCTTCTAAGACAGTTTGAGAATCCGATCTTCTCCAACTATGCGGGATAGCGTGGACCAAACCCCAATAAACTGTGAAAGGAATGGAATCGATTGAATAATTACGATTGAACTGGTCGAAGGATAACGGCGCATTATTACAGTCAAAAAAGTCTCTTACATAAACAACATTTTTCTCAAACAATTCTTTACACATTACAATACTGCCATTTATACGAATATAAGAATTATTCCATATAATTTTAGAACAAAAATTACCTTGCGGTTTTGTGAAAACAATATCACTCCAAGTTTGAAGAATTTCCCTAATGAAAGAATTATTAATACTTTTAACGTCATTCTTAGCAAAGTTACATTGGAAAATGAACTGCTTCTCAAAAGGCTCAAGACAGAAATTGAAAAAAGTTTCCAAACACCGTCTATTTCATTACAGTAGCGTTTTACCCATGTACATTTTAAACCATTAATAAAACTTTAAATATGTTACTTTTAAACCACCGTTAGGGATTGTGTTTATCATTACAGAGCGTTTAACCTTATCCGGATTCCCATTCCAAATAAAATTAAAGATAACTCTTTCCAAATCTTTCACAAAATTATTAGGAGGGTTTGGCAACACCTGAAAAAGACGAAATAAAAATATTCGTTGTTATGACGTGAATCTATTATTCATGAGCTATGGGCTTCCCCCATACCAGTTTTCGTGGTCTTTTAGCTTGTTAGCGGTGTAAAACAAGATCCGGATTATTCCCGAAGTCAAAATATCGTATTCTTACTTCTCCAGCAAGAAGTGATCATTTTGACGCAGTTCCCTATGTTCATCTGATTCGAAGAATTCGAAAAGCCTTCCGGGGATTCATATATTTCGCAAATAATTTTGTCGCTTTTGATGGAAAAACCCGATTTTTTAATTCAAAATAAAACCAAGAGAAACAACTCAAAGATGAGAGTTGCGGCAAAATAAATTAAAAGGCAGGTGACATGTTTCACACGAAACTGCAGAAGTCTTTAATAAGATGAGCGGGGAGCGTGTAAATCTTACATTGACACAAGTATATAATGACGCAGGAATTTCTTACAGATTCAATTTGTTGTCTTCTTTTGTTTCAGTGTTGAAGAATTATTTTGAATATCAATCGACAATGCCGTCCTATGTGTACTAGCGAGTGGAAAAACGCGCTTGGTTACTTACCAACTATAAACATTGTCAACATTTAGTTTCGTTTCTTAATATATTACCGCCACTTAAATCGAACATTTTTTTCATTTTTAAAACTGCTTTCCAAAACGACAGCTTTCACTAAAAAAAAGGTAATCAGGGTAATGAAAATAAACTAATTGTGTGACAACGTCTTAAAGAGAAGCGATCTCTATACATAATTCTGTGAAACTTGTCACGCTTATTCTTTAAACCACTCCCTGTTTAAACCTTCTCACAACTCGGCTTGAGTTGAAAAGACGCTACTCACCAGCAAACAACGGTCTCTATCAGAATACTTAAGTCACGAAAGCATCTAGTTTTAACATTCATGCCGTAATATTTTAACTGTCATATGGATCAATTCGTGAGTAAATGTAAGTTCTTGACAAATCTTTTGACTCGGTAAAATTTTCAGATGTCACCAAAATTCCGTGACAGTTGGCAATCTTTGCCTGTTTACACAATCTGTAAGCACAAGAGTACTCAAGCTTTTTAAATTCGCACTTTTAGATTACTTCCGTGGGTTTAACTGTAAATGTGTGTATGCTTGTGTTATGTATAAAAATTAGGTTCGAAATGAGCCTTAGGGGGTAAAGTAAGCATATTTTTCTCTATCCACCAATTTTTCTGTTCTTTTTGTTGATGGTTTTGTAAATCTTTAAGCCGCAGTCACTCTACAATCATTGATTTTTGTATTTTAATTGATAACATTTTCAATTTTTAGCTTAAAAATGTACAGTATCAGGATATTATAAATCTCTGCTATAAATATTTGAATGACAACAGTGCACCACAATAGCTTAACCAACCTCTACTCTAGACTATGTATTAATATGGAAAGTTTGTGTCTTATCTCATTTTTATGTATGAAACTGTACCTGATCACCAAAAGGGTGTTTGCTCTTTTCTGTTGTATCATGAAAAACTTAAACACATCATTCCACTGCTTCATGATTAACATTGATCATGCATAAAAGTATTGAGATTCTGCAGCATAGCTGCTCTAGTATTAGACTTGTCTGCATCTCATTTGCCAACCTGTGTAATCATAATTACGATTTGCATTAGTGGTCTGTAGAAATGAAATGTTAATTGATTTTTCTCGTGACATCACACCAACAAATAGCTTCTACCAGACACGTGTGGTACGATGAAAGCTGTCTGGCCATGTGACGTCACGAAATAATAAGTAATTATTCCATTTTCGTAGTCCTTCAGTACAAATCATACATTGACACTGGTTGACAAATTTGTTTTCTTTCCTTCCAGAGATTGAGAAATTGGTCGAATCGGAATCCGATTCAAATTCTTTGTAGTGTCACCGCGATTTTATCCCCCTGTATTGAAACGAATGAGAAAAGCTTTTCTCTCACTCGCCTTCATTTGTGTTTAATTTCCGCCTTTTAGTTTTGCGTCTTGTCTTTCAAATTACAATATATAGGTTGGGAAACTTTTTCTACTTCCCTTTGATATTCCATTGTGTTTAGCGTTATCTTCTAGTCATCCTAGATTAGTTTCATCGTAACGTTAGTTCATTATGCTTCGCGTTATCCTTCATATTTGTAGCAGAACATTTACTCCATGCAATCAAGTTCCCTGTCCCAGCTACCGGCATGCAACACCCAACATTGACCTCTATTCGTAATGGCTGGTACATACTACCTACACACGGACGGAAAACTGTTCATTGTACATCGTGAATCTAAAATAAAATTGCTGAATTAAACGCAAGTATTGAATAGCCTTGGTTATATTCTTCTTTTTTTAATCAGATTCCGATTCGTTTAATGTGTCCTAAATTTGCAGCCCAAAAGTTGCCTCTGTCGTGTTTAAGTCGAGCCGAAATTGGCAGGATTAGTTGGCCTTCATTCCTTAATTTGATAGGTTCATGCACAGATGTTTAAAAAGTGATCGTCGGTTTCGAATAACTGGCAGGACTTCCGGATTGGGCATCGGACCGCTCAATTGATTCCGGTATATATTATGAAGATGTTTCGTCTCGAAAAATGCGGTAAAATGTATGAATACGGGTTTTCGATGACGTCACAGCATGCCCTTGTCTTGACTTCAATTGCGGAGTGATTCGATACTCTGTCGATAATTTCAAATCAGCAGTTATTATCGACGTTGCGTCAAATCAATTCGTAATCGAAGGTTAAGCTATGACGTCATCCACTTCCTACAGTTTCTAGCCCATTTTCGTAAAATTTCGTGAGACGTCAGATGATCTTTAAGATGGCCTTCTGTCCTGTCTTTGTGAAGTAAAACAAAAACGTATTAACAGATTAACTAGCAAGTACATTAAAGTGTACTTTGATTATTTGAAAATTTTGAAGCTGTTCAAAGACAGTTCTTATAGGGAGCTGTATGTCGTTGTTACTTGTGGGGATTCCAGGTTTTTGCTTGTTCGCACTGTATACATGTATTCATAGCACCCATATACCTTATCGCATCCTTAGCGTGAAATGTGAACCTAACCATTCAAGGAACAAAGCTTAGAAGATTATTCGGCCTTCTTGATCAAAAGTCTTGTGAAATTCACAGCGCTGGTTGACGCGTTTAACACTTGGTTTTATTTTCTTCATCATATAAACTTCACGGACGTTTTTTTAAAATTCCAACCATAAATTTGTTAGAATATTGTAAGGTGGAATATTTTGTAGAGAAAACTCCCCATTTGGCGTTGGGATAGGCCAACAGTTAAGCCGCTGCGAGCAGGGCCTGTGACATTTTTTTGCCTTTATTTTTTACTTTGAACACAGCTCGTGTGCTCCATGCTGTGGCACTGCCATTTACCATCGTTAAATTTATATCCCTTAATTGGTACAGCAGCTATGGGAAGGGGGTACCTTGGTTGGTAACTGCACAACACTACATTTGAAAGTCTATTAAACTATCTAAAGAAGATGATCAACAACATTTGAAAACACTGTGTCATTTTATAGCCATTGTAATCACCACACAATAACAGTTTTGATCATTGCTGCGTTAATACATTGGAGAAGAAAGCCGACCCACCTTTCACACAGGTTACTCAAGTTTATTTTGAAACATTTCATAGCAAAGTAAAGGTTATTTTTAAAATTTAAAGAGGAAGCTATACAGTGGAACTTGTCTTAGTGGTGCTGCTTTGCTTATAACTAGAGTTACATTGAGTAGAAAGGTGCTGTGAAGTTTTGCATTCACATGCCAGTGTTACAGTGTTCTGAGGTCAAGAGATTTTGAAGGTAAAAGTGGGGATATTTACTTCTCAATGAGAAAATTTACCTTTCAGGTCAATTGGGTTCACCAGAGCAGAGATCAAAAGGTTAGTTGTGAGGTATGTAAAGAGCTAGACACACGTCCAGCACTATATCATGGACAAACCTAAAATTTCTCAATAAGTTTGTGTTATTCAAGGATTATTTTTTTTTCTCCTTTTAGTTTCAGTGCTATAATGGAACATTGTATGCACCCACTGACAATGGGGGGATCAGTGTCATCAGGTGCGACAGGACGTAGCAGTACAGGAGGGAGCAAATACAGAAGAAGAAAACCACCAAGTAGAAAATGGATGTTTCGAATGTCACTTCTCCTAGCAATCTTTATCCTCTCTACAGCTGGTTTTCACAGTACAAGTTTAGATCAGAATGAATTCAATGGTAAGAATACTTTAATTATATATGGATTAGATGCTTGTAACAGCTTTCTTCTGGCCCATTGAGTGGTCTTTTCACAAGTGTTATTAAGTCCTTACTCAGATCCAGGACCCAATATGAGGAAGGGGTTTGGGAATAGTGCTTTTGTATGATGATATGTTAATATGTGCTTTCCTTGTTGAAAGCACTCTCTCTTGTAGGAAAATAAAAGTGATAAAGTTGCACTACACAACACTTGAAACTTCCATTCAATACTACTTTCATTTGAATAACTTAAATAATCACCTTTTAAATATATTTATGTTGACCCCCTCCCTCCTTCCATCTTTCGTTCTCTTCTGGCAGTCTAAAGTTTTAATCCACCTGTATCCATTCCAATTTATCGTTATATTATCATTTGTCTCTAAGTAAACAATTAAACCTAGAGTAACCCTCTTCTGAAACAAAAAAAAAAGAATTTCTTGGAGCTATCTAGCTCACCCCTGCCAGTACAATATAAGTTTATATAGACCTGCACCTTTCCCTCCCCCCCCCCCCACTTTCCCTCCTTACAAGGGAGTCAATAATAAATATTTAAAATTAAACCAGTTGCTTTGAAAGTTTATAAAAGGAATATGTAGTTGGTATTGCTTTTAAAGTGTTAACAATGAAAAAGGGTTTGATTGACAGCTCATTGATTATGCTTTGAGGTTTAATCAAATTACTCCCAGTAGAAGTGGAGTAAGTTGTGTAAGAGACCTCCACATACAATGCGGATACCTTGACAACCGTAACAAACCATTGCTGTGCAGGTGCCTGCAGAAGGTGTGTGCAATGTGTTATATGCTCCTTAACTGTAGTTATCTATCACTAGTAAAATCAATATAGAGCACTGGAGCATAAAATGGCTTCTTTTACTTTAGTTGAAGCATCTTTGGAGAGTTTTTTCTTTTTTTATTACATTACACAGTGGCAGAGGAAAAGTTTCATTCATTGGTCTGAGAAGGTGGGACACCAAGAAAATAAACCACTTGTCTGTGAAGTCATGCACCCATGAAATGCATTTATCTCTTTGGAACAGGCTTTTCTTTCAAAATCCTTTTCTTAAGCTCTGTAAATTTATTGGCTTTACTGAAAGGGGACCTTGCTGAACCAGTCGATAAAATCTTTCATTTAAAAAAGTCATTGTCCATTTAGAATGACTTGCATAAATTATGCATTGGTATTTTTGTATTGAGTGGAATCTAGTTACTTACACCTTGCTGGAATGTTTATAATTCAGGAACTTACCAAACATCTGAAAGTGATGGTGTTATTCATTACATATCATCATGTTCTGCAGAGTTTTTAAATTATACTTGCCATGACATATATTTATGCCATAGCTCTTGTCTTTTAAATAAATTTTAAGTGAAATAGATTTATGATAAGATGGTAACTTTGAGGAATACATGCAGAAGAAAGGCAAACTTTTTCCTCAAAATATATCCTAAAATTTTTGAAATTGTATTTGACTGTGACTCTAGGAGCTGTAGGATTCAACGATTAACTAACAGAGAATGTACCGCCAAATACCAAGGTTGAATATGATAAAATAGTACTCAGTTTATTAGCTCAGCCTTGAGTTTGTAACTGAATATTGTTTCTTAATGCTTTGCTCAGGAAAGTTTTCCTCCAGCAGATTTGAGGTTATAAAAAGCATAATACGTAAAATATAACCATAAAATATGACCACTAGTTTGCCTGCACTGATGAATTTCCCAAGGTGTAAAGTTGTTGTCAATTTCAAACAGCAACAAAACTAACTAGCCAGATTTGAATCCCAGAAGGAATTACAGAGAGTGAGTGCCAAGACTCTACAATGGCCTGCAGTGCTCGTAAGAATTCAGAAGATGGTTAATTAAGGAACCTGCAAAATTGAAGAGCCTGCACTGTGTCAGTTCAAAAGTACAGTACACTACACTGTTGAAAGTTTGGTTATGTTCTTTTCAAGCTAAGGAGAGCAGAAAGACAATATTTGCACTGATGAAAACAAGTCTATTTTGGTTTTTTTTATCTCCTTTTGAAACATGATATTTTGTAAGGGTTAGAAGTGTTGAAGAAAGTTTTCAGTTTTATAATAATTTCAGTTTTCATTGATTCATTTACTTCATGAGCTTGGCCAAGTGGCTGGAGCATCTGACTAGTAGTCAGGAGGTTTTGAGTTCAAGTTCTGGCTGGGTCATAACAAAGACTTAAAAAATGGAACCAACTGTCTGTCATTGTGCTTGGTGCTGAGCATATAAGCAATTGAGTAGGAGAGGCCAGCCAGTGAGCCACAATTCTGGAAAAAAGGCCATGTCGACTTAAACATATTGGTTGGAAACTGTGCTGTAAAACTCTATCTAACCTAATCTAACCTTCATAAGCTTGGCACTCGACAGATAGTAGTGTTCGTCATAGATGGTGAAAAACTGTTGAAAAATTTGTACAGCTAAGAAGAAATTAGATGAAGAACTGATGGACTTGGGCAAGACACAACTTTACAGAAAGTTTTAGACATTACAGCATTAAAGCTTAGAGCTAATTTTACATTGTGATGTGTATCAGATTTTGATTTCTACTGCTGTATAGCTTGTTTTAGTTATTTCAATTATTTCAAACAATTTTGTCTGCATTATGGTGCTAATAAATTCATTGTATTACCACCAAGTAAATTGAAAAGAAGGATATCTCAAATGCACAGTGGAAACTATTGATTTAGTCAATTTAACCCTTTACCGTTGTGCTCCGATCGGGGCATATTTGCGCGCCTCGGGAGTGGGCAGAAAAGCGGATGTAGCCCGCCCCGCATCGGCTTCCGCAGGCCATTGACCCCGTGACCTTAAACTATTGTCTCTCTCGCTGTTGTGGCCGAATTTTCGGGTAGCTACTCGCAGTTTCGAGCTCCGCGTGAAACAGTAAAGATGTGTGACAGCCGAGCTCTCCGCATGGGTCCAAAAGGACCCAAACAACGGTAAAGGGTTAAGCTAAGCCTGTGGAGTGTGTTTACTGCAAAGCTGATGCCACTGCCTCTGCGTGTGTGCACGTAAACCTTTAGCCGAGTGGTGCAGGTATTTTAGCTTCACCCTTTACCGTTGTGCTCCGATCGGGGCATATTTGCGCGCCTCGGGAGTGGGCAGAAAAGCGGATGTAGCCCGCCCCGCATCGGCTTCCGCAGGCCATTGACCCCGTGACCTTAAACTATTGTCTCTCTCGCTGTTGTGGCCGAATTTTCGGGTAGCTACTCGCAGTTTCGAGCTCCGCGTGAAACAGTAAAGATGTGTGACAGCCGAGCTCTCCGCATGGGTCCAAAAGGACCCAAACAACGGTAAAGGGTTAAGCTAAGCCTGTGGAGTGTGTTTACTGCAAAGCTGATGCCACTGCCTCTGCGTGTGTGCACGTAAACCTTTAGCCGAGTGGTGCAGGTATTTTAGCTTCACCCTTTACCGTTGTGCTCCGATCGGGGCACATTTGCGCGCCTCGGGAGTGGGCGGAAAAGCGGACGTAGCCCGCCCCGCATCGGCTTCCGCAGGCCATTGACCCCGTGACCTTAAACTATTGTCTCTCTCGCTGTTGTGGCCGAATTTCCGGGTAGCTACTCGCAGTTTCGAGCTCCGCGTGAAACAGTAAAGATGTGTGACAGCCGAGCTCTCCGCATGGATCCAAAAGGACCCAAACAACGGTAAAGGGTTAACCTTTTTTCATTGTGTAAGCCAAAATATGAATTACACTGTGGTTTGTGTCAATTTATGCTTTATTTTAACCCTCATGTTAATTTGCATTATCATGGTAATTCAAAGACTATGACCAAAGAGGCTGAGAGGGGTCATCAAAAAATGAGTTTGCAAATGTGAACTTTCATTCGGAAAAATGGCTGAATGTTTGATAAACTTATGTACAATATTAGGCAATATACTGTAGAAAAAAAAATTAAAATAAGAATTTTATGCTTACATTGCCCATACCAACTCTCCAGGAAAATTTGATCAGGACTTTAAACGGTGTTTCATGCACATCAGCTCTGCTCAATCTTTCAGAGCCACTGCCTACTGTTTGATTACCTCAAACTTAAAATGTGAATTTTCTCTGTATAAACTGGTGCCTCTAAAAACATTCATCCATATAGGTTGTATATCATATTTATGGAGCAATGTGATCATTACAATAAATTCTTGTCTTTTCCTTTTAAATTTCTTATTTCGTCATTTGACTGAGTACCTCGTTTGATTGAAACTGTGGAATTAATGAGCGAATTATTTTTATTGTTTTTATTGCAGCAGGCAATTACCACTCCAGATCACTACTAGCTTCATCAGGCAATACATCATCAGGTGGCTGTGGTGCCCACAGTGCTGATTTACCATTCTGGGAGCAGTGTGATTTTGAATGTGACCATATACCAGCTCTCTGGGGTATCTTGTATGCCATTCTCATATTAATCTTGTTTGTGGGTGAGTAGGAATTCTTCAAACAGCCTAACATGCCTTAAATGTTCAGTGCTTTAAATGAGTACAGATTGTGGTATTTACTGTTTCTCATTATTTCAACTTCAGATTGGCCTCAAAAGATGTTTGGTTCAATAAGTATACACTTAATTACCATGGCACAAAGCTTTTTTGGGTGTAGCTTCAGTCAGTTGGTTTTAAACGATCATATTATGTGGTTAGAAGTGGTTTATGGACTATAATGTTTTGGTCGTCATTAGTTGTGTCCATTTGAAAAAAAAGACAAGTAGTTTTGTTTTCAAGGATCATATTTTTATATGCAGTACATAACCAAGGACACCACACACCTTTAGCTACTGTAGCTTGGTATCTTGAGTACAGAGCAGTTGTCTTTTCAACCAAATTAAGTGAGTATAAAGTGAAATATGTCACTTACAACCAACTGAAAATATACCTGAATGAGATATTTTGCCTTTTTCTTTAAATTTAAGGGAAACACTGCATTTGAAACAGTATTGCATACAAACAAAATATTTGTTTTTAAAGCATTCAATATTACCAAGGCTCGGGAATAAATCCATGGAAATGTTATGCATTACCCGGCCTTGAGTTCTAGATTTTCCTAGTGTGATACAAAACACTCTCTTCAGGAAATGAAAGAAGTGTTTTAGGAGTGCAGTTATAAATTTAATACATTTACCTGTCGGCTCCCATTCTTCATATACATTACAGTACATCTGCAAAAAATTGAACCCATCCCCTTGATTTGAGGGAAGTGGTGGTATGTAATTGCACTTGCACCTTGTAAAATGTGAGGCATGCTTATAAATGATATACATATTTTGCATCATTTTCAAATTTGAAAGTTTGTGCAAGCAAATTTTTCTTGAGCAACATATCACAAAATACCTTTCTAGGAAATCATTTTTCTTGAAAGGAAAGCCGACTAGCTTCTAGTCATCTATCATTCAGTACTTTGAATAGGTTTGGTTTTAAAAATGTGAAAATAATCTTTTGTAAAACAATAGCAATATTCCCTTTTCAATTCCTGGAGGCTAACATATCTCTGCAAGCATGAGCAATGCATTTTTGGTTTCGATGAAAAGAGAAACCTATGCATTCATGATGGCGTGTGTGTGTATGTATGTGTGTATGTGCGTGTGTATGTGTGTGTGTATGTATGTGTGTGTGTTTGTGACACTTTGCTTGTTTACACGATATCTTGAGAAGGGAAGATGTGACAGTTCTCAAACTTGGTACACAGATACCCCATACTAAGAGGAAGAACGCTCTATATTTTGGTTGAGGTCAAAGGTCATCTGGGGTCACAGGTGGTCAAAAACCAAAATCCTTGTTTACACAATATCTCAAGATAGGAAACTTGGATTAATTTCAAACTTGATATGTTGATGCCTTATGATGTAAGGAAGAACCCTATCGATTTTGATGGAGGTCAAAGGTCATTTGGGGTCACGTGGGGTCAAACCCCAAAATCCTTGTTTACACGATATCTCATGGTAGAAAACTTGGATTAATTTCAAAGGTTATGTGTTGATGCGTTATAATGTAAGGAAGAAGCCTATTGATTTTGGTGGAGGTCAAAGGTCATTTGGGGTCACATGGGGTCAAACCCCGAAATCCTTGTTTACACGATATCTCATGGTAGAAAAATTGGATTAATTTCAAACTTGATATGTTGATGCGTTATAATGTAAGGAAGAACCCTATTGATTTTGGTGGAGGTCAAAGGTCATTTGGGGTCACATGTGGTCAAACCCCGAAATCTTTGTTTACACGATATGTCATGGTAGGAAACTTTGATTAATTTCTAACTTGATATATTGATGCGTTATGATGTAAGAAAGAACCCGATTTATTTCTGTGGAGGTCAAAGATCATTTGGGGTCACATGGGTCAAACCCCGAAATCCTGGTTTACACTATATCTCGAGGTAGGAAACTTTGATTCATTTCAAACTTGATATGTTGATGCGTTATGATTTAAGAAAAAAACCAATAAATTTTGGTGGAGGTCAAAGGTCATTTGGGGTCACGTGGGGTCAAACCCCAAAATCCTTGTTTACATGATATCTCATGGTAGGAAACTTGGATTAATTTCAAACTTGATATGTTGATGCGTTATGATGTAAGAAAGTACTCTATTTAATTTCGTGGAGGTCAAATGTCATTTGGGGTCACGTGGGATCAAACCCCGAAATCCTGGTTTACACTATATCTCAAGGTAGGAAACTTTGATTCATTTCAAACTTGATATGTTGATGCGTTATAATGTAAGGAAAAACCCAATAAATTTTGGTGGAGGTCAAAGGTCATTTGGGGCCACATGGGGTCAAGCCCTGAAATCCTTGTTTATGTGAAACATCATGGTAGGAAAGTTGGATTCATTTCAAACTTGATATGTTGATGCGTTATGATGTAAAGAAAAATCCTATATATTTTGGTGGAGGTCGAAGGTCATTTGGGGTCAGAAGGGACAAATCCTGAAAACCTTTTTAACACAATGTCTCAAGGTAGGAAGCTTGGATTGATTTCAAACTTGATATGTTGATGCATTATGATGTAAGGAAGAACCCTATTGATTTTGGCAGAGGTCAAAGGTCATTTGGGGTCTTAGGGGGTCAAACTCAGAAAACCTTGTTTAGGAGAGCTCAAGGTACAAAACATGGATGAATTTCATAATTAGTATGTGTATGAGTTATGGTGAGAAGATGGTCTGCATAAGGTTTTTTGTGGAGGTGAAAGGACGTCAAGGGTCGTGATCGGTCAAACTTTGAAAAACTTGTGAAAATGGGATATCTGAAGGTAGGAAACTTGGATGGATTTCCTAATAACTATGTGGATGTTTTACAGTATGATGAGTTGAAAGTACTGTACCTGTTGTTTTTGGTGGAGGTCAATGGTCATCTGGTATCACCTGGCATCAAACTCTGAAAACCTTGTTTTGCAGAATATCTTAAGGCACAGTATGAAATTTGGCTTTTTGACTATAGAAATGTTTTGGTTAAAAGAAAAACCAGTTACTTACCGGTGAAGTCAAAGGTCACTTTGGGTCACCAGTTGTTACAAGAAATGTAGCATTTTATTGAAAAGAGAAGGTCACTTTGGGTCACCAGACTTTGTTACGAGAAATGTAGCATTTTTATTGAAAAGAGCATGTATGTATCATCGAAACCTCAATGCATTTTTGCATTCTGGTTACAATTACGTTGAAATTTCTGTGAAACTCTTCTAATATTCATACCTCTTGAAAAAAAGTTAACAAATTCAGATCATGATTTGAATTCTACATAAAAATCTCCATTACATGGAGACTTAAATCCTTCAATTCAAAAAACAGATTTCACTCATAACCACTGTTCGGTTTTATCTTGTTTGCAGTGATTGAATTGAATTGAAATGATAGACCTCTCTGTATGGTTTTAACGTCTTTCATTAGGAGGAAACCATTCTCTCTACAAATTATGAATCTTAATGAAGCCATGAAACCTGAAGCATTTTGTGTGAGCATGCAGTTTATGTACATAATCATAGCTCAGTACAGTGTCAGCTAGTTGGCTGTGATGCCACACAATGTTCTGACAAAAAATGTTTAAATTAGTTCTCAGAATTTAGGAACTATAATATTTCATAGGCACAATGCCATAGCAGTATGTGACTGTATGGGATCCTGTAATGTATTCATTCAGGGAAGTAGTAAGCCATAAATTCAAGAGCTTTACAGAGTTCTAAACATGGACTGGTTTTGAGCAAAGTATCATGTAAATGTTACATGCAATTAACCCATAAATTTAAAAAAATTGATTGATTATGTCAATATGAATAGAGTATAAACTTCAAAACTGCTGAGTACTGGGAAAAGTATGTCCTACCCTATATTATGAATAATGGTTGCAACAATATTGTTTTTGTTGCAGATTTTGTCAGTTGTGTGTTTACTGACAGAAAGGAGGGTTGGAATTTGGGGGGAAAATGTAATTCATTGCACTGATATACTGTAACTGACAACTGTTTGATGTAAAAATGTGTCGCAACAGGTCCTTTTTACAGGTTAATTAGTAATTTGGTGTATTAGAAATAATCTATTGCTACCTTCTTTTTGATGCAAATTCATAAATTTTTATTTTGTAGCAAAATGTGGCAGTTTGTCAGATTATACAAATTTGTTGCAGAGTTTCATAGAAAATGTGCGATTTCATAATTTCATAAAACCACAAAGCTGTTGAACTGGTTGTTCCTACAGGTCTATTAGTAATTTAGTGTATTAGAGATAGGCTATTGCTGGCTTCCCTTTGATGCAAATTCATTTTTGTATTGTAGAACAATGTGGCAGCTTGTCAGATTATCCAAAATTGTAGCAGAATTTCACAGAAAATGTGCAATTTCATAATTTTACAAAACCACGTGGAATATTAGTTTCACAAATGAAATGTCAATATCTTGATTAGTTTAGTACCCATAAGCAGAAGTAATATAGGAGATGAGAAAGAAACTGCAAATAGGTTTCTGTCATCATGATGTATTGTTCCTATTATAGAAGTAGGGAGTTCTTAATATTTTGCTACTTAAACTCCTGATGGAAGTTTAACTTCAATTGTGCTATTACTGAATGAACATTTCCATACACAGTACTCTATGCCATTATTTATTCAGTTTCCTAAATGACTCAGTGACCATTTTGGAGAGATTGTGAACCACTTAAGGGTTGGACCTAAAGGAGCAAGATAATTGCAGACACTTGTATCAATTACTGCCAATTTCCTTTTAAATTTTACACCTTTGTAACAGATGGTCATTTTTATATGGCTTAGCATTAGCGAATGTAGCATGATTTGAGATTTGAAGATATTGGTAAGGTGGTTTAAATGGTTTTATGTTTTCAATACCTGGGGATGGAGGAAGACTTGATCAAGTCCAATTTGTTACGTGTTCATGTACAGTATGTGTTTCCAGGCGTGGATCCAGACATTCCTAAAAAGTGGGGCTGACTTAAAAGAAAGCAGGGAAGTGAGGGAGTTCCACTCCTAATTTCCCATATTTTTTATTGCTGATCTGGAGAAAAAGGGAAGGCTGAGGCTGTAAAAGCCCCCCTTGGATCCACCCCTGGTTTTAGTCCATTAAGCAAATGGCAAGTTAGCAAACCTTTTACATTGCTTCTTGCACAGTCAAAGATTTGGTGAAAGAACTAAATTTGGCTCATTTTTATGCTCCTTTTTTAGGCATGGCCATAGTGTGTGATGAATTCTTTGTACCATCTTTGGAGGCCATCTCAGAGAAATTGGAGTTATCAGAAGATGTTGCTGGTGCTACATTTATGGCTGCAGGTTCCTCTGCCCCAGAACTGTTCACCTCTATCCTGGGAGTCATTTTCAACAGTGATGTTGGAGTTGGTACCATTGTAGGCTCAGCAGTTTTCAATATTCTCATCATTATTGCCTTAACAGCAGCTCTTGCAGGACAAGTGAGTCACTTTGCTTTGTGTTATGTATGCAGTAACTTCAGTAAGTCATGATATGTTGTAATTTTGCCCTTGTTGTTTGCATGAACATGGTATTTTATCCCAGTGATACTTGACATGTGACAGTATCATCCTTAGTATATATCCCCCATAATTAAACAGTTTGTGCAGGCATACTCTTAATTTAGTTTGTAGCATTTACTAAAAGTATTTGAAGGCTGCTGTGCCATAGTTGCAGAAGTTTCGAAAAGTTAAAATGGTTTTGCAACATTTTGTAAAAAGAAGAAGCTTTAGATTGGCCGTAAAGTTTTGGGGAGGTAGCGATAGTAAACAATAAACATTCCCCATGCAAACCTTCTCCTTATCCTGCCTACCATGCTGGTGTCTTTTTGTCGAAATGATTTGATAATCAGTGTGTCTTGAAACGTTCAATTTGACATTATTGTGCTTGATATCATTGGTGATGCATGTTAGGAGATAGATGTCACCTCATCTGACCTAGTGCCAATATAAACCCTTTTCATTGTACTAGTTTGTGTGATTCAAGTGACGAGTTTATATAAAAAGCACCATAAGAATGGTGTAAAGGTTAAACAGATTTGGCAGGTCTGTTGTATAAATGAAAACTTGAAAATAGATTATACATTTGAAACACTTGCAAATTGGCTAATACTTTCTTTTGAACTGCAAATTATGTTTAGTCTTGAACAGTGTTGTATGATGTGTGATTCAGTGTTCTAAGGGAAACTGACAGCTGTTGGCTGAACCACCATATGGGCCTGTCATAAATCAGTCTAGATATCTGTCATATCATTCCTTTCATACTATAGAATTTTGAGCAACAGAAACCACATGTGGTGAGCTTAATTTTTCAAGGATTTTATTCCATTTTCTTTCTTTCTTTCTCTCACAAGGTTCTGGAGTTGGACTGGCGCCCTCTATGTCGTGATAGTGCATTTTATGCCCTTTCGATAATATGCTTCATTCTGTTTTCATGGGATGGTTTTCTTCAATGGTGGGAATCTCTGGCTTTACTTGTTCTATATGTTATCTACATCATTCTTATGAAGTTCAACTCCGATATAATGAACACAGCGTAAGTGGTTTGGTCATGGTCATTGCACTCATTATTTTGTTTTTCTGATATGCAGTTCTTATTTTCCTGTGATTATTATTTTCTTTTTTTTCATTTGTAGGTTTTGTTACATGTTCCTGATTTGGGTTCTCATTATCTTATTAGTAGTAGACTGAAAATGAATTTCTTTCTTCAATGATCATTTGTATTGTACAGTTTATTGGAACTGGTATTTGGATTTTCGTTTATACCTAGAGTCAATGCATGGCAGTGGTTAATATGTATGTTGCTTCATATTGAAAGTTGCCAGTATGTAATTGCATATTCAATGCAGTATACGATGTTTAATTTGACTTGCTTAACAGGGTGCACTTATAGCAATCCAACCCAACTTCTAATCCGGATTTCTCGTGAAAGCCATCTCATTCAATTGTGATTGATTATTTACAAACATTTAAGTTGATCTCTAAAAATAATCAGGATCGTGATCAGAAAGTATAGTATGGTAAAAACCTTAAAGGGGCAAACAGAGATTGTTTTTACAAGTTTTCCATGACTTAAATTCTGCCACACAATCATACATTGCTAGCTTTGCGTCTGCATGAAATTTTTTACGATGAAAATATTACAAAAGTGCAATTCAATTTTCAAAAAACACAGAATCAGTGTTTCTTATCACTAGAGAGACCTCTTCAATGTCTGCTGATTCTGGTAAGTAATCAATAAAAAAGGGAAAAATGTTGTACTGGAAGAAAAGGTCAATATTCTCTTTCACACTTTGATCCCCACTTTAATCAAGAAGTGTATATTGTAGTCCTGTAATGAATCCCTCCTTGTATTTCAAGAGCTTTTCTGCTGAGTGACAGTATACAAATGCACTTGTCAAGTCTTTGTAATATTCCTTTTCCTTTCTCTGTAGGTGCCTCAAAAGAAAAGTTTCACCCATGATGGACGAGGAAAGTAATACTGAAGGGAGTACATGTGATGTAGCTGATGTGTCTAAAGATGAATCTGTAAATTATGGGAAACCTCCACGGACACTACCACCAATTGCTCAGGTGGGTCTCGTGCTAAGTAACTTAATCTTAAAGGGAAGGTTTAAGCAAAAATTTAATTTTCTTATGTGAAAGAGAAACCAAATCTACACAGTGTGGTGAAATTTCCATTCAAATCTGACATGTAGTTCTCGAGATATCAGTAAATGAAGTCAGTAGATATGTGTTTCAAAGTGAGTTTGAGGGCAGCAGAGCTTATATCACTTCCTCACATTGACAAGGAATGCTTGTTTCCCTTTGTTTTAATAGACTGTTGTGTTGACCTTGGGGTGGACTGGAATAGGACCTCTCTGTGGGGGATGCAAAGTTTGTAAAGTTCTCATGCCACTTAGGCAATCACATTTTAATAATGTGGGTTTTTTGAAGACAAAATCAACTCTAAAGTTTAAAGAAAAACAAAAGACTTTGCACTAATGTGGGGATATAATGTCATATGTGCTTGCTTCAAGTTCACTTTTTGTTGAAAATGTGAAAAATTTACATGCTCATGTCTTGAGAACTGCAGATAGGATTTCAATGCAAACTTCCCCAAAATGCTTAGAATAAGTACCCCTCTGACATACCAAACCCTGTAATGACCTTAAACCCTTCTTTTAAACCTGGTGGAGCAGTTTAGAGGTTGGAGGGGGGATGAATGAGGTAGGAGATAAGTTATTTGGATTAGAGAGACTGAGACAAGGTTTCAACTAAGTGTTCCATGAAATATTTCTGTTGTATGACTTTGAACAGATTGGAAAGCATGGAAAAACATTGAGGGGGATTAGTATATAAGCTTGGGTCATTCCTCTCTGAATAGTTGCAGAAAAAACGCAATCTTTTCCTTGCCCGTTCTCAAATCACATGCTAGGGTTCTTGATGAACCTGAAGTGAGCATCCTGATGTGGAGTTTAAATAAGGACTTGAGAACTTCTTAAGCTGAGTAAAATCTTAAGAGTCATCACTGTGAGGCCATTAGCAAGTCAGTCAAATCCAATCTTTATCTCATTGTTGAGTCAAAAGAAAAATCTCAGGAATTGAATGGTTGAAATAAGACAAGAAGTTACCCCCCTTAGTTGTGAATTTTACTAATTACTGATACCCTACATCATGTGTTTGTGGATCTCAATTAATTAATGTTTGTTTTTTGGTTTGTTTGTTTGTTTTGTTCTGTTTGTTTTGGGGGTTTTTTTGTTACTGAACATTTTATTTTAGCATTATCTTTTTTTTCTCTTTTCTTTCAGATGGGTCGCAAAGATTCTGTTCAGTCTAAGCAATCTTTAGGTGCTCCCTCTAACAAACATATATTCCACCATGTAAAACATGGAGAGTTTTCACATCATTTCGTAAGTGTTTTGTATTTCCACTCTGAAAAATTTCTCTTGTTAAAAAATAATGCAGTTAAGCTATTCCAAACAACATTGATAAGAAGTAGGCAGCCAGAGATTGTTTTTTTCTGGTAGATAACAAAATTAAGTTGCACATAGAAAAAAAATGAATACCTCAGTAGCAGAAAATGTAGGAAAGGGTATCATAGTGATTATGTTTTAAGTTTTATATGAGCCGTGTCTGTGACTAGAGTAAAGCAAAAGTCATTAGCTCTAACATGTAGTTACTAAATGAAAGATATTTAAGAATTCAAACTGGGTACTTAAACCTTTATAATGTAATTCCTTATTTAGCAGTTATTGAAGCTTTTAGATAGGAGCATATTGCATAATCCATTTTAAGGTTAATACCCTTAACTGAAACATTACTTTAGGTAGAAGACTTTAAAATATGTCACTCATAAATAACAACTTATGCCATGTGCTTTCATCTAAGTGTCTTTATAAGCGTACAGTGAACCCCATTTTTTTTTTTTTTTATTTTCCTCCCTGTGGAGACAGTTGGGGTTTAAAAAATGTATCTGGAGAATACTAGGTAACAAACTGATTGGTTCTAGATGATTAATGTCTAGAGCAAAATGGCCTTCTCTACATAATGCACACACAGTTAGCCTGTACATGTTGTGACTATCAACTTTTAAAATTATCATCCACTTTAAGTTTTGGATTGAAATTCAATGATTAAGCCACATGTATGCAGAATAGAAAGATTTGCTCTCTAACAGATATCAGAATGTGTCACACCTCATTCACTTTTATGGAGCTTTTAAATATGTTTTACATCTCATTGGGGTATTGTAGCGAAAAGGCATAACCTACTAATCAGAAATTATTCAAATGGAGGTATTCCATTACATTGTATCAACATGGTCAGGTAAATAAAAATTAGTGGTTATTGTAAGCAAATCATTTAGTTTCAACCAGTAATCTCTAAAAATAGTTTTTTTTTCCCTAATGTAGCAGGTCCAGAGATATTATGAATAGACCATCATTTTAAAATTTGATTTCTGGTGAAAAAATCGTTGATGAACAGTAGCATGATGAACGTCTTTGTGTAGCAGCCTTCTTTATGGGAGGAACTTGTCCATAGTTCACTTCAAAAATGTTAAGAATCTTTGATCAAATGTAGATAAATATTGACAGTCACAGTTAATTGTTTTCAGCTTCATAGAAGAGGTCAGTCACACTGTTTCTATCGTAAAGATCATTGGAAATTTTCTAATTCATTCGTTATAGTTATAGTTATAGATAAGATTTAAAGACACGTACACCAACACCAATGTGGTCAGTGTCAGTCAACTCGATAAAAAGTTCAAATTTTATATTTATTTTCGAGTACGGTTAAAGTGCAAGTTTGGTTTCCCTTTAGTCGCCTCTTATGACTGGGGAGAAATACCATGGGCATATTCTACAACACCCAGCCAACAGGGGGCTTCTGTTTCATGGGTGAATGCATGCACATAATACTCTATTGAACATAATGTAATGTAGCTGACATGTGCCTGCTATAAGGGTGCTAAATTTGGGAAGTGATTAAGTAGCTTTTACCAGCATGTTTGTCAAAATAAAGACACCAAGCTACTGTGCTAGCCTGCTATTCTACTTCTGAAAATAAGTGTTTTGAAGGTGAAAAAATTTCTTAATGTACAAAATACAATCATACCTCTACTGAAAGAATAGTAGGACAAAACTTCCTAGTGGAATATAGATGCATATTTTATGAACTTTTTTTATTTATTTTTTATTTTGAAAGATGTTAAAACTTATCTGTTATTTTCTTGAGACATTTGGATCCTTACTATTAAAGTAAATATTTTGGTGGTCTGTTTCTTGACCTAAATCACTAAATTTTATTGGTTTTTTTTCTTCTCTCTCCTCTGCTCTTGCCTAACCTTTATCACAACTCATGTTTTCATTAATGCACTTTGTAAAACTTCTTATGCTCTGTTCTTTGTACTTGTTGTCTGCACTCTTTGTGGGTTCTTGCGTGCTGTCATAACAGACTTCATCCCAAATTGATTTAAGAAAATTTACCGATGGTGAGAGGCCAAGTAGTGCCAAAAGCAACCGTAGTGTAAGATCCAGGAAGAGTGTTGCTGATTTGGCAAACTTAAAATCTAGGCCTGCTAGTTCTGATTCCAAGCAGGCAATGGTGGTAACCCAAAATAATGAAAATGAAAATCCGCCAACCAATGGAGACATTTATGCAATAACGTCAAGTCAAGCAGGAGACAGTAGGGTTCAAAGTCCTGTCCAACCAAAGCATGACATGGAATTAAAAGAGATAGACAGCTTGGGTGGGGACAGTACTTATGGTAGTCAAGCCAACCTCTTGGGACCCCCAAACAAGAACATGGATGCCGATTCTGGTATCCACAGCACGCAGGGGCTCACTCCTACCATTCCATCTGACCCTTCCTTTCCCTCTTATAATGATGTCGATGATGAACAGGTCAAGAGGCAGTCAATCATGGTCCATCTTCAACATGGAGAACATTTGCATGATCACCACCATGTACACCACCACACAGGAACCGCTGGGTCTGCTGCAACGACCAGTGCCATCGTGGCTGAGACTGATGAGAATGAAGAAGAGTTGGTAAGTCATAAAGCCTCAAAAGGGAAGTGCAGTCATCTTAACTTGATGTAGTGTAGTAGACTGTCTTGTTTCATGATTGGTTGTTAAGAGTCATTTGAAAATGTTTATTCTTGGATGTGAAATTTCCTCACAGTAACTGCTTAATTTCTTTGAATATGCCATGCTGGAATGATAATATATTATAAAAAAATAATTTGAAGGGATAAATATAAGAAGAAAATTGTGACATTTAGCTCTTGGTTCAAAATAAATTTGAGGTATATTGCTTTTGCCCTTTAAAGTAATTAACAGTTGAAATACAAGAGGTATGTCTGGCAGCATATCCTTTTGTGAAAGCATTCTTCAGATGGGTGAATTTTATCAAACTATTTACAGGGTTTGGTAGTACCTGATATATTACCAAATGCCATGTTGAAAATTTTCAAACCTGTTTGTTCTTTGTGATTGCCAATCAGCAAAATTGATTAAAAAACACTATACTGTAATAAATATGGTGGTAATGATTGATAATGATGGTTATACAGGTGAATAGCCAAAATTTAGGCAAGGAGGGGGAAGCCTTTGGACAAACTATCCAAGAATTGTCTCATCATGGCATGAAACAAACAGATATTTTGGCTGTAAATGAATCCCAGAGACCTGGAAATGACCCTTCCTGTACCTTTTTTATTCCATATAAATATGGACATACCAGCTATATTGTAAAAACAAAAATATATAAAAAAAAATATGCTCAAGGGATGGACTTCCCCCTCTGCATGGCTACCCTCCTGTGGTGATAGCACAGTAATGATGCTTCATTTCCAAAACCTTGAATTAGTTACTGAATGCTGTTTTCCCATTCTGCATCACAAAAAGTAACAAAAATATTCGCTTGTTACTCATGTATGCATAATGAAGTATGTTTTGTTGTTAAGTATCAATTGTGTAGATGACAGCATTTCTTTACTATCCCAATTAAGTGTAAGCTTCGGAGCTTTTTAGCATAATGTAGCTAATGCTTTAACTGCAAGGTTATTTAATTCGTAATAAAGCAAAACAGCAAAATTGTACCAGTTGTTATAGTTTCTGCTTGTCAAGATTAGCAGTTTGATGGAAGCCTAAAAAGGTTCTCATGTACAAAAGAGTCTTAATTTTAAAAAATTAAGATTCCTACTCAGCACTAATTTTTAGGAAGGTTTGGTGTCCTCTGCATAGGTGTTTGGCATTGAGGTTGATTGATAAAGAAATAATGCACTGCTCTATGGCTCTATCTGTCCGGTTTTCACTTAGATTTCAATGTCACTTGATAGTTTTTGCACATATTAAAGACAGCATGACTGACGAAAGTATCATGAAGCAATCTGGTCACTGCTTCCCATCATTTATTATGTACAACCTGTCACATGATTTGTTGGCTTATGATACTTTTCATTTCATTTCCTGTTTTTGGAAAATAGTCTCCCTATTCTGGTTCAATTTCTTCCAATTTTGAAGGGTCTAATTGGGTGAAAGGTGCATAACTCAACATAGATGAATCACTTCATTTGTAAAATGTGTTATTGAACTCACTGGAAAAACTTATACATTGTATAAACCAAATGGCACAATTCTGGTGTATATTTATAACAGGGCCCTACAGGACAGTTTCTTGATGAATCAGTAGACATTAGTTTTTATAGAATTGAAAGTTTGTTTGTATTGCCACTTCTTCCCACAGATTGAGGAGGAGCTGACTTTGCGTCCCATCCCTTGTCTCTGTGCTGTTAACATGTACTATCCTAGCAAAGACATACTTGACAGCACCTGTGGAATTCTCAGGTTAATTCTCAAATGGTTCCTTTTCTGCATAAGTTTCCCTTTCATGTGCATGTTCACCTGGACCATCCCCAACTGTGCCACACCAAGGTTCAAGTAAGTTTCCTTTCACTTATTTTTATTTTCTGCATTTTTTACTTTTGATTATCATCACTTCTTTTTTTACGGTGGTGGGTTTTTTTTACGGAGGTGGGGGTATTTTCCAGTGCGGTTTTGCAGAATCACATGTCTTCAAGTGACCCCTACTGATCCTGCTTCCTTATTATGGAACCTTTCTCCTACTTTGTACATTTTCTTACTTTCTGAAGTGCCTCAACTTTAATTTTATGAGTGTGGAAAAAAAACAGGAAAAGTCATAACACTTTGACAGCATGTTGGTCAGTTTCCTATTTTTTTCACTTGGCTCCACTTTGAAGTCTGGGATCAGTATTTTAAATGATTGCAGAGATGAAAACATAACTGTTTGAGGAAATGGTGCATCTGAAACTGGTGTAACTGTTTGAGTTTGTAATTTGTAAAGCATACAGAATACTGCATCCTTTAATTGTTTGCATTTTTTCCTTTCACAGAAATTGGTACCATGTAACCTTTGTAATGTCTATTGTTTGGATTGCTGTCTTGTCCTTTAGCATGGTTACCTTGGTAACTAAAACCGGCTGCATCCTCCAGGTTGACCACTATACCATGGGTCTGGTAGTGGTTGCTATAGGAACAAGTGTACCAGTAAGTTGTTTGTTTTATTAGGTTTGCTTTCTGAGTTTGTCCATGGCAACAGGAAAGAAAAAACAACTTTAATGCAAGCCTGTACCCAGTCAGTCAAATGAGCCCCACCTTTTCTTAAAAGTTCTCACTTCCTAAGAAGTACCCCACCAAAAACAAAAAAATAAAATAGCATTGCCATAGCATATCTTGCCCTTTGACCCCAGAAAGTGTATCTCCTGTCTCTCCTCCCTCCCCTGGGAAATATCTTGCCTCTTTTTTATTTCCTTTCCTGCAAGGATTGTTCTTATTGAAACTATTAGTCTTCAGTAGAAATATGATTTATAATACATTCAACTTAGAATAGTACCTTATCAGAGAGAAGTTGCAGTGAAAGTTCTAAGGTGATGAAATTTCTATAGATAAATTAAGAAATAATGAACGAAGATAAAACACCTGATAGCAAACTCGTTGTTACATCACTCACATCTGCAATAAACCCTTTTAAGTTTTCTAGTCTCTTTGACTTGAAGTTTTGTATTTAATGTTAATAAGCATCCTTTAATCATCTGTCTCTTCTTTTAAAGGATGCCCTCAGTTCTGTGTTGGTCGCAAGGGATGGCTTTGGTGACATGGCAGTTTCCAATGCCATTGGTTCCAATGTATTTGACATCAACCTTGGACTTGGCCTGCCATACTTGATCCGTACTTGTTTCTCAGGTTTGGTACCTGTGGAATTGCTCACAGAATATGAAAGGGTAAGCCAAATTCAAAATCTTGAATATTATTCCAGTTTTTGTTAGTTTGAGATGCCATGCTGTTATTGAGACACTTTTGGAAGTTGTGATATGTATTCATATGAAATTGGTAATTTGTCCATTTGACAGATTGATTTTTTTTTCAATTAATTTGAATGGGAAGCAAATCGGAAATAAGAAGTAATGTGCATTTGTTGAATTTATATATATGTATATATACAAGTAGATACTAGAAGAACGAAAGAAGGACACTGTTATGTTTCAACTAAGGATTCTCATTGCTACATCTTGTTAAAGTTGAATTGTGTGTTGAATCACATATATATATATAACTTTGGTTGAATTCTGATTTTCCATTGAATACATTAAATGGTTTCACTCATTTCCTTTCTACAGAGTCTACGTAACAATGGGAATATGCCACTTGTGCCTCATGCCAAGTTTGGGTTCATTCTCCTATTAATCTTAATCATGACACTGGCGGTGTTTGCCATTGCACGGTTCCGTCTCAACTGGATTATTGGAGTCAGCTTTGTGACCATGTACGTTCTCTTCTTGGTGTATGCCTTCATCCAGGAATTGGTCTGTGATTACAACTGTTAGTTACTTTTGCGGCTGATTGGGAAAATAGCATGACTTGTTCACTTCTGAAAATTTCCAGTTCTGGATTGCCAAAAGGTTAAAATAGAATTTCTGAAGATTTTAAAGACCTCATCAGTAGAGCATTTTATCATTTACTTGTTGGAAACAGTTGCTTTATAAAGGTAATCAAAGCAATGCAAAATGTGACTGGAATTGTTTGAACAGTGTTACCTCATTGACTTTCATTCATGGAATACAGAACTTCAACTTAGTGCAAATACAAATGCTTGGAACATCATTCCCTGGTTTGTGGTCATATTTTATCTCAAGGGTGGGGAACTTAGAAAGCCCAGTAAACTTGTCAACAACACTATAATTGCACAATGTACTACTTATTGACCTGCAGTTTGCCTCCAATCAATCCTGTTTCCATGTTCTTTCTGTCTACCATGGTCTTTCCTAACAAAATGTAGACAATTTTTGAATAATTTGTTGTGTTTCCTGCCAATGGCTATCATCTTTTCTTTGAATCAAAACTAATTCATCAATGGACAGCTTGCAATATTGTAATTGTATACATTCCATTATAAATCATATTTATGCTTGGCTTCTGCCAACATATATAGTTTGACATTCTACATTTATTCCCTAAATATCTTATTTAAGCCTTAGTTTGCAATGTCATAGCTTTTGTTTACTTTGCCTACCTGTGGATTCATTCCACATTAAAACTTTGAATCATTTTAATGGTTTACAGAAAAAGTATTAGATTTTATCACATTAAATCTTTTGGAGCTATAGCTTTATTTCGTTTCAATTTCTTGCCAGCTGTAGTCAGCAGTTCTGGTGAAGAATGAAGCTTTACCTCAAGTGTGTGCTGAAAAACTTATTTAACTTCAGTTTAATTCTCAGATGAGTACAGTTTTGTTGAGAATGGAGTGGGTGTTATGGAGAGTTGCAGGGAAAGATGAGAACGTCTTCATTGTAAGACATGATTTTATTTTAGAATCTTGCTATTTTGAGAGAAAGTATTGTTGCATCATTGTTCAGGTAAGGAGAGGGATATGAAAATATGGCTTTACTGACAGAACTATGCCAGTCAGATACTATTCACTTGTGTGTGATAAACAAAAATAGTTGGAAAATTTCCATGTAATGTAACATATTTATGAATATTTATGAAATGTACAGTGGTTTTAATTCTTTTCAAGTGTGTTTCCTTAACATGTTGTACAGAGGTTTGTGATATTTATTGACATTATTAATAAAATTTGAAGGGACTAAACTGACCGTTTTTTGTTTTGTTTCAACTTGTTGCTGTTACGTTAAAAATAAACTCATGTTCAGCAATATCTCTAGGAAGGTGAGAGGTTTACCACTTTTGATATTTCTTCACCTCCATTGAATTTTAGAGAAAAAGTGTGATTGCCTAAACTTACCCATTGCCCCAGGATTAGTTTACCCATACGATAGGTCAGTTTGTCTGATGCAAATAATGTAGACAAGCATATACATACTCTCTACCAACTCTTCCAACATCATCTTAGATCGGTGGAGTTAAGGTCCCAACTGAAGGAAGTATGCCCAGCTGCATCGCAAAACTTATGCAAGAACATTACGCGGGAGCAATGTAAATAAGATCACCATTTGATAATTAATGCATGTTAAGAAGTGGAGTAAACATTATACCACAAAACAAGAGAACTCCCTTTATTTGAATCCTTCTGGCCCATTTTGGGGATGCCCCATATACTTCTACCCAGGAGCTGGAGCTTCCAGCTCCCTGTTCTACCTCGGAAAGGCTCTTTTTGTCAGAGAGAGGCAGTCTCCTCTTTCAACATAACGCAATCGTTGACCTTCCCACGCTATTCACTCCAGGAGGATCCTTCTTGTCGGATGTTTGTCTCCTCCGTTAGCCAAATAGGTCTTGCTACGTACAGAGGAATGTAAGACCCCCTAAAATAAATGTGGGCTAAGTACTTCGCACACCATCTTCTATTTTTTTTTCTTCCTTTTAATAAATAAGCAAAATCTTTTAAACATATCAGTTTATCAACTGATGGTAGCAACATTTTTAATCGAAGGGTACAATTAGTAGTTGACTATCACTAAAGAAATGAAACATAACTAAAGAATCCTGACCGGGGTAATCAGTTCCACGGTTTACCAAATTTTATTACAGATAACACATAATAATTTCGGGCCTGGTGGTGTGTATTACTGTATTCTATTTAGCGACATAACACAAAATTTCCCCTCCCTTCTTTACCTCTTGTTATAGGCCCACACTCAAATATCCTTTACCTGACGTCAGTCATCACAACCGCTCTTTTATGAAATTTATGGCATCATTTCTCATTTTTGTACCTAAATTGAATTCCAATACACCGCCGCCTAACCAAAATATTCCATGTACACCTGATTCATAATCGATCCATTTAGCCTCCACACCGGCAGCCTTTAAAACTTGCCAGTAAAATATACCGTCATCACGCAGCGAATCAAAGCCACACGTTTGTATTAATGTTGGTGGGAGACCACTGAAGTCTTCTCTTATCAGAGGGCTTATTCTTGGATCTGTATTTATTTTTTCAATTTTATTCCAAATATCCATGTTTCCATGGCTCTTGTCATCGGGACCAGAGTAAAATGAGGCGTCTTTTAAGGATTCTGGTATAAAAGAATGGTCTAAAACATCAAAAGCCTTAGAGGTCATTTTAAAATCAATAGATGTGTGGTTGTTTTCTCGATAATGTCTTTCAAATGTTGGGTCAGACTTTCCAAAGAGAATATAACTCATAAACCTTGCATTCTTTCTAATTGAAAAGAGGCCATGATTACCAAAATGATGTTGATACTTTTGGTAAGACGGCGTCTTCATGTCAATATTTTGCAAAAACGGATAAACTAAAACTTGTAGTTTGGGGTTTGGGATATCTGGATCATCGTAGATATGTTGCGTGACCATTCCGGTGAGGGTTCCACCTGCGCTGTCTCCACCTATGCCAACCCTGGTTGGATCAACGCCATAGTCTCTTGCGTGAGATATAAACCATCTTGTAGCCTTGAAACTATCTTCAAACTGGTTCGGAAAAGGGTATTCTGGACACAGCCGATATCTGCCAAGGTTACCAAATAATGGGAATGACATGAAAAAATGAAACAGTCTGGCAAGCAAGATAGAGGAAACTTGTGCTCGTTTGTGTTCAAGTGTATGCGTGTGTGTTTGTGCTTGTGTTTCTGTATGGAGAGGAAAAGAGTGGGGTATAAACCTTTTGCACACATGTGTTACCCATAGAACAGAAGATAGGTGCTTCCCCGTTGAGAGAAAAACGCGTATTATTTAAATTTTCAAAGTGGCTTATTAAGTTGATATCAATAACTTAATGAGAGTGTTAAAGGGTCACTACCACATGACAATGCTTAATACTTAGCATAATGAGTCAAGTTTCATATCCAATAGCTACGGGAAAAGTGAAAATTTTGATATTTGTGGTCAGTGTCCTGACTGGTAACGGTTTTGTGCATAATTTGAATTTTTGAAAACCGAATTGAACCGTTAAGGACTGACTAATAAAGTAGTTATTTGCATGTAGGATATGGGGTTTGTCTAACTTTGGCCATTTATCATTGGTTTGTGTAGAAAATTTAACAGATTTGGGAAAAACTGTTAAATTACATGAATCAATTCAATGAGCCGCTTTAACAACAAGTACAGACAGCTGGTCAGTTGTCGACCAATATTTGCATAAGTTTACTTTACACGCACGGGCGAAGTTTGATGCGTGTGTACCTCTGTCTCAATGTTTTCCTCCAAACTGACATCTCGTGTCGTCAATGCATGAGGTAATAACCTATAGAGGCTTTGCAATTACGTCACGGAACCGCCATGCTGGAGGACATTCATGCCAAATACACGTGGCTTTGTGCCGAAAGCACTGCATAGAGTGCACCGTGGTATGCACAATGTGCACACATTCAACGAGCAAGCGCGCCCAGTGTGGTTTACTACGTAGTTACATGTACTCCAACATGTAAATACTTTCCGGTGGTCATGTTGGAGTACATGTAACTACGTAGTAAACCATACGGGACGGCTCTTTCTCGTTGAATTTGTACACACCATGTATATCACAGTGCACACTGTGCAGAGCGTTCGGCACAAAACCACGTGTATGTGGCATAAATGTCCTCCAGCATGGCGGTTCCATGACGTTATTGCAAAGTCTCTATAGGTGCGTTCGATTTAGCGGCTCGAGCCGGCTCAACTGGCTCAGCCGGCTCAGCCAGCGATCGATCTTTCGCAAAAGTGATTTTAACGTCATCAAATCGTCACAACTTGAGCCGGCCAAAACGACCAGCCCTCCGAGGTGGTCTAGTTGAGCCGGCGACGTATTTTACGTCACATTTCGACCAGTTAAAAAACTGGTTGAGCCAGTTGAGCCGACTCGAGCCGCTAAATCGAACGCACCTAATATTGGGTATGTGTACACAGTGGATATGTAAGTGAATTTCTATGGACATTTATTTTCCTGTGTATAACTTTCCATTGATTTTGCTGTTACAGCGATGAAAATTCAAATTTTGACACCAAAATAGCTGGTCATTTTATACAATTGTTTTCCCGCCGCTAGATAAAAACCAGAAGGTTATAAGTTGGGGCGTCCTAAGTTACTACGGTAACTCCTTAGTTCCAGGCGTCATAACTGAAAGGGCAAAATCACAAGGAGTGAATTCATACTTATACTAATAATAACTACGACAAAACAAAAATCATGAGTGCTACTTGGTCAGTTTGTTGCAAGAAAACAGGTCACTTCAACTATAGCCGAAGCCTACTCTTACCACCTCCCCCAAAACCTTTGAAAGAGACATTGCCTTCTAAATGTTTATTTATTTATTTGTAATTAATTTTTTTGTAAAGAAGTCTTTGTATTTCAATTCAAAATTAAACGAAACGAGTGAGTTTACTATTTCTGTGATTTTCGTCAGCCCCTATGTCTACATATTTTCTTAAAATGAGCATGTTTATGTTACGTTACTTTGAGACAGCGCTGAGTAAATAAGATTTACAGAGATTTTAGTGAAAAAATATTTAATAAAACATTATTGCGTGTTAAAAAATTACTTTAATCGTCCATACGGTCCATATAGTTACGTTAATGGCAACCAGTATGTTTGACATCATAACAATGAATCCATGAGGAGGTCGACTCTATTGAGATTGTCAGAAAAAATAACAAACATACTCAACGGAAATAACGACTGCATTCAACTCTTCGGCGAATTGTCTCGTCAATCCATCGTACATCTCTGAAATATAATCGTTTGATAATAATTAATTTATTGTCCAAACTAAATAAACGTTATCGTTGTATTTGAACCTTTACTCTTCATTCCTTACCAGGTACGCTTCATAAAGTCGAAGATTCAGTCTTTGTCCCCCATTACTCCCCTTGCCATCGATAAGCCAAAGGATCAAACCGTATTAAGAACCAGTACGTTGTGCAAAAGTACTTTTGGGAGGGTACTTTTGGGGAGGGGAAGGGAGACGTGGGAAGCGGTTACTAAGGGTACAGGAATAATGGGTCTGCGGGAAACTGAAAGTTGGACCACCACAGTACACGTATGGGTCTGTGTAAACCGCGTGCTTTCATTCATCCCTGCTATATGGAGATCCATCCTTCGTCACTACATCACAGTGCCAACTTGGGAGAGGTTCAAGAAAAGGGGTGTCCTTTTTGAGAAAAAATTGTCAGCTGGAAGTGGTTTTATATGCTGTCATTGAAACAAATGAACTGCATTTTGACCATAGTGTTGCTGGTGAGATGGAGTGCAATAAATAGTGCGTCACGGGGCTTTTCATTCGGGAGGGCACTGGCGTGGCACAAATAATAATTTTGCAGGGGCAACTGTTGGACTCCACCCATGGCGCCGTAAGCGCCACCGAGCGCGAACCCGAGGCTTGGCGGGTGGGGTCCAGGGGCCGCCGTAGGGCCCCTTGTGGGGGTCCAGGGGCGAAGTCAACGGAGTTCATGGGTTTTAACGTGTTTGTGAGGTATTAAAGTCGCTATTCAAGTGTTTTTCTATTCACTTAACACTGGGGTCAAAATACCTAAAGGGTAACTTCTGCAGGAAGGCTTTTGGTAAAAAAAAAAGTAATTCAACTACCAAGAGCAAATCCGGCTGAAATTTTGAAAAAGGGCGAGATGAACTATTGAGAAAGGAATTTGATGGGCAGTTCAATGTGTGTCTCAATGGGGGTTCAGGGGGCGAAGACTCCGGAAGCTCCTGGGTTTTAAGGGGTTTGTTATGTATTAAGGTCGTAATTTACGGGTTATTTTATTGTCTTTACTACTGGTCAAAAAATTACTTCCAATGCAACTTCAATTAAAATTTTATTGCTAACAAAACCAGTGAAACAACTTTCAAAAGCCGATCCGGCTGATATTTTGAAGAAGGAGAGCTGAACTTGAAAGAGAAATGGCATTTTCCAGGTGTTTTGCGATATTTTCTGTTGTAAAGTATAAAAATTACTGCCTTTTCTTGTCAAAAGAAGAATCATAGTCATACTCTGACTAAAGAAGGCATATCGTTTTTTGAAAATCTCAAATCTCATTTGGCGGGGGGGGGGGGGTACACGGGGGGCACACGATTTTTCAGTTGGGCACGTGCCCCCTGGTTCCCTTGGTGACGCCACTGGCAATAAACTGTAACCAATTATCACCCAACCGGCTAACAACTTTCTTGAATATTTTCACGACAAAAAATGCATCCATGCACGACAAGCCGCTAAGCATGGTACTCCAAGCAAAACTGATCCACCAATCAGAAAGTGAGTCTCCCGACTTGTAACTCAAAAAATGTTCTAAACTTGGATCTTTTTTATTTAAGTTGTTTTCAGAATTTAGAATGAAAACCTTGAAGTAAGGTATAGAGCCAAAATTTTCAACTCTAATAGAGTCTATAATTTAGTTGCATGAGGTTTATGGCTCAGTTTTCCTATTGAGGTTTTTATGCTTCATTAGCTGTTTCCCTACCCCACTTCTTGTGCTGAGCAACAAGCACAATGCAAAAAGATTTCATTCTCCATAGGGCAAGAGCAGTCCCCAACTTCGCATGGCCCCGAAGATTTTGCTTCTTTTGACAAATTGACAAATATGGAGAGAATTCTTAATTTGTTGAAAGAACATTTGGAAAACCCGCCCTGAAGTCGACCGGCGTTACCTGTTGATCTGGTGTCACATAGGACAAGTTTCCGATTTTTCGTTTTTCAGAACCAGCGGGCTGCGCCGTCGTAGCTACGCCACTGTATGAAACCGTGCAGCTTCAGTAAGCACAATCACGTGCACTGCTGCCGTGCTTGATACTTACCGTAGCCTATAAGTGCAGTATGCATGGTAATAGAGCGAAGCATGGTTGTCGACTTGTACTATATACAGTCAAAATGACGTAGTCTTAGGGACCTGTTATAGCCTGCAAGAAACGAGATCCCATTACTGCCTTCCATGATTCCTTGAGCTCCCACCTAAGTTGAAGATAAGGCATACCCGTGATTTTCGCGAAAAAATAGATTAAGCTTTACGGCCCGGTTTCCAACCGCTTCAAGTAAAGCGACGGCCACGGCTCTTTTTTCAGTTTCATTTCTGGCACACTGGCTTAATTTTCAAGAAAAAGACTCAACCGGCCTGTCGAAAATAAATGCTGGAAAATGAGGAAAAGCTGCATGAAGTAAATCTTTTGGTATTTTTGGCAATATGCGCAAATATTGCATGGAGACATACACAACCTCTGATATTTTTTGAGTCCCCAAAACTTCCCTGTATAACCGCACTTTCATTGGCGTTTGACTGCAATCCATTAAGACTTAATTGTGTCACTGGAGAAAAGACCATGACCGGCTCGACTTGAGCCAACCGGTTGGAAACTGAATTAAATGATATTTAGGATACCTTTGAAGTTAAACAATGAAGAAATTTTGAGAGAATGCAAAAACCATCACAGATATAGACTGAATTATCAGCAAACTCGTAATTCTTGATAATGTGAAGGGTATGTATTGAAATTATACCGGAAAACCAAAGCGAATTGTTCTCTTGTACACTGAAATTACACTTTATCCATGTTTTTTTTTTTCTTTAATTGGTAGGCGAACCATGTTTTAGCTTGCAGCCGTTGACTAAGTTACTATATTTGTAGAAAGGAAAGATTTTCAGAATTAAAAATCCACATTACTATGGAGGTCGAATCCAGAGACACCGGGTTGCTACAAGTTTCACTGAATTGCATTGTGAAATTGAAGACAACTCAATTCGGGCAGTATTCTTAAATAGAAGTATTCAAGGGTACTACCTTCCCCGGGAGATACACGATGGGCCTGCGGAAATTTCACTCTCAGCTGAAGAAGGGATATATCCCGGAAATGTAAGATGTCTAAGGAAAAGTTCTTGAATAAGATGATAATGTATATGGGGTCTGTGTAGAGGATTGAGAAATTTAAAAGGATCTACCACTGCCAGAATCAGTTCCACTCTTGCGACGTGTGCAAAGACTATGCTTCTGTTGCTGTCATGGTCACCGACGCCAAATTAAATGCTAAGATTTTGAAACTAATCTTTTATGTGGTTATTAGGTTGTCCATTAGACCTATAAACTAAAACAATCTTCGCAATTATTCACCGGAACAGATTATTTACACTTTAATTAGGCTAATCACTCACTTGTATTGCCTAGGCAATATCCCCCTCCGTGAAAAAACACGAAACCGGGTAAATTTTTGTCTGCCTTTTGGATAGGTTCATAAATGCGGACAGTCACTCCATCAAATTCAGTTTCTCTTGCTTTGAAGTTGGATCCGTGGATTATGGGTGGCGGTGCGGTTTGTAGCAGGTTCAGTATATACCTTGTAGCTATCATGTCATAACCTTTCCCTGGCCAAAGTGTGTCTGTAAATGTCGTCTGCAATATGAGATGACAAGAAGTGCGAGCAATGTTTTACACTTTAAACATTCTTTCAGTTGTTACGCGTTAATACAAACAGTTAAAGGGTAACAACAAATACAGCTCATGAGACCATATATATGCATTTTTAGCCTTGGAAGGTGGGTGAGCTATGACACGTTTCTTATTTCCTTGTAGAAGAACTTGGTAAGTTGGTACCCGTGTACTGTAGTAGAGCCTTGTGCCCTCTGTAGAGGCACCAAGAGTTGAACAGTGCGTGGGGGATGTTACCATACTCGGTACACAATTAAACCAGCTGCCTGCATTTGTAGATTTCGTTTGCAATGGGGTCAATTATAAACATAAACTTTTCTTCCTATAACCTTTCAGAAAATGTAAGCGTGAGGGTTTTCCTCATATGACATTCAAAAGCTACCGGGTAACTACATGTTGAAAAGACACCACTTAAAGGCCCAGTTCTCTCACCCCAAACAGGGCCAATTCTCCTAGCCTTCTTACTGAAGCCCCTCCCACAATTGTCTGAAATTCATCCTCATCCCGATACAATCTCAGTTTATTGCTTCAAGGTGAGTATAGAAGAACTCAATTTATATAATCAAAACACTCTCAGTACCGTTCATGCTGTGGAATAAAAGCTTTGGTACTCTGCATTGTTTGAATTAGCTGTCAATCAAAGAGCTGAGCCAATTGAGAATTTCGGTACCCCCGTACCAAAATTGTAGTTTGGGGTGAGAGGTTTGGCCCTTTAAGAAGATGGATTTTGCAGTCGGAACGCGATAACTTTGATCAAATAGGCATATTCTAGTTTTGATATTTCGAAAAGATCAAAGTAGCGCGAGAAAAGCTTGCAACGAGGAACTACCATTTTTCATACTTTACACGTTCTTGCCTCAATTGGAAGACTCGCTTTCTGTTCTGCAATTTGTATAGAATTTATTGAGATTTCAGCCGTCTTTTGCTCGCAAATATCAGATAACATCATAATGTTCTTAAAATATATTTCTGAGAAAGGACGGATGTCATAATCAGGCTCCTCACGCCTGGAAAGTTAAGTAGTCACACTCGTATGTCTTTCCTGCCATGATGATGAAAAACACCTGCAATTTTTGGAACGAATAAGATTGTCCTTCCTCCTACTTCCTTCAGTATTTCATGCATGTGTAATTTTTTTAAATTTGTGATATGGATGTTAAAAATACAATTTAAAAGGCTACTGTTTTGCGGTCTGTTCACATGTTATGTAGGAATGTGTTTTTATTTTTTCCGAGTGAACTCGGGTCAAGCTGAATTCTACAATTTGCGGCCGGGGTACAACGAGTTGGGCCTTCAGCTTTGGCACAATCTTATTTATACCTGTTTTGTTACAACTGCATATGCTATATCCTTGACGAATAACGATATATATATCCATGAAGAATCATAGTTTTGACTTGTAGGTAACTGCTTGGCCTTTCATGATCAACCACATTATTATCTGTTTTTGCAGGCATGTGGGTTGAAATGACCAGCTACGGTTTTAATTGACCGTTGAACACGTTTTTTAAACTCGCACTTAGTTTGAAGAGGGTGAAGGTGCCGCAGAATCTTTGGAACACTCACGTAACCCTAATCCTAGCCATAATTCGTAACCTTCAACCCATAAACCAAACCCCAATAGTTCAGTATTATCACATTATGCGACACCGTCGCAGTGAGAAACCTATGTGTCAATAGAGTGCGTCTAGTTAACTCACATAGAATCTTTGCAGTATTCTACTTGATTGGGCTACGTTCTTTTACAGCAAGTTTTTATCATACGGTTATTAAAAAAAACTGCGCTACACACGATTGGGTTCGAAAACGCACAGTCGGTATACGCACGCAGCAAGACAGGTGCCGTACTAGACTAATGCTAGAACACTGTAGAACCACACATTTCCGCGACACATGGCCCTTGTGCGTCATCCATTTAGTAATTGTGGGACGCTCCCTCCAGCTAAAGATTACGATTGCCCTGGTACCGTCCTGTTTCTAGAACAAACGTTAAATCGGCCGACGACAGTTTTGAAAACCAATAGGACGGAGGGACGTTCTCTTCTGCTCATGCGCAGTCTATTTTTTGGCTTCGCGTTCCGCCCTCTTTGTCTTACCGTCCTGAAGTAAAGAAGTCCTTATTATTAGCATCCTATAAAATTGGTAAAATTGCCGACAAATTTCACTTGAGACGCAATATCTCGGGACGTAGTCTATGAGTTTTGTGTCCTCATGATGGCTAAAATTATTGCAGAGCCTTAAATGTTCATATAGAATATTGTACTTTGTCACCCCCTCCATATAATTAGTGTTTATATCGGTCTATATACATGAATTAGAAAAATACGAAGTGTTCATACCTGTAGTTCAAGGAAATATGAACCAGTCGCCAATAAACGATATCTGTAAGGTTCGGCGATGCCTTCTGGTACAGGGGAGTTTTTCCATAAGGAGATACCAACTCCCGTTACCAGGAAAACGATAAAGAAATAACTTTTCATGTTAGTTATTGAGTATAAGGTTGCAGGTGTCAGCACTAATAAACACGACCCACTTTGCCGCGGTTGTACAATATGGCAGCTTCTGAATACTGTACAATGGATTTTATCTAATCTCGACGGTTTTAGAGTATAAAGGGCATAAAGTAAGTTTACATTGTAGGTATAGTAGGCTTGTAGAAAAGATAATTGTTAGACATATTTGAAATTCATTTTCACATGCTGGTTCTAGTATAGTAGAACTCCCTGCCCGGGAGGAAATCATTTTTCCAATTTTCAACGCCGAAAACGTCTTAAAAGAACAGTAAATACTTATTTCTGACTGCTTACATTTACATTTTACAAGAAAGGTCGCACTATAAACATCCCACTCAAACTGCAGGATATCTGAAAACACCATGATTTCATAAGTTCTACCATTCAGTTAATGGCAAACAAATTTTTTAACTCTTTCCAAAAAAGTGAAATAAGTTACCAATACTACCTTCACATCCCCCCACTCTCCCGTTTCAGAGTTAATAGCACACGTGTATCCCTTGTAGGAGGTAACCATCACTGATATCTTCCATTGGCTTGCCGTTTATTCCTCAATATTTGCGATGCCACGTCTCACTTGGGTCTCTGGAAACCCTGCCTGTATTTTAAGGACACGGAAGAGTACACAGTCGTTTTCAATAACAAAAATAAATTAAATATCTTTTTGTTTGAAAGGTAACTAAAAACCTTCCTGGTGAATCAACAGTAGAAGCTTGCATCTCAGTCCGAAAAACAATTCTCCGATTGGGGGAAGCTAGAAGGGGAAAGTTAGGGAAGGACTTAAGAGGGAGGGAATCTCCACTGTCAACCCTGTGCCCATGCAAAATGTTTGGTAGAAATTATCTTACCCCCATTGAATGCAGTTGCGTACCTACGGGGAGGGGGGCTGGAGCGGAGACTGGGGCCCCCACTCACTGAATCGCCCAGTCCCCCCTCCCCAGCAGCCCTCACTGGCGACCTTGGCAAAAATTATATTCATGCTGGCAGATAATAATGTTCAATCCTGGCTACCCTGCTTCGATGACATAGATACCCCACTGCGATAGATTCACGCAGTTGCGGCAGGGTATTCTGCAATTGTGCCGCACTCTGAATTTCAGCAGAATCTAATTTCGGGCAGGAATTCGGGAAAAATTCGGGCAGGATTTTGGAAAAAGTTCGGACAGCCCTTAAATTTTAAAAAAATGGGGTGGTTTTTCAGAAAATTTCTTTATGTGGACGAAAAAGATATGCCCGAAAAAGCAAAGAAACGTCATATAGTCACAATAAAATTTTCATGAAAAACCAAGTCAAGGTTTTAAAAATTCGCTACACCTTTCTGGCGTCGCAAAAAGGTATTATTCGTGACTTTTACTTCACAGATAATCACAACACAATACCCGAAATTGTCGAGTTTACAAATTCTTCCAAGTATTTGCCCGAAAATGGAAAAAGTATCATAGTAAGGATAACATAGTTGCGAAAAATCAAACAGATAAAAAAATCGCCACACAATTGCAATATCCGTGGCTGAAAAGAAATAATCATTCTTTAGCCTGTTTTAAAATCTTGTGTAACACAATACCCGAAATGGCCGATGATTTTGATAGCTTCAAATTTTTGCCGAAAAACAGAGAACGCTGTATTTAAAGTAAAATTTTCATGGAAAAGAACAAAGATCAAAGATCTGCGACGCATGTGAGTAGAATATGAAAAAAAGGTTTTCATCACCCTCATAGTCTTACTGTAGTCTTGCAAAAATTGCCCGAAATGGTAAAATATTCGGGCAAAGTTTAAAAAATGCTGTGACGTTTTCAATTGCCAAATTAATGCAACGGACAGACAGTGGGGTGGTCAGGTGACCAAAAGTTTGCCATCAATCCTGCATAGCCAAATACGGGTGATGGTTGTGAAAATCGAGTTATTTGTTTTTCGATACTTTAAAAATTCAGTATGAGAATGTCTTCCCATACTGCCTTAAGTTTGTTTGAAAATTCATTTAAACACACCGGGTAATGTTATATTTTTTCAAAAGTAAAATCATATATAGTTGGAATTTCGGGCAGTCACACAATTGTATCAATATATTACATTTAGCCAAGATTTACAATAGAGTAAAATTCATTAGCATGTTTTCAATTCCGTTTAATGGTTTTCCCCCGAAAATATGCGGGACCATTTCGTCGATTGGTAGTGACACATTTCATCTCGTAATTTTCTGATCAAATAGGGACTGCTTAGATCCCCCAATAAGTCTGGGAAATGTCAGTTTAGACTGTCTCAGGGGTCTGACTATTCAAAATTTTCTCTTTGCTCCACGCCAACCAATGGTGGCGCTCCGCGTAGATAGTTTTTCCAGCAGAATTTTAGTTTCAAGTGAACGGAACCTCGAAATAGCGACTGCTTAGACCCTCTATAAGTATACAAAATGACATTTTTGAATGTCTGAAGGGTCAGATTTTTCAACATTTCCTTTACGTTTCGCCCCAACTTATGGTGGTACACCACTTAGACTGCTTCATAGCAGAATTTAAGTTTTAAGTGAAAATTTTTTGCAAAAGGAAACTGAAAATAGCGACTGCTTAGATACCCCTATAATCCCTGGATATGCCATCTTCGACTGTCTGAGGGGTCGAATATTTCAAAAAAAAAATTCGCTTCGCGTCAACAGAAGTTGCAACGCAAATCTTATACCATGACCCTTGCAGACAAAATCCGAAAATTTTTGTGTGTGTAGGTAATCCTTAATAGTTTTTCCTTTTGTAAATTGACGGCTCATTTTTATTGCATACGCTTTCGGTAGAGCAAATTAATTAGTTCGTTACATGGGGTTTTGTGGCTCATTTTCTAAACAATTGAACAATTTAATAATTTCCACAACCACCCACACGTGTAGCAGGCTATTGTTATTCCACTGGTTGACCAATCAGCTGCAGTGTGCATTTTCGGTGTTGATTTGCTTTGCCTCCAAATGAGGGCGTACTTTTTGCTCTGTGACATCATTTCCACAAGTTCTGCGTATCACGACGTGCGGTGTGTCATACCGAAGAATTTAAAAATAGAACCTTCTGCCGCTGTGCTTTGTGTTCAGCATAAGCAATGGCGTAGGGAAACAAGCCAGTGTTCCACAACTGGAAAAAAGGCCGTGGCCGGCTCAACTTGAACCAATCGGTTGGAAACTGGGCTGTGAAACTTTATCTAACTTACTAACCCCAGTTCTCTGCATAGGATATTAGTAGCGTACCTTTGTCGGGTTTGTGTTTTTGATACCTTGTCTTTCTCTTCTCTTAATGACTGCACTCTGCACGTCTGCGGTCACTGGTGGCATGCGGGCACCCAAAAAGTCCAGTAAAAAGTTCTTAAACGTTGGGATAAAAATAAATATTACCCTAATAAACCAATCACAAGTAAACCTTCAAGTTTAATCTTGTCAAAGTAAAAAAAAAAACTCTCGCACCATTTTGCATTACCACTTTAAAAAAGACAAAAATTTCTCCAAGGGGGAAGCTTTCCAGCCCCAAGTCCGGTGAAATTGCAATAGAGATTTGCCTACAAATTCGTAAGCCTGGATTCGGGCGTGGAACAGCGTCCCCGATGTCTGTAGAGCATACGATCACCAGAGAACTGCAATAGAGTGTTGTCTTTCACCTGTTGTATACAAACTAAACTGGTAATTTTCATAAGTGATCCCGACACTTGTACAGTTGTTATACAATCGTAATAATCAATGGTTGAGATCGGTGTACACTGAACACAAAAGTTACAAATATAATAACAGTAAACTGGGCCAAAATACATCGCATCAGTGAATATGAAAAGAGATAGACCTAGAAGGTTATTACACTATATTGACTAAAAGACACAATTGCTTGCGTTTGCTTTTTTTACCTGGCCAGCGGGGATTCGTTTACAGGCTTGTTGATTTTGGTTTAAGGGTACTTCCAGCAGACAAGGGTGTTTGGCGGAGATTGACACTTCACCTGTTGTCCCGGGAGACAGGTAAGACGTTACTGACACCTTCTTTGTCATCGCCATTTTGTAAGAGCATTAAAATAAACAATAAAACAGAAACGTAAAATAGAATTGAGGGCAAGGAAACTTTAACCAATATTGTTCTTAAATTCCTCTGAGTGACAGAATTCAAATGTCGAATACTGTTCAAGTGGAGTGTTTTATTTACACAATTTGTCTTTTTTCATCAGAGCATGAATATGGCTACAGGTACTTCATTTCGCATCCTTATAGCACTTCAAGTTACTATATGTGTGATCACCAGGGCTACAGGTAAGATTAATAATTATTTTTTTATTTTTGCTTTAGTCAAGCAGACAGGGACCGAAAGATTAGCATCCCCATTCATTTTCTTGTGATAAAGAGCAAGTTTCTATAAGGCCGTATCCATGATTAAGCAATTTCAAGTTAAAAAATGACTTTTATGTTAATTGAATAATATCTTTACCAAGTAATTGTAAAGCTATACATGTAAAATTCATATTTGAAAGTTAATGTGTGCTGGGCTATCATAATTACTGCAAGACCTGTGTCAACTACTCTTGGTAAATTAGATTTGTTTAACAATATATTCATGTAACTGTACAACTTATAACATTGACACCTTTAAATCATATAATTAATGGAGTGAGCCGGCAAAGCATTGTCTTAACAACCCACAGACTGTAGGTTTCTCAGTTTCTGCAGGTGACTGCCCAAACCCAGTCGAGGTTCTGTGCCTTAGAAACAAACTGGTCAGATTCTAGACGGTGGGTTTTTTTGGCCAAACAAAGTGCCCCATTTCGTGACCCCCCCCCCCCTTTTATGCTATGCCATCTGTGGAATAAAAAGTGTAGTCACATACAGATATTTTGTGATGTATATGACTTGGTTGTAGTTTGTTTTTTCTCTGTTTAGGTTGTTGTTATACCGATTATTAATGTTTACTTTCTTTAAACTGTTTAAAGGACCAGACTTGATTGAAAAAGTTTACCTTATTCTGATTACTACCACAATTTCGTAGTGTGTATTGTTACACCATAACAGTTTCGAGATTACACCTCAAAGTACTTTGTCTTTACAAAAAAAAATCTGTTTTCATTTCCACAAATAAATTTCGTTTTTGATGGGAACAAATTTATGTTGGAAATTAGTACTTGTAAATGTCAGTTATGGTAAAAAAAAATTTAAACTAGTTGTTTGATTACAAGCATAAGAAGGACAATAAAGTGAATGTAATAATTCTGAGATATCGTTCTCTACTGTAAGCAGATGACTCATGAAAATAATTAGTTTAACAAATATTTGATAACCTACGGTCAGAGTTCTTAATATTCAACATTTTAATCTAATTTTTTTTAAATGTTGGCTGATCAAATATTGAATAGAAAACGGAAGAAAAACTATATTACGTGCAGATGACGTAACAGAATATGTGGATACCACATTGGCAATACATTAAAATATTGACAGCAAAATTCGCATTTGATAGGGTTTGCGAATTTTCATGAGTGGATTATGCTAAATGTGTGATGTCAATGCGGTGCATTTATTTGACATTGCAATTAATTTTTTTTTAATAATTTTGATGCCTTTGCAGGTATATTAAGCGACATTTTTTGTTATACCATACATATGGGGTAGGGTAGATATCTATAGAAAAAATATATTCAAACATTCCAACGCTATGAAATATCCAGGGCCAGGTCATTCAATTATAAAAAAAAATCAAAAGGAATGTGAGACAATGTGAACACAACACATAACATCATATGGCTTTGTTGAAAAGTGGAGATATTTTAAAGTCAGAAGACTATAACCAACATGGGATATCATAAGTTAGGAAGAGAATATTACGACAGGTTTTAGAAGGCGTGGTCGGGAAAATTTTTGTAATTCTTATCAGATCCCTACTTCCGTAGTAAAAAGCCGTAGACAATGACTTTAAGAGCATATTTCCTTTAATGTGCAAGTCATGCTGTCTTCTACAGGATTTTGTAAACGTATAATCACCGAACGTCATTAAGATCGGGATCCTGATGACGTCTGTACTTTTCCTAAAAAATAAGTCTTTAATTGAAAGCCTACAGTTTTGTGGTAGTATTCGTTGTTCATTTTCAAATTTTTGAAATTTATAGTGAATATTTCATGGCGTAATATTGGACACGGGATCAAAGTTGACGCACCTAGAAAGGGTTGGATGGCGCAATATTTTCCATATTTCTGTACTATTGCTTTATATTCCAAACTAGTGAAAAAGGAAGACTTTGGGGGTCAAAGAAAACCATTCTTTAGTATTTTATTCAAAGACATCTTTGTGGCATCAATACTCACAGACTTTTGACTGACCCATGAATGGGTTTGATTGCATAGTTAAACGTTTTGAAAACAATCGACGGTCTCCCACCTTAATAGTAAACTCAAAATTTAAATTAAAATAACAGCGTGAGATAAATTGGGTTTGCCACCTCGGACTGAGCTTTTGACCAGCATGCCAGTGGGATTGTGCAAATTCTGTTGAAAATATTTGGTGGAGATGCGGGGAAAACGTTCAAGGCTGTAACACATAAAACAGTTTCATCTACTGTAACTTGTTTGACCGCGAAATATTTCAGCATGGCAAAACATCCAAATGCAGTTATCCAGTCTGTTGAGTCTGCACAGCATGGCGTCACATTTTCTCCCAAAATAGCTGATATAGGAACAGACAGGAAAGAGTGATCAAACAATCTCTGCACCGTAGGACATCAGATTATAAGAAGGAATGGGTAAGAAGTGCCCCAGTGATGCAACGCATAAAGAGAAAGGGCTTGTTTTAAGCTATTTCTATCAGAACAGTGGCAAGGTAAGGCACTAGAGGGGTCATTTATTTATGGTTAACTTTTTGTCAGGAAATGAGCCCTTTTCTTTCACGTTTTTTAATAACGCAATGTTTTCGTGGATTTGATGATGGATACGGTACCGCTGGGTCAGTTGCATTGGATATCACTTGTAAGATGGACCCTTTATGGCCCGCTAAAATACCTAACGCAATCCAGCAGCACATTTACCTATTGTGGGTTCGGTGATCACATATACCTGTATTTACATTAGGTCTATTAGCAGTTACAAGGAGGACTGAATGGGTATTTTTTCCAGAATAGTACGGTCTGAAGTTTTTTCTTTTGAACTACACAAAGTTGCCGATCGATTCAAAGTTCAAAATTGTTTTGTATATTTCCTTCTTTTGAGGCTAGTACACAATTATTCTGTGTAACAATATGCTTCTGTTATGGTTTTGACGGGTTTTTTTTTTACTCGGTCGTGATTAGATGTTATCTGACAGTCGTTTGAAAGGAATACGTATGTAAAGGAAACACCTGTAGTTATTCAGCTTATTCAACTTTTGCAGAGTGTTTTCCCGTGATGTCATAACTGGTTAGCCACATCCACAGGCGGACAAAATATCAACAGTCGTTACATTATTTTTGTCCTCCATTAAAAAAAAATGTCGGGTCTAGTGACATCAGGGAAAACATTGTTTAACGCAAATTAGCCAAAACCCTACAATTCCGAGTCTATTGAAATCAGGGACATGATCGTCGGGTTTTCAGCAGTCATGACAAGTAGCACTACTTAGCTACATATTTTTTAAGTGGGGAAATGTAGTTTCCTAATTTGGATTAGAGTAGAGTAGTCTGGCGTGTTTCATGATTGGCTCTCAAAGGAAAATATTACGTCTGTTTTGCAAGGAAATTTCATCCTTTTAAAATCGATATTTATTGACAAAGAATGATAAATAATTACAAATAAGGCAGTATGGTAGCCTTCCTTTCAAGAAATAAGTTTTCCTCAGATAGAAATTCAGTTCCTGATGCTCAAGAATAATTTGTTCACCCAAACTTTCAACATTTCAAAAGGCTCAACTTTCATAACTCTTCTTGTGCGTAATATTTTGAGGAGATGAAGCCTTTGCTGCGATTTATTGTTGAGACCGAATAATTTAAAAATTACTTGGGCTATTTACTTTTAATGCTTTGTTGGAGCATTTTAAACGCATCATTTCCCTTTAAGAGTCATGGAATAAACTCACTAATTATGGAATTTAGGAGGTTAGGTTAGGTTAGATGGATCTTAACGGCCAAGTTTCCAACTTTTATTGGTTCAAGTCAAGCCGGACACGGCCCTTTTTCAGTTGTGGTTCACTGGCTTGTTTTCTCTACTCCATTTCTTATGTTGAGCACCAAGCACAATTGTAGTAGGTTTCGTTTTTAACGGAAATTAAGAGAAGTATGGAATTGAGGAGAGTATCTCATTGGTTTACATTGTATGTGAAACGTTTAAGTCGTGAAATGAAAGATAGGCTACTCGGAATCGAATTACCAAGAAGAAATGTGTGAAACCAGGCTATCGTTTCAAAATAAGTTTGATTCAACTGCTTTTGGCCTTTAAGTATGGGCCAAAACTTAACTCTTTCTAACAGGTTCAGCTATTACCTTCAGACTGTCAGGAAACACTTTACCACTTTAAAACTGGTGTCGACTTGATTTTGAAAGTTTTAAGGAGTTTTGCTTGAAACATAACTGTCACATGCTTCCCAAACTGCAAAATGAGCCGTATAAATTGGCATAGGAAACTTATCCCATGGGATTCAGCAGCAAACCAACACGAATGTGTTACAATAATGTCAGTAAGGAAAAAAATTGTATAGTACGGATACGGTTTGAAATATGGCTTAAGTTCAAATCCGCTTTAAGCCCTCCCCTTTAGTCAAGGCATCATACAGACAAAGAGTACCGCTGTCATATTCTACAACCCCCACGCCAAACAAGATATAATCTCAAATAAAATCAGTTTGTATACTTTTAGTAATATATGATGTTCTCCAGGTTTTAATGCAAATTTGGTTATTAATGTCAACTTACTGGAGGATTCTAAATTCTTAACTGTAGTATCATTTGTAGGTGTTTTGATTCAAACGCAAGTATATGACCCGCTTCCCTTTTTCTGCAAATAACGTAAAAAGAAATTTTAAGTTATTTTTCATTTTTAAATACAACATTTTAACAACTGCAAAATTTTTCAAGTTTAAACTTTCATTTAATTTTTTTATAAAAAAAAAATAAAATATTTTCTTCGCTTTTCTAACATTTTTTCCTAACAAAGTACCGCATGCGCTGTATTTAAGCTATTATTTCTGTGTTGTTCGAACATTCTTCTATAGTTTCAACTCAAAACTGATTTTTGAGGGATTGCTTATTCAAGAAACCAAGATACAGCGGATAAAAGTGTACCTCAAGTAAAAAAAAAAAAATTATATATTAAATAGCATGCAAAATAAAATCTAACAGTTCAACTTTCATCTTCATAGGACATTCTTTAGCCGAGATATAAAATATTGAAATTTTTTTACTTAAAACAAATTAGTCCATTGTGCAATATTTTTTGACTTTCTTGTTGTGCAACTCACATCACCTGCTCTGTTTCCCTTTGAAAATAAAAAAAAAATGCTCTTTGACCTTGAACGCGTCCTGATTGCTTGCATAAGCATGTTCTACAGAGAGGGGTTTAATTAATTACTTCAACCCACAAGAGTAAAAGTGCTATCGTACCTTAATACAAGGTGCAGAAACTTTAAGAAAAACAAAGAACTGCAAAGACTGAGACACGAGGCAACCAAAACTTTGGACATTTATACTTAGCCGAACTGCCTAGCTGATGCGAACTGTTTAACAAGGTGTTTCTTCGGACTGTTGCCATTGTATTGTATCGACTGTATTCTATGTTCGGGTTAGGGATTAGATCAATTGTTAGCCGGTTAGGAAATTTGTTGTTAATCAGTGCCCATCGGCCCCTCCTATAGACTACACTAGAAGTTAGTAAAAAGTTTTCTTCCTTATCCCATGTAATTTGAGAGCCATCTTCTCACATAAAAGTCTGCAATACCTATTTAAACATTCCCTCCAAAAATTTAGCCGTTTTCTCTTCATTTTAAAGGATCTGGTTTTTTCACTGTTACCAACAAGGCAGAACTTGCCGGTCGTCGGAGAGAGGTTCTCTACCTGTACGCAGTGTCCGTTGACTCCGGTGTCATTGAGGTTCAAAAACCAAAAAACACAAAGACATTCGTCTGTGAACAAAACTTGAAGAGGGCATCTGATGATTTAGTATTTGGATGCTACCTGGCTATTCATCCAATGAAAACGCAACCGGGTGAGAGATACGGTGTCTATGCTTGGCTCGGAACATTCGGCAACACTGTAAAGAGTATAAAATCTTTCGTGAAACCCTCAACTTGTGAGTAAATACTCTTAAATATTGTTTTGTCCATTTAAGAGGTAATTTACAGGCACAAAAGTTAAGTGGTGTTTGAAATTAAAACTTGAGGTTATCTTAGAAATTTCTTAGGTCGGTAAGGAGTACCCTAATGGAAGACTATAAGAACTAAAATATGGATTTCCGTATTTGTGGCCTTTCAAATATTTTTCATATTATACCAAATTTCATAAGACAATTCTAATCTAAGCTCTTGGAGGTTTGGGTAAGCTTACTGTTAACTGCATTGACCCCTGACAGACAATCGGTTTGGAGGGGTGCAGTGGCGTAGCCTCGGGGAGGCTGGAGGCCTTGGTCCTCCCCAAAGCCAGTCCCCCTAAAAATTTCAGCCGCTTGAGCTTGAAAAAAAAAACTAAGAACTCAGAAGAAAAGTCCTTAGAGTGCCCAGAATCTTAAAAAGACTTGTCCTAAAAGGTAAAATCATATTCGGGATACAGTTTTCATGAAAAATCAGCAATATTACAAAGAAATGCTTTACATCAGTCTTTCGATGCACAATGCCTGAAAAGGTCAAATATCCAAATTCTTTCAAACATTTTTTCAAAAAACTTTCATAGTCAGGGTTACATAGGTGTGTTTCCATATCTTGCGAAACACACATCCCGTAATGGCCGATTACCTGAATTCTTTCAAAACTTTGCCCGAATAACAAACACCGCTATTTTTTGAAGAAAATTTTACAAGGAAAATAAACAGTTAAAATGATAAAAATTTGCGAAACATTCGAGCAGCTTATGGAAAAGGTTTTCCTCAGCCGCACTTCATATTGTAGTCTTACAAAATGGTAAAATATTCCCAAGAAGATTGAAAAAAAAGTTCTGGAATGTTTTCAATTGCCAAATTCATTACACCGACAGACGGGAGAGTGTTCAGTTGTAGATTTGCAGTGCCTAATAGTTTGCCATATATCCCACCCTTCGAAATTCTGGCAACAGTAATTAAAATCGGGTTGCTTGTTTTTAATTTCAAAATGACGTTGATACAGTGAGAAAATGTGTTCCCATAAGTATGCCTAAAAATTCACTAAAACCTTCCTAGTAACGTGACGTTTACAACAGGTGTTTGAAGTAAATCATTTATTGTCAGGAGTTCGGGCAGTCACATAGACAGTTTCATCAATTCAACCTCTTAAATTTAGCCAAGAGTCGCAATAGATAGAGTTTACTTCCGCCCCTTTTTTTTTTACAATAGGCATTGCACTGTTTTCCCCCTAAAAGATACAAGACCATTTCATCAAGTGATAATGGTACATTTTATTTGCTAATTTTCTGATCACTTAGAAAGTTGCTACATTTTTTCTATTATTGTAAACGAAATCTCAAAATTACAACTGCTTCATGTCTAGTTACAAGCCTGGACTGTTTGAGAGATCCGATTTTTTAAAATGTTCTGAACACTCCGCGTCAACTGATGGTGGCGTTCCGCCTAGACACTCTTTCGGCAGGATTCATTTTTTCGGCAACAAAAATATTTTTAGTATCTTTCTGATCAGTTTGCCGTTTGCTAATTTATTTCAAGTGATAATTTGATTACAAAAAAGCTCCCAAATTACCGACTGCTTAGAAGCCTGGGAAATGAAAATTCCGGCTGTCTGAAAGGTGTTATTTTTCAAAATTTTCTGTGCGCTCCGCGCAAACTAATGGTGGCGGTTCGCCTGAATAGTCTCCCGGGCAAAATTACATTTTCGGGCCAAAAACCTTCTGTCCCTAAAACTGAAATGTTTCCGTACGCCTGTGGTTGCTCCTTGGTATTGATCCCCTCAGAATGTGCTTTCCCTCCCATTTATGAATTTCTAGCTACACCATTGGAGGGGGGCACAAAGTTCTGAAAAGAGGTTTGTCTCCCGACTTCTATCAAGTTCCGACCACCATCACAATCTTAACAGTCAATCACTGAAGAGATTTCGTAGGCAGTGTCCAAATATTAAGAAACATTCCCAACATTTTGGGATTTTTCAATTTATAGCTGAAGCCTTGGGAAGGTTTTAGCTCTCTAATTGCTCCTAGATTGTGAAATGTGTCACTTTTGTCACATTTTGCGTTTACGCTATTTAAAAAAATAATTTAGAAGGACGAGGCACATTTCCTTTATACCGAAACCATTTAATGATTGATACTCGTGTACACAGTGCCACATGAAGGACCAATCCATTTTGTCGACTGGTCCTGGGTGCATCAGTAATTCTGGGCTCATTTAATGAGAAAAAATTGAAAAGGGTCCCAAAGAATCCCTTTTAAAGAAATGAAATTCCTCGTATTTTATCAAGTCTACAAAGTGATTTTTACGGAATAGTTTGTTCTGACTTCTCTTTCATTTTGATTTGTTCATTTTCACATTATCAAACTTTAAGCATTGCAAATTTAATTAGCCAATATTACAAGACCTTTGAAGTGGTTTTCTCGTCAATCTAGTACACATTTTGGTCAAATTTTTCTTTGAATTATTCCAGTCAGCGTTTCGCCCAACGGCCCTTTTCCAGAGGGTCGGGAGGACTGCAGAAAAAGTATTCCAGTCCAGGTAACTCTTTTTAGGAATATGCTTTCCTTAACGCTCTTATTTATTCCCGTCTTAAAAAGAACAACAGTTGTTACCTGGTCATCATGTCTCCTCGCAACAAGGTGACAATGTACTATGCTATACGAGCCGACCCTTATAGTAGCCTAAGGTAAATCCGATTTGGTGCCTCTAGGCATTTTCCAGTTACCTTTTTCATTATAGTCTGCCACAAGAAAGACAAAAACATTCCACGCGATGTCCTCCAAACCCTCTTGCAATTCTCTTTTTTTAACTCATGATTTTCTTAATTCCTCCAACAAAGCTGCAGAATGTCATTTAATGTGAGCATATTGTGTCAGATAAGTTTTATTTTTGTTAATAATTAATTGTTCTGTCTGTCCTTGAAATTTAATATTGTTTCAATGTGTGGATACCTTTTCCAGTAGATCTAACATTACCTTCACCATATGTATGCCAAACAATGTTGCTTATTTTCCCTGCAGCGACTTCAAAATTACAAGTAAATTGAAAGCAATGTTAAATTAATGTACCGCGATTACATCACCGATTTCCCATAATGCACTAAATCTCAAGAGAAATTTGCATTACTATGAAAATTAATATTTTCCGAACGCTACATGCCATTGAGATGTAGGTTTCACCTCCTGAAAGAGAAAAAAATTCAGCATATTTTGAAATCAATGAATCCAAAAGTTTTCCTGGCTCTATTTTTCTTGTAGCTAGACCTTTTAGCTGTTTAAGATGTGAAGTATATAATTATTATGCTGTTATTGTTGACTGTCAGTACTTATTATCAGAAACGAGAACACGATGTGTAGCTAAAATAACAAAATGGATGATGTGTTAAAATGGCTCAACCTAGTTTAAACATTGAAACTCGGTGTTTCCTGTTATAATTATTCCGTACATTATTTCCTTACATCCAAACTGTAATTCACCTCAGCACCCTCCCACGCAACCAACAATTGAAGACAACTTCAATTTTCCGCTCCGCCCTCCCTCCTCATCGCCACCACCACTACACACCTTACTGGAACCATAAGTGCAGCAAACCGTCCTTTTTGCTGAAGACGTCCAGCTAGACACACTCAAATGTATTAGTGTTGTTTAATCTATGAGCAAACGCGTCAAAACATTTTCAGAATAAATCAAATCATGTGTGGTTACTAAACAGAGGCTTTTTCTTGAATGTCAAAGACAGTCCTTCACAGTAACCTCATTTCAATAAACGCCCTAGTTTGTGTTCACTCCTTAAAAGAACAAGGTTACTGAGCCAGTCTCATGGACTGTGAATACGATTGTAGAACAGTGGCGTAGCTAGGATTTTTTCCAGGGGGGGGGGGGCAAAGGTATGAAATTTCCCCAAAACTTTTCCCGGTCAATGTGTATGTATTTCATATAAAATATGCAAATTTACAAGTATAACAACATTACCATGTCATTTTATAATATTACCTGCATTTTAATCTTAAAGTATAACATAGAGCAATCGGAAATAACACAGTATATTATTTTGGTAAACAATATCTGGTTTATTTGTATGTAGTAACGCAGTGGCGTACGCAGAATTTCTCTGAAAGGGGGGGGGGGAGCATGCAGTATGGTCTAAGGAGAGGGGATGTCCGGAAATTTTTTGACGTTTTCAAGGAGCCTAGATGCAAAATGGTGCAATATTTTCGACTTTGACAGGAACAGTGTTAAAAGTTAATCGTGGTGGTTCATGAGGATAAAACTGAAACTTTTGTGTCTTTACATGCATTCTTATGCCATTTATGCTACCTTACGAAGTAAAACTTGTCATTAAATTTGCACACTTTTAGGAGTCAAAATAAAAGAGCATTGATCGGTACAGGATTGTGGGTTTTCTTGGCCACAAAACGTTATTTTATCATAAAGATTATCTAAGCGGGGCGCCACCACTGGTTGGCGCGGAGCGTAGAGAAAATTTCGAAAATCAGACCCCTCAGATGGCCGGAAATAGCATTTTCCTGACTTATACGAAGAATCTAACGAGTCGCTTTCTTCTTTTGTCTTTTGCAATAAAACGCTCACTTCAAAATATGTTCGCAAACTGCAAAGTTAAGAGCTAATTTGACCCTACAAATGTAATTTTGCCCAAAAGACTGAACGAAACGCCACCTTCGGTTGGCGTGTAGCGTAAAGAAAATTTCGAAAAATTAGACCCCTCAGATGGCCAAAAATAGCTTATTCATGTTTTTAAAGATAATCTTAACATGCTGTCTTTTTTTTTATCGATGCCACCAGTGGGAAACAGAGTCTACCATTTTAGGTAAAAATTGGAATTTGACAGAATTTGCCTAGGTCTATTTATAGGAATTAAAAAAAATGGCATCACTGAAGGACCTTGCAGAGACAATCCTTCCCCTTTGAAAATTCTTGAAAAATTGGGTGTCCTTATAAGCAATCTGGTGCCACATATGCTGTCTTTTGAATAAAATCTGTGTTACTAAAGTTTGACTACGTATTTTTAAGAACAAAGCAAAAATGGCATCTGTGATGGGGGCATGGCCCAATGGTCTCCCCTTCGCACGCCACTAAGGAGGCTTAAGAGTGGCTCGATCACAGAGGATATCCTGGTAGAACCGCAGTCTGTTAAGTGAAGAAGGCTACAAGGTATTCATTGACCCGTTCATTGTTACACCCCAAGTGAGCAGAAAGCTTTTTTCCCGAACTAGCCTGTAAGCCTCCAAGGATAAGGCTAAGTAACAAAATCTAAGTATGCCAATGGATCCCTTTCATTCTAATTTCTAGACTAACTTTAAGTTTATCGTTGGCCATGGATTGTTTCAGCCCCATCCATCGTTACGAGCACAGAGTAAAATCGGCATAGCTACTAATAGCTTGTAGAACAACATAATAACCCCGGGGGTCCATGGTAGTGACTTGTCAGTTTTCACATCCTTTTACTGAATTCCCAAAGTGCACAACACAGAGACTGTGTACAAGGGGATAAGTTCGGCATTACAGCCTTTCAGTGTTAGTTGCACTGTATCAGCTGTTGTTAAATACCTGAATGTGTGCACTGAAATGCACTGATCATAACCCTAGTGCGTATACAAGAGAACATTCAATCTGCTACGCGGCGAGGACATTTCTGTGGAACACGAGTAGGGCCGGTTCATGCGACACTGACGAAATCTGAGTTAATTTGTTGCATGAAAATACGAATTACGTATGAAAAATATCTCACAATTTCTTATTCTAGCAAAGATTTTGAGAAATTTTTGTAAGAATAAGAAAATTCATCAAATTTCCCCATTTTCATCAAATTTCCCCAAAAATTTTTCCGGGGGGGGGGCAATTTGCCCCCCCCCCTGCCCCCCCAGTAGCTACGCCACTGTTGCAGAATAACTTAAACTCAGTGAATGGCCTTAGAAAAAGTAGCACGTTGGCGTAGTGAATAGTATTTTCAAATTGTTTGTGAAAATCAATTTCTATTCCTCTTTTAATTTAATTTCAGACAAACATTTACACTCTCCGAGTCAGTTAAGTTTACGGCTTTAAGTTCATGACCTACATAGTAGCTGAAGGGGCATTATTTCAACAAAATGTGTTGGTATTTAACATGATACATATACATATTGGGACATACCTAATGATAATTTTAGTTTGGACTTCTTCAGCAGCCGAACATTAGAGGGCGCTCTAGTGTTAGAGGGGAAAAAGATGGTATCCCTTAAAAGGAAGGCGGTAAGGCTTATAAATCGGTGTAGTTGTGGGGAGGGTTGGTCCTGGATTTAAAAAAGAAGTTTTGAAGCCCATGTTTGTCTTGAAAGGCAGCAGAGAGTGTCGTTTTTACTGTAGTCGTTTGCATTGTGCGAATTAAGAGTTACGTACCACACAACAGGTGATACAGAATATTGACACATTAATTTCACAAAACAGGGTCCTATCATTTTTTTGCATTTTTATGTGAGTGACTTAAATGCAGTTTCTGAGAGCTTTAATTAACCAAGATTGAATGTACAAATGCTCTTTGATAGACTATTTTAACAGTAAAGAATTTTGACAGATAAGCTCGGTTTTCAAAGATCGTTATTCTGATCCTCAAATTTGATATTTGATTGAAAAATTCAAGGAAACATAAATTCCATACCGTAAAATGAACAAGTTCTGATTGGTTTTTAAATCAAAAGAACGGAGGAATTTACCATCAGTGTCTAACGAACCTTTACTAAATTACAATATTTTTCTTGAAAGATTGTCTTTTGCATTTCAGTGAAAATTGCCAACCTGCCTTTTTGTAACCATAGAATCCTATTTGATTTTTTGTTAATTATCTTGGCAGGCTATGCAGCTGTGTCGGCCTTCCAAAATGACGTGTCTACCCGTGTATTGCTAATTGTTCTTGTAATGTCTCAAATGGTTTCTATAGAACAAGATCCGAAAAAACTAAAAATCTAAAACAGATTTGATACGGATTGTACATTGGTAATAATTCAGACAACAGATATTCAGACTTGTGGTTGATGAAGCATAGTATTTAAGAGGAATATTATTTATTAGGTGTTAAAAAGTGTTAACTTAACATCATTCTATGTTTGAGGCCTACAAGAATTGAGCATACAATGAAGCAGAAATCCCGGTAGGAGGTGTCAATCAAACACGAAAAACAAAGGATGGAGATGAGAAAACGTGACTAACACATTTATTCACATATAATCACATCAAAGACTGCGGCGAAAGAACATATACAAGTATACTTTACAGAACAATAGAATAGTAATTAACGCAAAAGCGTACAAAGCATCGTTTGTATTGTACACTTGCTTCTTCGCATAAGAAATAACATCTATGCAGCAGATTTTTTTTCATCAGCTTTGCTGAACACACTAGGAGTATACACAATCACCGCCTATCCGGATTCAACCGATGCTACAGTACTAGACGAACCCTTGCAATTCGGTGTCAAATGGACACCGGGATGTTTGACCATAAAATGGTTGAAAGGTAAAAAAAGAATCAAGAACACAGGGCCAACTCTGACTTTGACGAAAGTGGATGGTGCTGCCGGTGTTTACACGATATACCGAAACAATGCCAGAAGACAACGAGGATGGGCGGTTCACATCCAAGTTATCGTGTCAGGTAATTGAAAAGTATCACAAAAGAGAGGGTGAAACTCTCTACAGAGAGAGTTACATTTGAGAACACAACAATACGAATGTACATGCTGTGTAGTATTAGCTAAATGAAAAGTTTAAAGTTCTGGTACGTTTCAGTTCAAGATTGGTTTGATATACGGTGATGTAATCAAGTTCAATTGTTCCTCTTTAATCACTTCCTTCGAAAGGCGGGGAATGCAGCAGGCATATTCTATATCACCAACCCACATACAGGAGGGTTGGTGTTGGTCTCTACATAAAGAGAATATTTATATCCTTAGCATGTACGGTTCGTAGCCTATGGTGCATCGAAATCTACCGTCAAGTTACAAAAGCTAAGCAGTTGGTAAAGCTTGGACATGGGAATGTGCCTTACATCCCTGTTCATGGCTGGTGCAGCCTAATATCATGGAAGAAATCACCCTGTCACGTATCCTTTTAATCGTAAAGTCCATCCTAAACCAAAATGTAGTTTCTTTCTGTATTCAGGTTCATAGATTGCAGTGTCAGGATGTAGAGAAAAATTTATATTGAACGATTGTAGAATTCAAAGTAAATAACACCACACACGTGATCAGTTTTACTGAGTCATTGCTTGTAGTTTACGCTGAGTGATGTGGGGGAGAAACCAGTGAGAGTGGGAGTTTTAAAGTCCCCCACATTTTAAAAAGGGCTGTAAATAAATATCCCGCCTCCTGTTTTCAGGTGCACTCCCGAAAAATAATTCATGAAAAGCTGAGTTAAACAAATCAGATAATAATAATGAAAATAAATGACATTTAGTTTAAAACTTCCCCCAGATTCCTAGATTCTTATGTCAGCATTCGTATGTGTTAGTTGACATTTACACGAGGATACATACAAATGAGTCAGTTTTTCACATGTGACTTTACCATTGAAATGTTTACCTGTAGGATTTGATAGCCAATCGTAGCTTCCTGGCCAGTGGGAGACCGCCAACCCGGACAAGACATCCCTGTCTCTGTCAGGAAATGCTGTTGCACTTTGTCCAACTACTTGTAATCAGTACAATCTAAATGAATAATTCGTATAAATATGCAAGGTGGTTTCGCAGAAGATTCTGTTTTGAAATGCCTTTATAAACATCATACACGGATGTTAAACCGGGGACACAGCAATAATGGTTGTAGTTATTATAAACTGCTATTCATACTACAACGGCAGATAAATATGTCCAGCGACATTGATCCGACCCCCTTCGCAAAAAAGTAAAAGAAATATTTTGCCATGCCTAGCTTGCCTGAACAAATTACCAAAGTATGACAGTTCAGAGTAGAGGAATTGATCTTAAGAAAATGACAAACGAGGCTGTTCATGTAATTCCTAGAGAACTGATTATAGGGCCACATTCCCTTTTCATTCATCTCAAAATTACCTAAATTAAGTTCAGACTCCTGTACTCCTTCATGAGGGACGAATAGCTTTTGGTAGTATGCTGCCTTTGAGATAATCATGCCCATATTTCTTTAGTTGCCGTTTTAGCAAAATTAAACCCTGCTGATAGGGATGACAAAGCAATCTAACATATTTGCATTTAACTCTCTTTAGTAATCTAGTGGAAGGCACATTTTAGTGGTAGTGTAGGTTTTACAAATAGCCTATGTGCATGCGACCTTGCGTATATATGTTAACTTTTCATGGTTCGTCTTTCCATAATTTGTACAGTTTTCTTTAGAGTTTCACGTGGCAATTTGTTAAAAAAATAAACTATTGTGTGATTTTGAACTCTGACCAATGAAAATCGAACTGAAGATACAATTTGTAAAGATTTGTTTTCAAGGTCAAACATTTTATCAAAGATTTTAGTGACCACGACATTTTTCCGGAAGGCTTAGTTAATATAAATTCCATTTATCATATTGGTGTTGCGTGACGAAGAGGCTTCATCTCTTTCTGGGCTTGTAGGCCATGGCATTGGATTGCCTACAATTTTCTTTTTGCATGACCGATAAAACATTTTATATAATTGCATGACCTGCAATGCTACCCGATAAACACTAACTTGAATTTCAGAATGTGTGTTTAGCTCCATCGCTCTGAGTGCATACCTTGATTAATCATTGTTCAATGTGAATGATATTCAGTTGACAATGAACACACCCATCCGATGAAAAGGCTGATATACTGAACCTTGGTTGTAAGGTTTCAAATGAATTTTCAAAAAAGAAAAAAAAAAGACAACTGGTCTTTTGTAATGACGGAAGTTTAATGAAACAACATCTATTCAGCATATCCATCGTGATAATTAATATATAAACAAATATATATATCATGATTAAAGGCTTCATTTACTGTATTTTGTTTTATATAAATACGTGCCACTCCGAGTTTTTTACTTTTTGACTGAATGAAAATCTCCCATGTATGCAGATTCCTTTTCACGAAACAACTGATGTTAAAGGATGTTAATCGTTTTCTCAGGGCTGTTTCTCTGTGCATCGGTACAGTGATAGGCCTATGGAAAAATGAGATCACGTCCAATTCAAAGGCAAATTCCCCCTCCTATTATTTGTCCCAGGTATGCATTTGAATGATTTCAGGTGTCCCGCCTTTAAAGATTTGCTGTAATACTTCCATTCACGAATTTACGAATTCAAAAACCTAGTTTTATTCAAATCCATAGACCGTTAAAATCCATGTTTTCGAGACGCTTATACCCTTTGAGAAACTCTGAACCTCAGAAGAGCTGTGAGTCACTGCTATGAAAACACTCTGCCACGTTTCCAATATGGACAAAAGCAGGCCCAAAACTAATGGTACGTCCCTTTGCTCAATTCCAACATTCATGTTAGTATGGAGCATAAACCAAGTGCAAAAGTAGAATTTGTAGCTGATTCATAAGCCCAGTCTTGGAAAGGGTCCTTGTAGCCATTGGAAAATCAGATCCGTCATTAAGGAGAATTTGGGGCCAGTTCCAACTGCTCACCGACTTTCCCCTTCCCTCTGCTTTGTTGAGAAAGACAAATTTACAATCGAGGGGTTCGTCCAGTAAACCGATAAAAAGAGATCAGTACAAGCTAAATAGACCAAGGGCGTGGGGCTGGGGATAACAGCCCACAAATGTTGGGGCGGAAGTATGTTTCCATCCCCCTCCGCTTCTCGGGTCATAGAACCCCTTTTTCATGTGTGTGATTTTCTCAACTGTGCTTTAATGAAATCCCTAGTTCTCTTTAATAAAAACACCATATTTCTAATTAATTATAAAAAAGAGCAAAATTTTCAGCTCGCTTAGCGCGCCGCAAAGTGCAATTCCTAATGTAGTAGTGCTTGCTCATAAATCAGTTTGGTAAACTTTTCCGAGTTCTGGGTATGACAAAATCGGAAATTTGCCATTTGTGATACCAGATCATCAAAAGACACTTGCAAGTAATGTGCTATTTTAAAAATTTTCTACAAAATTCCAATTTTTCCAATTAAAGCTCTTCTTCTTGAAATAGTTTGTCTAAAAAATCAACAACAAAGTTTCGGAAACTTTTGAAATGTCATCGGAGAGCTTTAGTTCGTAGGCCTTAGATAAAATTATGTCGCAGATACGACAGTCAGTCGTCGTGAAATTTTTCTCGGATTTATTTGCCAATAGGAAGTGCAGATACGATACTTCAGTAGTTCACCAATTTTTCAAATTTCTTTGCAGGAGATCCACAATCCAAAACTTTCTGCAGTTAGTTAGTTAGATGGGGTTTACGGCCCAGTTTCCAACCTATTGGTTCAAGTCGAGCAGGCCACGGCCTTTTTCCTATAGTTGCTCACTGATTTGTTTCCCTACTCCATTGCTTATGCGGAGCATCTAAACTTTCTGCAATCCAAGCTCCATACCTTCAAGCATTTGTTTGAAAAGGTCAAAAATTTAGCAGCGCTTCGTGCGCCGCAAATAACGTCTCTAATATAATAGTGTTCACACTTTAAAGAAAATATCGAAAAATTCTGAGGTTGCCACTTTCCCCTTCCTTATTCAGCTATTGCTGCTTAGCTGCTGCTTACAAGCCTGCTGTCTGAGGGATCACGATTTCTTTTAATTTTTTGTACGCTCCGCGCCAACTAAATGTGGCTCTTTGCTTAGATAGTCTTTGTGGCAAGATAATATATATTTCAGGCAGAGATTCATTTGCCTGTCGTACTCAAATGTTCTCATCTACACCTATCATCAGGTAAGGCAGAGGGCATAGATAAACTGGATTTGTAGTCTAGTCCTGTCAGTGTAGCATGGCTGGCAAAATACGAAATTTACACCTTTTTAGTGCGCAGCTTCGTTTGAAAAATGAGTTATGGCATACAATTTTCATCTTTTCTTTAAATCGCTCTCCTTGGTAGAAAAAAGGGAAAATGTTCAGCATAAAAATGTACCTTTCGTTCAAGGGGTTAGGGTGAGCTAAATATCCCAAATTGCTCCGTCCCCACTTTCATATTGCTTTCTGCGTCACTGGAATGGGCACAAGTCATGTGACGGTAGGCTACAAAATTAGGCCTAGTGAAGATCTGAATCCACCGCAAAACGCTGAACAGTGAAAATACAATTACAAAAAAAAAACTTTGGATGCAGCATAGAGATACAGTGTAGTAGTTGCATCTTTGCCAAAAATAAATCCTTTAAAGCCATGCACTGTTTGCAACAGTTGTTTGGTCCAATATGTGGAGGTTAGACCCGCACGTACTACCTTCATGATGTAGCAATTTTGTACAGAGAATAAGATATTCAAACGAAGATTTCCACCCAATGTTTTTCTTTGTACTAAAGTACTCCCTTGCAGTAAAATATGCCTAGAATGATATTCCTGATAAAATTTCTTTTACCATCTTAGGTATGTCACCTTACGGACTTGTGTCAAGGATGAATTTAAAAAAGGCCTTTTCACCCACAGCGTACAAATCTTTCTGTAGAAAATTGATACTATAGCTGAGCCCAGCGTTGTCAGTCCCCACTTTTATAATTATATGCACGGGACATCTCAAATTCCTTGGAACCAAGATAAACAGGCGGTTTCCGAGCAGTTAACATAAATCATAACTGCAACAGAAAAAATGAGTTCTATTTATATTTGCTGTCACTTATTCCAGTGAGAGGACTTACAGATACGTAAATAAAATGTAATAAGGTTTTCAATTCCTCCTCATTTTTCAACTTTTATTTTGTTCTCCGACAGGCATGTTATTTGCACTCAATATGAAATACAAGGAGTCTTAAGGAGGGGTCCCTTAGCACTATATCTTTACGGTTTCACACTTGTCTTGTCATGAAATGTTACTTCAAGTTACCCAAATAAATTTTGGAACAGTTCTTAGTCATTAAAATTACCCCTATATGACGACTTAAATACCTCACAAATCCCGTAAAAGCAGGAGCTTCCGGGGTTCTCTTCACGTGAACCCCCACCAAGACCTTCCCCTGGCCCCATCCGTTCGGACCTCAAACTTCGCGCTCGGTGGTGCATCCGGCGCTACGAATATGTCTAGCAGTGTCCCCTGCAAAAATATTGTACTCCTCTATATAGAATGAAAGTCTGGCGACGTCACTGGACTCTACTGGGCGTGATATCTAAGGTGACAGAAACAACGCGACTGTCCCTACAGTACTTTAAAAGAAGGTATGGGAGAGTGTATAGGAGGACTAAGTTGACATAGTGAAAGACGTCAATTCAGATAGGTAAAGAGATATCGATCATGGAAGATCTAATAAGGTTATAAATCTTTTCACATTTGTAGATTGTCCAAGAGGTACATACACCAGCGATCCTTCAAACGAATGTGGTGCCAATTGCCTTGACTGCAAAAATGGGGGCATATGTGACGAAAACGGGGACTGCAGATGTCCCCCCTTCTTCACCGGAGATACATGTTTATGGCGTAAGTACTTTCTATGGCCCTAAGTTTTTTAATTTAAGATGGTGGGAAGATATCTGTCCCAAATGTTATGTCTGAGCCAAGAGTGATTGTTGTCCTAAAATGTACAAGTACCCTGATAGGCTATGGACATTTTGCTCATAAAACTTAAATTCGGCTTCCAAGATTGGAAGGTGAAATACATTTGCTTCCCATCTTTACAATTTTATATTATAATTTTTGGTAATGATAACTTTTGGAGAAAATCTTTAACCTCATTATGAAATGGTACAAGTTTACGATAGCAATGATGGTCTACAATGACTGGATTACCGGTCTGTTGTATCAGTACGAGTGCAAACCTTATTTGTAAACATCAAATTAAGGTTTGAACTTACTCCGTAATAACTGTAACGATGATAAATTTAATATTTTTGAGGACGATTTAAACAAATTTAGAGACTCTTTTGGGAGAGGCAATGAGTTTTCCCCTCCCCTCATATGCCCAACTTCGCCTAGACTGAAGAAGAAAAGTTTTAGATTTTCTTTACTTTACAGCTGATGTGTGGACAAAACAACCAGGGACCCAACATTACTACTACATAAGTGGTCAGGCCTCTTCGTGGTCGGATGCCCAGACTCAGTGCACGGCTCTTGGCGGCTATTTGGCAAGCGTCACAAGCGAATCAGAGAACCAGTTTATCGTTGGTCAGTGAGATTAGCTTTTCGAATTGGTATTGTCGACAGGCTTGGTGTTTGTTTGTCCGTTTGTGTAACCAGGCGCGGATTCATACATTCCAAAAAGGGGGGTCCTGACCTAAGAGGAAATCGGTTTGAGAAAGTTGAACTGCTTATTTTCCGTATGTTTTTTATTGTTGATGTGGCGAAAAAGGGAGGGCTGAGGAGGTAAAAGCCGTATTTGGATCCCGACTGGTAACGGTCTGTGTTTTATTCTGTTTGCGTTTCGCCCGTATGCCATACAATTACTTATGCAATCACCCCAAGTTTTAAACCTGAACAAACGGTAGTCCTGCATCTTGCTTTAGCCAAAGAAAATTTCATGAAAATTAGTGAATGACTACATTTAAGGAGGGCAACAAGAAGTGTTATGCAAATAATTAAAACAGATAAATCTTTACCTGGTAAACACAAAAAAAAGATATCCCCGTATTTAGTCTATTGAACATGTCCAATCAAAAGCCCCCTACACTTGAAAGGGAACACGAAAAAAACCACCAAAATTGATTAATTGGTTAAGCATAGTGTCGTTGGAAACCCGTGTGCGTATCATCTAGAGAACAAAAAAAAAAAACAAACAAACAAAAAAAAAAACCTTTATCAAAGTATCAATATCAGATCTCTTCAAGTTCTGTTTTTCGTTTTTTATGTTCTTTTTATTTTCAGATTTATTCAATAATTTTAATGACCTGAATCCGACGGCAACACTTGCCTTTATTGGACTCAGTCGTGGTGCATCGGACTGGGAGTGGAGCAATGGAGAACAGTTCATTTACGAAAATTGGGATAATAGTAGGAAAATATTTTGTCATTTTTAAGTTTTTCTAGAAACACAAAACATTTCTGGCACATAAATGATAAAATGAAGGAGCTTGCAGTTCTGTGTTAACCTTTCACAGCCTAGCTGTAGCCTTATTTTTAAATGGCGAATTAGAGTCTACCAGACCGACAGAAATTATTTACAAGTCCTGGTGGGCTTTTTCCTATTTGTAGTGGCTTAAATTATTTAAAAACAACACTTCCCTCTTTCAAATTCTTATTTTCTTTTAACTTAATTGTTATGATGTCTCCAAGCAAGGCTGTTTCATATTGTAAGTACACTTATCAGTTATTCTACATGAATGATGAATTGGACATTTCAGTAACAAAAGTATAATTATATGAATTTAAGAAACAATAGTGAATTAGGATATATAGGATACCATTGTGCACTACTTCAAATTGGCTTGGCGGTTTTCCCCCTTTAAATTTAAGGTTGTAGCAGCTACATGTTTCTCTTAAATGTTAACCTCAGTCTGATTATAATCGATCAGTTGTGATTCGGTCTAGGTGAATTATTAACGTTAAAGAAATCAGCATGTGGTTAATCGAGTCCATTCTAGAGAGGGAAAGATAGGTTAGGGGTGGAGTAGGAGGGATGTAACCCAACTTATGACTAGCCTAAACATGCACTCTTCGATTTAAAAACTCGACATATAGCCAAGATCAATAAGCGATAACGAGAGCCATGTAATTAGAATGTACAAATGTAAAGCTGCAATATTCCTTCATATTTTGTTATTACCAATCTTAAGTCGTCTGCGGACCTCCCACATTGCGACCAACGCTTGCCAGCGCTCGTGACCCCTTGCTATCATTGCTTGCGAAGCTGCAGGCTATGACCTCTGGCAGGACATTACGACCAGCATCTGTTCCCTCCAGTCAATCGTCTCTAGGTTGCAGAAGTTCGCAAGGAATCGCAAGAGCTCGCAAGCACTGATCGCTAAGTGGACAACATGTTTAACTTGTGCTTTCCTATTTTGTTCAAAGCATTTCCATTGCAACCATTCGCGGTTCGCGCCAACGTTGGTATATCCCTCACCTCATCTAGTCTGGGCAAGTGGCAAAACGTGAAAACTTTCTTTTCACATCCATACATCTGTGAAGCAACAAACATTGCTGGTAGGTTATTATGTTTTCTACGCCTTTTGTTACAATTTTTCGAAAGCTGAAATCTTAGGGTGCGCTCACATCAAAGCAGAAGTCTACTGTCTTTTGCGCGTGGGGCATGGAATTCTTTTTGATCTCAGCGTAACTACCGCAAACGCAGCGGATTTCGATACATTGATGTGAACGAATACCCTAAAGCCGCCGTCTCACAACAATGAATTTGGATAGGATTCCGATCCGATTTTTGTAAGTTTTCATTAAGAACTTCCAGATCTCCTTTCCTACAGAACCCCAGACATGTCAACCTATGTAAATACATCATTTTTTATCTCAGGGTTACGAAAATTAAATTTAGACTTATTATTTCGTGATTTCACATCGACAGACACCTACGCTGTCCGATAAAAGCTGTCTATCTGAGTGACGTAACGAAAATCGGTTAACTCCTCGTTTTCAATAGACCTCGGATGCAAATCATATATTAACACTGCCGCTGGTTGGAGAACTTTTTACTCCTTCTGACCAAAGATGGTAAGGTTTGTTAAAAAAACTCGCAAAAATCGGATCGGAACCCATCCAAAATCGTTGTAGCGCATGTGACTGTAGCTTAAGGCGGGTCAGGAAGGAACCCAAAAGATGGACAAATGACAGATGACGAATGACGTATGACAAATAACAGCGGATGATCCTCTACATCATTAACAGTATGCATATATACGGAGGTTAACAGGTTTACACATTTACCCTTGAACATAGAAAGTTAAAGTGCTCTAGAATTAATATTCAAAGAGTGTTATATTTCCACCTTATGGAAAAAAATCATTGCTCGTCTAATTTAAGAAATCGGCATTTGATCATGATTTCTTAAATTATTTTTCAATCTTTGTACCGTGGGATCGAATGTATTTCTTCATTCCGGAAACCCCAAAGAGGTTTAGTCTATTTTGGAAAACTTTGGATACAAAACTCACGTTATTTTGTTGCTTGTCCATCTTTCCATAGGATATGAGTTATTACACGAGTTGTATTGTATCATAGTGTACCTGACGTGCGCGGCCGGTTATCTGTCATTTGTCGCATTGTGTAGTATCGTTTTGTGTTGCGTCATATTATATGATAATATATTCTCCGACTCTGCATGCATGTACTTTTCTAGAATGAGAACGATCCAATTTAAAGTGAAAACATTTCTGAATGTGATAATGTAAATCACCTTATTAACTTTATGTGATATTTTGGACAGATTCTTATTTCATTGAACCAACTAAACACATCACCTGTGGCAACCTACCGGGAGGCAACACGAAGTGCAGGGGGTACCATTTTTGCTACGGGGGTCTTTTCGGATGCAGCTGTGCTAGTGGTTGGTCGGGGAATGCTTGTAATAAAAGTAAGTCTACGTACATTAGTCACTAATTTCAATAAACTTGTTATTTTGAAAGTTAGATAAATGGAGTTTTACAGCCCAGTTTCCAACCAATTGGTTTAAGTCAAGCCAATTATATTGATAATAAACTCACCTTTTATCAGAGAACTAAAACTGGGGCCGAATAGCAGTACCCTGTTCTTATTTAGGTTTTTTCTTTTTTTTTCAAGTTTTAGACAAATAGTCTCTGTTGGAATTGTGCCTTTAGTTCACCCGCAAATACCAAGACAATGTGGTGTGGGCAGGAATTATGAGGTTGGAAACGAAATTCCGCCGACTCACTTGGACAGCGTCTGCAGGGTCAACGACAAGATGTTTGTTGGTTTCCAATGAACTGGAAGCAGCGTATATCTCAGAAATTTCAATGAGGGCTCGCTATGCTTGATTTTCCCTATCCTGGCGGACCTGTAAAAGTAAAGGTGTATCCATCCTTTGGACAATTTTTGGCTTTTAATAAGGGTTGAGATACAAAATGGCACTTTTTTGAAACATGTTGAAATATAGCCTATTTAAACTTACATGACGGCCATTAAAGGGCGTGTGCCCGTTGTTCGCTCAGACTAACGCTCCGAGCAATTTCCCCGAATCGCTGATTTCCCCCAACTAACTTATTTCCCACCACCTCTTCCAGAGGTTGATTGGGGACATGTTCCCCTTTCCCCTTCCCCCAATGAGCACGCTACTGATCATGGTTTCGTGCTGACGAGAAGTTTTCGCTGACGGTAATTTCTGTACACCCCATTTTATTTCCTTTTGATTTAAATATTTCATATAACAAATTTGTCAGCGAACTTTTGTTCATTTTTAATTTGGTATCACCATTTTTTCGCAGAATGTCGCACTGGATTCTACGGCGCCGGCTGTTCATCCCGCTGTATAGAAGACGCGGGTTGCCCCAGTGACTATTGTGATCGATTTACGGGAAGGTGCCTCGTCTAATACAAACATGACATGCTGTTCATGACAATAATGTAACGGATGCAGCATAAACTTACATCACTTTTTGACGCTTCATTATACATGGATGGGGTTGCGAAAGACCCCTCTCACCGATGTTTAATGTTTGTTTTGAAGGAACGACATTCTCGTTGGCGCCCATAAACAGAAACAAACTAACAAAACACATGCAAGAAATAAAAGTGTTTCTAACTTATAATTTGAAGATAGGTCTGTACTTCGTCACCAGGTTGCGGCGCTGTTGCCATTTTACACTTTAATCAGAACTGAGTTAAAAATTTATGTATCAAAAGGTGGTGAAAAGTAAGGAATATATTTTAAAAAGTGTTACTTCCTTGTCAGCTGTTTTAAGTTTGTTTGTTTACTTTTTTGTCTGTTTGTGTTGATCCTCCCTTGGGGGATCTCGGTAACCCTTCAGTCGAGGGAGTATTTACTCCCAGCTGAAAATCCTGCCAATGCCATGTCCTAAAAGGCCCAGTTCTCTCACCCCAAGAAGTACCAATTCTCCTAACCTTCTTACTGAAGCCCCTCCCACAATTGTCTGAAATTCATCCTTATCCAGACACAATCTCAGTTTATTGCTTCAGAGTGAGTATCAAAATACTTAATTTATATAATCAAGACACTCTCAGTACCGTTCATGCTGTGTAATATAAGCTTTGGCACTCTGCATTGTTTGAATAAGCTGTCAATCAAAGAGCTTAGCCAATTGAGAATTTCGGTACCCGGGTACCAAAATTGTAGTTTGGGGTGAGAGGTTTGGCCCTTTCAAAGCTTAACATGTTTTCGAAAAAATGAAATACCATATTCTCCCCCTTTGTATCCCTCCTCTCGCCAAAAGGAACGACCACCCTCTATTAGCATCACACACGTCGGCAGTAGGTTCCATTTTTAAAGTCTGGTATTATCGTAATTGGTAATTGGACCGGGACCTCCATGGTGAGAGACGGGCGCTCTACCACTCGTCCTGATACCAGGTTTCGCGCCTCTATAAAGGATTTTCGGACATCACAACTCTTGAAATTACAAACGGTCACAATTTTAAAGTTTGGGCCCTTTACTCAAAGGGTTTCAATCACAGCCAGTGGAAGCAACTGGATTTATCCACAAACACGAGCACCAAGCATCCCCCGACGGGGGAGGGAGGGGCGGCGAACAGAGGCAGAGCCTATAGGAGAAAATCTTTGAATTATCCATGGAAAAGGTGGATTTTTGAGAGAAAATTGAAAAAATGGGGTTTCACTGAAGACTCTTTATATTGCCAAAATTAAGTAGCCTAGCTTGTGGGAGCGAATGAAAGTGTTGAGGCCAGTTGCACACTGTATGAAGGCTTTTGAAGACTCTTCATATTACCAACATTAAGTAGCCTAGCTTGTGGGAGCGAATGAAAGTGTTGAGGCCAGTTGCACACTGTATGAAGGCTATGTATGAAAGCTTTCTGACGTAACTGAAAACTTCCCCGAAAATAATTGCCTTCTGAAAGTTTATGAAGGAAAATTTGGGTATTAATGCAGGGGAGAATTTTGAACAGCACATCTGCATCGGAGTAAACCTTGGCAATGAATGAAACCTTTAATAGATGGCGCTCTACTCCACTACACCCTTGCTTCATTTTATCCTCACTACAGAGGAGGTACGGAGGAGCGAAAAAAATACTACCAATCACATACTTTACTTCCATATAAGGAAGTGTTGAGTACAAGCTTGGTACTTAATTGCAACTAAGTTAAGCAAGTCAAGTTGGATAATCAAGACAAAATATATACATATATTCAGAGTGTTTATCTTGCTGTAGTGTACATGACTTCTTGAATTATTGTTTTCGGGACCAGCCCAAAGGCAGCATATAAGGTAGTATTTGGTACATTTATACTAAACATTCTGTTATTACACTGTTTTTCATAAGTGGCATGTTATGTAGGCTCCATGTATCATGCTTTTTTTTGGTGGAAAACGGAAGTGTCAGTAACCGAAAAGCGAACTGGGATAGCATAGACCAATCATGGGACAGTCCCGCTCATATCAGCACGGTTGGAATCTGACAATTATTAAAACTTAATACTATTAAAACTTATTAAAGTCGGTTCCCCAGTACAGATTATGGGGAATGCTGGGTCTAATATCAGGTGGGGTAGGCTTTGGTACTGATAAAGTCAACAATGCTTAATCATTCACCTGAAGGTTCCCTACAGAATATCCGTCATTGACAGATTTGAATTGCCAGTACTCAAATATTCAAAAAGCCTATCAACTTGCCAAACACCATTTTAGCAGGCTGCAACTGTTGAAAACTCAAGTAGAATACTATGGCTCTGAAACCTTGAGAACCCTTATCAACATTGCAAGGAGTCACTCAATTTTGAGGTCAAGTGACTTGCTGCTTTTAATGTGACTCAAGTCAAGTCAGGTATTCAAGTCACTGTATTATTTCTCTGAGGAAAAAATATACAATTTCTGGAGTCATTTCCCTTTCAAAAATTTGTGACTTTAGAGTCATGACTCATTACAACTCTAATGCATACTACTTAGACACTGAGAAAAGACACAATATTGATCAATAGTTTTTTCCAGATCATATTCCTTTTGGTTCTGACATTAACAACAAAATAATGAAAAACAAACAAAAGAATCTGGTGCTGCCCCACCCACTCCTGTGGCTACCCCCTCCTGTGGTTAACTATTCTATTCATCTAACTACTGTTTGCTTTCACTGAAGACCATAGCAATCAATGTGTGGCCTTCACTATTGTCCCTTTGCAACAAATCCTGACCAAATAGCAAGGTGGCGTACTTAAACACAATAACTATGATTTTGGCAATTTGTTACTCTCATATGAAATGACGACAGTCAATACCATAAAAGCTTATATATCAAAGGGACATTGTTAACACAAGAAGGGGAGGAGGGGAGCAAAAGGACAGTATGCAGATGATAACATGTTCAAAATCATGATAATCTGGGGATTGAGAGGAACAATAGGATAATCACAGTTCCTTATCATTTATCATAGGTTACTAAAAGAAAACTACTAAAAAGAAAAATCACACCCAATGATGGATATGAAACCACATTAGGTTATAATAAGGTGAACAAAGGGGGATGGGTGGGTTCAAATGAGTACAAAAAATGTCCCCTTCTATTGTCCCACCAAGATAATGAGTGCATCTGCTATTGGATAAGATAACAACTGATAAAAGCATGAGTCACAGTCAAAGATGCAATACTTAACTCATTTAACATGGGCAGAATAACGAGTCAAAAGAGACATGTTAACCACATTGTAGCATGTGCAACTAACAAGTCTGTTCCATCCACCCCCTTCCCCCCTCCCTTATATGACAGGCAGTCTATACCCTTAGCACACAGTAACAGTATTTCATTTCATAGTGGAATAAATGTTAAATTTATTTAATTAAAACTTTTCTAAGGTGTGAGTTGGCTAGGTATAAGTGAAAGAGAATTTTGTTCAATTTGACCGTACAGTGTGGGTAAATTTCATGAGGGAAAGTGCCTTTTCAAAACATTAATCTTGGATCACAAAAGACACACCAGGCAGAATGATCCAGTATGTATACCAAATCATGGGGTGTGAGGGAAGATTGGTGTGGGTTGTGTAGGCAGAAGGGTGCTAGTGAGAGCAGAGGTGTGTATACAAATGTGGGTAATTTATATTTCAGGTACAACCTGTGTGAATGCACATGTTGTGAATGAAAAAGTGAAAAAGCCACTTTGTGGAGGATATATCTCAACAAAGATTATGCTTGTGACCTGATCTACCAGCAGATCTGTATTTAGTGTCATACATGGAGGGCATGGTGTCACATCTACAAGTCAATCTTTTCCAAGCTAATTATAATTGTTACTTTCATAAACACTTCTGTTGCAGTCTTCAACTTGAGATAATGAGATGAAATATGAAAAACCAATGTTGCACATGACTCTTTGGCCATAGAGAACAAGCTGGTATGTTCCCTCTAAAAATGTTTTGGTTACATTGAGTCACTGAATGGTTATAGTATGTCTAACTTTCACACATACTTAACAACTTAATATTAGACTCTTTTCACTGATGCTCCTACCCCCCTAGATGATATGAAAGTTAAGCTAGTAAGTTTTGATATCAAATGATATTTTTAAGTGATTTTTATCTCTTTCACAACCTTGAATTCTCTGTGTGACAATCTACTTTTAAATTCATTTTCAATTCCCCAACAAGAACAATCCCCACTCAGTCTACAGTGCATAAACCTCTGTGCCTTTTTAAATGCAGTACAGACAACCTGACCCAAACCGAAAGCTAATTTCATTTATGACACTTCAATCCCCTAGTATCTCAGAAATGTGAATTGAAAGTTGCATAAGCCAACAAACAGTGTTTCCCATTGGGCAAAATCCATGGGAAAGTTGAACTGGCCTTACCTTTCAAAATGGCTACAGAGGGGAATGTGAACACATTTACCCAAGCTCAGAAACTGTCAATGTGATAACTCTACCATTCCTTAAGCTTAAACATTCACAATTGAGATAAAGCCAGTATTAAAGCAAGAATGTTTCAAATGAATATCAAGAATCATAAATTTAAAAGCAAACAATCGGTAGCATAATGGCCTGTTGCCAAATGTAAACATGGTACTAACAAAATACCTCAGACTCATTGCTTTCAGATGTACAACTTTGGCAATGAACACACTGTGATTGATGCAAAACATTTTAAATATTTCTAAGTTAAATTATGTCGCTGCTAAATCTGTTTTCACTTAATTTTTGAACATGTTCAGTCTTTGCTTTGTGAGTAGCTAAGTTCAGTCTTATATTATCAGCTAGTATCTGTTACTGCATCATTGTAACTTCTCATATCACAGCACAACTGTTTTTGCTTTGCAATACTCAACATTTTCCTATTAAATATGGGCAAGGAACAGATAAGAATTAGCTCCTGCAATGTTTCATTGTTTCATATTAATTCTTGAATAAGAATTCCTAACATCAGCATGGCATAATTCTCTTTCAATACCATCCACAGATTACTGGATGACAAAATAAACTCCATCAGTCCAAAGTTTTACAATCCAAGCAAAGATGCTCATCATATGAAGCTCCTACCATTGCAATTGGGGAGAGACATCCTTGGCAAAGAGGGCTGACAGAACTTCCATTAATAAATGTTCACCCCATCTGAATTCACATTCTGCTCTTTTCTTTATCTCAAAATTGTTTCCAAAAATGCATTCTGCGGTACACCTCACAAGTATCTTTCTTAATTTAGCAGATATCAAATGCTTTCCTTTCACTTGCCAGGTTGAAAAGACAAACTTAAAATCCAACTTCCAATTCTGTTCACTATTTCCCAGTAACAACACACTCTCTCCACATTCAGAACACTGTCACCCTTCGTACACTTCCAACATATTTCTTCCACCAGACCAAGCTCAAGTTTCCTGAACATACAACTCTCTTTGGCTGTCCCAGTAGCAAATAATTCTTCACACTATGTTCACAGAATTATTGCCAACTCACTTTTCCCTTCCTTCTCCAATTGCTAGGATAAATGGAATGATTGCTGTCCTTCCATTGCTGCTATTTTCAATTTCTCTTCCATAATTTCTTTGGAGCTATAATCAGGAAGTTTCAAATAGTTTACACAAGTCATCACTGATGGAAGAAAGTTGTCAGGGGACTCATTGGCCTCACAAGCTTTTCTGACGATGGTGAGTGGTGGACTCAAAGAACGAAAGCCTTCAAACAAAAGTAAAAATGTACTTTAGATGAAAAGAATTCACCAAACAAAAATATCAGTTGACATTTCATGCAGGGTGACCAAAGACAGACGTATCACAAGTAAGACCAATTTAGTTTTCCAAACTCAAAAAGTGGTTAGATGTTACCGTGGGCAGGCAGGTTTAAAATGTGTTCATTGCATTCCCTGTCTCAGACTGAAGGGAAGGACTTAAACTGTATTTGAGCCATTTCTGAGGCTGAACTTTAACTTGAACCATATATGGACTGTTTTTGATATTTACTAGCTGAAACTATACAACAAATTCCTGTAGGTTTGTTATTAAATCCCATCTGCCTAACTCACTCTCTTACTGTTGACCTACTATAGATATTGTGCACAAAAGGTGAATATCATCCATTACCTCTTAAAACCTTACATCACCTTCTGCAACCCAAAATTTAATCACATTCTCCTACAGGTTTCTTTTAGTTGCAAATGTGTATCCATATGCTCAAAGGAAACATACACCATTTCAATGACTGCGGAGGTTTCTCCTTTCTCAACCCTCCCCCCCCCCAAACTAATTTTTATTTAAAAGAATGACTTACCTCCAACAGGAAGCTTTGGACTTCCAGTAACAAACTGAAGGAACATTCTCTGTGATTCTGCTCCATACGATGACAGGATTTCATAAAGGAATGTGACCGCTCGACTACAAATCAAATGAAGAGAAAATAGTTGGACATTGTTACAAATGTAGCTCAAATAATATTTCATTCTGTAAGGACTCTTCCTTGATATTACATCAAAGGTTTTGGCCAGAGGATTCATGCTTTCTTTAGGAACCTGTGTAACTCCATTCTGCGAAGTTGAACACAATTTGATCGAATGTGATTTTCTCAGCTAGAAAATAAGGCTTGCACTGACTTGAGTTACAATACAAGAGGTGTACAAGATGTGAGTAGAAGTGACTAACTGGAAAAATGCTTACAACTTGCAGTTAGAGTCCCTTGTTTATTGATACCTTGTAGCTAGTTAGTTAGATGATACCTTGTAATACCCTCAACTGTTATTGGTCCATATCGGGCATGTGACTATGCATGTACCCAGGACAAATTCACACTAGTAATGGATAAACACTCCCTTTTCTATTTTTTTTTAAATGGGGCTGAGCTGTTTTAATGTGGACATTTACAAACTGAAATTCATTTTTCCATCTATTAAATCAAAATATACTTCATGATTTCATTTGCTTTGTTGAAAGTCTAATGCCGCAACTTCTAATTTTCTGGTTCACTCTAGCAGTGCAGACAGCCTTTTTCCCAGTTACTCTATTGCTTAGCATGAACGTCACACAATAAGGTTAAAAGGTTCCACTTTTTTAAGACTTTGGTTTGACTTAGTCTGGGATCCAATCCACACACCCCCTCCTCTGGCATAAAGTGATATACCACTTAACTAAACACCCTGCTACACTCAAACACTCCTGGGCAAAGAGTGTTGTCTAGTTGGTAGAGCATCTGAATCTTGCTCGGAAGATCAAGGGTTCAATTTCCAGACCAAGTCATAGCGAGGACTTCAAAAACACAGTCTTCTGCTGTTATATGTGATGCTCAACATAAAGCAATGGATTAGGGAAAATAATCCTGTGTACTGAGAGATGAAGATGTGTTATCTAGAGATAAAGAACAGAAATTTTACTCAACTTCATACTCAAAGTGAGTTCATGTTCCCAAATATATCCCGTCAATAAAATGGAATATACATCACTGTATTTACACAGATGTTTATGTTTCAAAAGGGCCAAAAAATATTGAAGTCTTAGCCCCTCTTTACTTCACCCACCTGTCATGTGTATATCCATGATCTGGTCTGCAACACTCCAGTAGTATCTTGATGTCCCATGGTTCACTGTTGTCTCCACAAAACAAATTATCCAGCTGGAAAGTTCAAGAAGTTAGAATTTTGTTAATATGCTGCATATTGAATTCATAAATTTAACTCGTCAAACCAACAAAATATTCCACTGGGATAAATGTGCAACTCAGTTTACATTACCAACCATGTTAAAAAAGGTCATTTTTTCCAGATAGGAAACAAGGTTCAACAAAAAACATCCTCTTTTTCTAGAAGGGTTTGTGACATTGCCTGAAATTTTTTTCAATGTGAAAATTCAAATAAAATAAAAAGGCACAAATAGTAATACCATATCTACTTCTACAATGATTTCAATTTAACATTTTGTGAAATAACTTCTAAAATTCACAAAACAAACCTTTCTTGAAATTTAATGAAATAAAAATATTAAACCAACACCTTCCAATTACATAAAATACCACAAACAGGTTTGTCAAGAGTACACTGGTCTTACATTTTATACCAACAATTAAAAGTATCCTTCACTAATACTGTACCACTAAGACCCAAACCCAGACCATAGCAAGACTCAATGAATTTGTATTAATGTATTTCTAAAACAAAATCCTTCCTACCTCTTCAGGATAAAAGCTTTGTAGGTGAGACAAGGGGAAAACAGATTCGAATCCATCTTTGAATGCTTCAAATTGTCTGGAAACTCCTTCCACAAATGTCCAATGAACCACCAACTGTAAAATAGCAAATCAACATACTGTTATTAAGATACCTTAAAAAGGACAAGTGGCAAAAAGGTGCAAAACCATTCATGTTTCTTCATGTCATTTAATCACTGATGCATTTAAGAAGCATTTCCAACTTGCAAAAGCCAAACAGAGTAAAAACATGTCTTGCTGGAAGCTGGGAAGATGGAGAGAGGAAGTTGTTGCATACATCCAGAAGAACCTACTGCCATTATGATAGGTGCTCAGTAAAAGCAGTGGAGAAGGGAAAACAAACAAGTGAGCCACAACTGAAAAAAAGACTCTGGCAGGCTTGACTTGATCAAATCGGTTAAAAACTTGGCAGTAAAACTACACCTAACTAACTACATCCAGGACATGTATCTGTGTTCTTTTCTTACTTCTAAGTGGTAATGTTTCATGCCCTACTTGAGGCTTATTTTATGAGCACTTTCTTTATCTTATCTATCTTTAAATTTACAATCATCAAAAAGGTAGCATAAGCCCACAATTGCACTAGTCTCAGTGTAAGGACGGATTGTCTTCATAAATTCTGAACAAATTAAGGCATCATTGACTAGGCAATCACAAGTTTGTAAGTGATACATTTCATTCAAAGTTGAAGCTCTTTTTGCATCATGAGAGTGACACCCTGGGTCAAAATCACTGCTAAGAAATGTTAAAAGAAAATTAATGCACAGCATAAAATTCATGAAAATTAAAAAAAAATTGAAAAGAGACCAGAAAAGATGCAGCAACATGGTAATGACATGGCAACACAATTGTGACATTTCCTTTAGTTCTATACATGTAATTCCTTCAGACTTACTACCAAGCAATGCACACATCTATGCAGACCAATGAACCCCATTTTGGGGAATTCTTACTGTAATCCAATAAAAGTGACACTTTACAACTCCAAACCAAACTAAAAACCTTATTCACATTTTGATGACATCAAACCAGAATGAGTAAACCGCCCTCTTGATGAAGGCTCTCTTCAAGAAGACCGTCTGCAATACAATCCGGAAAACCTAAATTGTAATTTTATTTCAAAAGATAACAAATGACTAACCTGTAAATAATCTTCTAGATTGTGGATGGTGACAGGAATATCTTTACCACCTTTCTTCAGCTCTATTGATGGGTATCCTGGCAAGACAAAGTCAAGTCCCAGGTCTTCTACAGAACTCCCATCCATTGTCAAATTTTCTATAGCTTCCTGTAAACTGGCAGCAGACTACGGGGAGAAAAATACCAACTTGTCTCAAACATTTGATTTCATGTATTCATATGCTGATAGTAGAATGCTGTTTAGTCATTTTAGCTGCATACTCCATGTTACATTATGCACAAACGAGGAAGATAATAAAGGCCAAGGCAAAGCTGGCTATAGTCTTCCACTCATCCCATATGTTTTCAGGTTGATAGAGTCACGACAATTCTATTCTGATTATGAAATACATGGAACAAAGGTCCAATTGTCAGTAACTTACAAAGAGTCACAATGGTTGTGTCAGTGGCAGTAGAGGATATTTAATCTTAGAACATATCCTTCCTATCACTCAAATGGAGAAATGACATCACCCTCTATGCACTTGTAGCCTGATACATTACTTATGTAAAACTCTTGATTTATCAAGTGGTGATAAGTTTGTTACTTAGCTAATTACTGCATGCAGAAGGACCACACTTTACCTTCAATATGAAATCTTTTTGATTGGATAATCATGAAAGGTATTTGTAGAAGAGAATAAGAAAATTTGAAAGAATTGTCACATGCATCATCCTTCTACCCAGTTCTTCCCTGCCCCTCCCAAAAATAGGGGAAATATTCCTTTTTCTTTTTTGTGTGTTTTAAGTTAGGAATACCTAAGTTGTGCTACTACTTTTAAATTTCCCCTTGAACAACTTTTGGTACAGATTATGTTACCAACTTCTGTATGTATCAGAAGTGTTACATCCAATGAACTTTACTTTTTTCCAGCTAAGTAATAGCTTCCACATAATCCTGAAAGCTTTCAAAGACTGTCAAACTGGAACATTAATTTTGTTACGATCCAATTAAGTTCCCATTTAGTGTTTCTCAGTTGCAGAGACTGAGACGATTGGAATATATTCCTTGAAGCTACTTAAGTGATAAGTAGAACTTCCTATTTCTGTCACAAATATTGTGAACTGCAACTCACCATTGTACTGTTTTTTGACAACTGTTGCTTTTGTGCAGCGACAGCTTTCAGTTGATGGAAGGACTGTGAAAGAGTTGGGTCTATGTATTGTAGATCAAAGGAATTCAAGGTCTTCTCCTGGCCCAACAGCCACTTGTAAAATGGTAAACTCAGGGGTATATCCAACTGGTGGGTGAATAATAAAATTCGAAAATTGTAAGATATTTACATTAAATATTTCAGTGGCAATGAATATGTGAAAAAAGCAGCATGGCCTTTTCATGATTTAACAATTACACGCTTCTGTTAAACACACCATGTAATGGGACAATACTAACCATTGCACATTTGCCAAAGAAATATTCAGTGTTACAGTGGCTCTTTCTTAAACCAGATGACCCAAAGACCTTTTCTACAATGACTAACTTCTAGCTGCCTCAGGCTAATATTTGTGGGGTAAAAGATAAAAGATATGACCGCCAAATCTAGGCTGCTTTTACTACTGCATGAGAATTCCATGGAATAAATAATTCATTTCTAAATCATGTGGATGACAGACAGGCAAGTGTGACCACCACTGTACAAACTTTTGACACCTTGAGAGATCATAAACACATACTTTAACTGTTTAGGACCAAATCTGACAGTCGATCTCTGCACAGGTAAAAGCTTCACAAACACCTATTGATTCTCTCACTTTTGCAAGAAAATAAAAAAAAAATCTTCATTTTGTATGATATATTTTAATTAATAACTAATAACAAAAAATAATTACATTAACATATTGTTAATATTACTTTCAACAGGTTGCAGCCTGTTAGCAGGGTAAAACACATACTGCAGTCCAAAAATTCAATTTTTATTCCTTTCTGATTCATCTGCTTTGCATTTCAAATACACTCAGTCTACTTTTTATTAACCACACCTATCCACATTTAAGGTTCTGCTTAAATTAAGTGAAAAAATGACAAATGCCTTACCATTCTAGAGTCCATGAGAGCTTTAGCCATGAAGCGACCTAAAAATTTGAATTTTGCTTTGACCTTAGATACCACTGATGATTTTGCATTTCTCCCAAGAGGGGCAGGGAAAAGACCATTGTGAGCATGTATATACTGCCTCCCAGCTTCACCATCTGTAACAAAGAAGTCATACAAAGGTGTACAAATACATATCAAACCTAAAAAGAATAACGTTTTACCGAGCTACATAGCTAATATCATTATCCTCAGTAGCTCAGTAGGCATGGACAGATGTTTTGAGACAAAATCCCACCTCAACCATCCCCACCAAGCCTATTTTGAAGTACTATTGTGGATACACAGGGCTTACCAGATTCCAGGAAACAAATCTAAAGTGAAAGCAACATTTAAACTATCAATTTCACAACTTAAAAATAATAAAATCAGATGAGTTTTTACTTTAGGGGCAATAAAAGCTTAACAAATCTTTTGGTCCAGCATCTCATCTCTCCTTATGAGCAAATTGTTTACCAAAATAAAAAAAAACTTCCAAGAGGTTTTATAAGTTCTTCAAGGTTAGAACAAACATTACTTTTCTGATAATTACTGTGGAAAAAGTTTTTCTGGATATTTGTCAGGTAAACAAATTATATGTTGATGAAAGGTTACAATCACCACCAAAACAAATGAAACAAATCCTCCATGGCAGATGATACATTGTGTTTTATCCTCTCCCGCCTTCCCCACTTCAATGTTGGTTGAAAAAAGCTGACCAGTACTAAGTATGACAACATTGAAAAGGGGGAAAGGGGTTTGTTTCATTTACTTTTGCCGGCAGTTGTAGACAACCTTCATTACACTGTAACCAATCACGACATTCAACTGCAATGACAGATTACTTTTTCGGAAGTCTTGAATCAAATGTACAGATGTGATGCAAAATGAAAATTGTGAAAATATTGTGAAAACAAACCCTTATAGTTTAATTCTTCCTGTGTCAATTCCTGCCTTTGACATACCTTTAGGTTCTGGTATTGTGATTGCTTCACCCTTCCAGAGGTCCAGGTCACTTCTCTGCAGTTCTTTGGAGACAAGTGCATAAAATTCCAAAGTTGGACCAAGACCTGTGCCTACCTCTCCCTCATACTGCACCTCTAAGACAGCTCTAGAACCAGCAAGGTCCTCCATCACTGTTTCAGCTTGTTTTAGGATATCCCCTCTGGATACAGTACGCTGAAAATAAAATAAAACAGTGTATTTCAATAAATGTCCTCATGCAACCAGGGCTCAAATCGGGCCCTTCTTGATGGCCCCCTAAAAAATGTAACATTGAAATAACATAGACTGATAGCCATTTTGGCTATTCCCTTTTTGAATCTTATTTCAAGCCCTGTGCAACTATACAATTTCAAGATGCACTTAAGACAGTATGTTTACCTTCACGTTCCTTTAATCTAAGGCAAATATTAACACTGATCCTTAAGCATTTTAAAACAGCTTTTTTTGATAGTTTAAAGTTCTAAGAACTTTACAAAGCCATGGCAATACAACTGCAAGGTACTGTAGAAACTCCCCTCTGGTTTTGCATATGTTCTTATCTGTATATTTGATTTTTTCATGCATCTTTTAGCTGTTTCGCAAAATACAATAGGTTCTGCACATTAAATGAAAAATACTACTTCCATTTATTCATGTTGCCTTGACAATTATGCAGACATAGCCTAAAATTAGAAATACTATGGGGCTGTCTTAGTACGCAATGTGGTGAAATTTTGTGCAGATATTATGATGGATTTTCTAAAATTCTTGTAAAACTGCAGAACAACTCAAAAGGGCCTTTAAAGAATTAGTATCAACCCTATACATGGGTCAGTGCCTAAAATATTTCCATATACCTTTCGTTTATCTAGCCTTGGTGCCACCCTTTCACTAGTGTCTGCTGTACCAAGTTCTGGATTGCTGTCTTGTAATCTTTGCATGGCCCGATCTCTATCAAATGCTGTCCCATAAAAAAGCATTTGACGGGTGTCAAATGGCAGCAGGAATGGGCTGAAGAAATGAACAATAAATACTTTGTAACTATGAACATCACCGTTTAGCTTTTTAACTGTGATAAAGTAATAGCGTCTAATACAATCTCAACCTTTGAGGATTTTATTTAAAGGCCTTTTCTTCTCACCCCAGACTGTTCTAATTCTATCAACCAACTTATTTTCCTCCCAAATCTGTCTTAAACTCATCCTCATCCTGACGCAATCTCAGTTTATTGCTTCAAGGTGGTGTACAAGACCTGATGTATAATCAAAACACTCTAACTCTCAGTACATATTGTGTACTATGAGCTGCGGTACTCGGCATTTGTTGAACTTGCTGTCAATCTAAGAAATGTGCCAATTGAGAATTTCTGAAGACTACTACTACAAACATTGAAGTGAGAATTGACAACCTCAAAGTTGAAAGTGATAGCACAATAAGTACTAAATCAGTTCTGGTAGTAAAAAATTACTATTACTATTACTAATTACTATTACTCTAATAATTTTTAATTTATTGACTAAAATGACATTTTATTTAGACAATTTTAAAAACTATCTTGGACAATGTCAATGTCTCACACAAAACTGTGACATTTCAAGTATTCTACCTGACCCTAGGGTAAATTTAGACCCTAAAGAATATTTTTGCAATATATCAATTTAATGTGTGAGAAATTTGAGCAGGACTATGAAGTACAATATCACAGTGGGCAGTTTTCAATTCAAAAATGCAGCTCCCATTTGATTTTGTGAACCACAAAGGTGAAATAGATAAATATGACAATGTTTACTGACCATGAGGTGGCAATGGCATTAAGCCAGGACGGTAGGTTCCCTGTCATGATTACCAGGGGGTCTTGCAGCTGTCGATTGGTTTTAGCAGTCAGCTTACTGTTGATGAACTCACTGCTGTTAACTGCTGACTGGGGAGAAACTTCCTGCAAGGAGGGAAGAAACCAGCCAAGGAATGAAACTCAAAATAATATTAGATGGCATACTTCCTAAACATGTGAAAGTAATGTTTTACATTTAAACAGTATCACAACCATTCTTCCTTGTTCTGGTTAAATGGTAGACTCTTACTTATACTAAACAGATGTTAAGTTTAAAAAATTTACTCTTAGGGATTCTGAGTTTGGCATATCCAGATATCAAGTTTCCCAGTCAGTGAAAAAGATGTTTGAATATTAAGCTCTTGTGTTTTCTGTGGAAATGTCACTCACACCAAAACATCTAACTGCAACAAGTTTTTTTCTCTAGTAGCTGTGATTTACATTGCCATTGGAAAAATATGATTTGTTTTATTTATTGTTTTATTCCTTTAACATAGATTAAGTTTATAAGTTATGATTACAAAAGAATTGACATACATAAGTAAACAAAAAGAAAGTACTAAAGACCCAACAGGGCCTAGAGTGCTGCAGAATGTGTACTCTCTGTAGACAAAAAAGCAGCGAAAATAACCCAAACCATGCGCTTGGGTTTGAATCTTTGGGTAATTCTTACATATACAACAAATTCACTCCAATTTTGAAAACATGCAACAGAAATCACTTGCCAGGTAAAAAGAAAAAAAAAATCAATACACTTTAAATTACTTTGCCTTCTCCTTCTGGCCGACTACTAATTGCATTCTGAGTTTTACTGTTGTTGAACATTTCTTACTTAAAATGTCTACTTCCAGAAAGCTGTCATTAAGTCTCCTACTCACATTGCATGGGATAAAATAATTAGAAAGGACTCATTATCAGGATATCGGTAAGAAGATCTGAGTGTGGGATGTAAACTGCATTAATAACTTTCTTTTTATAGGGTACCACCATCAATTGGCATGGAGTCTACAACACAAATTTGGCTTGAAAAAGTTTAAAATTACTGGTTCAGATATTTCATGGTAAATTTATAGAACGTTTACGGTAAAAAGTGGGAATTTGTGAGGGTCTGAGTTACTTCATTTTAGACTAAGCTAAAACCAGTACAGGTCATTACCATCCCTCACTGACCCTTGTAGTTCCATCCCTGTTCATTATGATAAGAGGAGAAGACAAGGGCATCATTATGGATATTTTCCAACCTTAACCTTTAAGATTGTTTTAGTTCATAAAAAGAAAAAAATTTGGAATGACTGCAAAAGTCACAGAATTTTTTCTCATCTTCCCACTATCCACAAATGATGAATTATTCCTAAAACTTGATGTAATTTTTAGTTGCAGCACTGTCTAGCCAACATATCTTCTTATAAATGGGTGGACTATCTTTAACTAAATTCACCAAACAATACTGAAATGGCACTCAAACAAACAAAGGATTTTTATTACAGGAGCAAGGGAGCTAAACTCTGAAGCAGAAGAAAATTTTTTGAAGTACAAAATAGATCCAAACCAAAATGTTACCTGATATAAGCAGTTCCAATGTCGATTCAGTCCATGTAATGTCCTGAGTAGGGTGACTGCTTCAAGGGATGGGTCAACTATGTTCTTCAAGCTTGGCAATGATGAAGTGAGATAAGGCTCCAGTAAGGACTCACATGGTGGGCATACCCCATCTGAAAAAATGAAGGCGCATTGTTTTACAGAAATGTCAATTCTATCAACCCACAAAAATTGCAGCTTCCTATGAATTAAAAGGTAACAAGTCTACAGACCTTCAAACCCCCAAACACGAAATGAAAAAAAAAAAAACAGGAACATGTAGATTTGTTAGATAGAGTTTTACGGTCCAGTTTCCAACCTATTGGTTCAAGTCATGGCCTTTTTCCCAGTTGTGGCTCACTGGCTTGTTTTCCCTACTCCATTGCTTATGCGGAGCATCACGCACAACGGCAGTAGGTTCCTTTTTTAGAGTCTTTGGTATGACTCGACCTGGGAAGCGAACCCGGGCCTTTTGCGTGAGAGGTGGATGCTCTTACCGTTAGACCAAACAGGCAGGCCCAACACGAACATGTAAAAATACATCCAGGTGCACAACACATTTCTGTCACCCTTGATAATCAATGTTTATCGTAAAAGTTTTCAATACCAGAAACTTTTAACAGTAAATATCAAACAAGTTTTCTCACAAATTAAGCCTAAATAGATGCATATTTCATTCCTTAGGCTTTTTGTTGTGACAATTTGTATTCTCCCCCTCCACTTCCTAGTCCCTACCTGTAACACTTGTAGTTAGTTGTGGTTAAAGGGTAAATGGATAGAAATGCCATGAAATGGAATAAATTTCTGTGGATACAGAGATGATACCAAAATAATTCATGTCAATGAACAACCCTGCAATTACTCACCTATCCAGAGTTCATCATGCTTCCTCCCTTTACTTGATGCCTTGCTACTTCCAGCTTGCTTGCCTTTCTTTGAAGATACAGTTGTAGTGGAACTGGTTCCTGGGCTATTCTGTTTACTTTCCTGTGATGGCCGATACCTGGTTTGAGACGCCAAGAATAGAAAAGTTGTTTTTACATGTGATGAGTGTAATAACTATTGACATGTAGATAACCCAGCATCCAATTGAATATTAACAAGGTTGCAAGTTGTAAATATTGGTTTAGTTACAATTTTACACTTCTATATGTGTTAACATACTTGAAAATCCTTTTCGTTACTCATGAAAGAGCCTTGTAGAAACTCCCATTGCTCCACCATCAAATCTAAGCCACTCAGACTCAATTGACCCTTGTCACACATATTATACATGCATTAAGATTAGGACTTGTAGAAACGGACCATTGCTGCAATTAAGACACTGATACATACAACTGATACACATGCACCATAGATGACTACATACACAACTACACATATACACCATGTAACCCACACATCACCTCCTACCTAGTCCAAAATATGATGAAATATGTAAAACCCCATCCCATCAGATGGGTCATTTAGGATATTTCTATTCCACAAAAGCAGGATTAAGTACTCATATCCCTTACCATATTGTGTGTGTTTTGACCCAAAGCCCTGCCCTGCCAAGAGGGTTGCTCTCATCATCAGTGTCTCGGTCATCTTCTGATGAAGCGGAGGCACCGCTGGCTCCACCATACTGCTTGATAGCCTGATATACCGTCATGTTGTAGGGAAGGAGGTGATCCCCTATGTAAAATTGTAACTTGTGTTTGATGTTAGTGTTAGAGCTGGCAAAGGCAGCAGCCTGTGAACACAAGAAAGGAAATGACAGGATTAGCTTCGTGAGTCATTTTAGTAGTTGTTACTACAAAGATTCTGCCAGAAACAAAAAGAAAGGGGGGGAGGTTATTACTGCCAAATCCCATGTGAAAATTTTATGCTGCTCTTAGCAAAAGCTGTAGGTGGGTTCAAGGGACAAAAGCTGGCTTCAAGACCTTTATAAGTTAGTTAGATGGAGTTTTACAGCCCAGTTTCCAACCAATTGGTTCAGGTTGAGCTGGCCACGGCCTTTTTTCCAGTTGTGGCACAAGGCCTTCATAAAAAGCAATCCGAAGGGTTTATAATAGTTGGAACATTGCTATAAAATTGTCCCCTTCTTACCTGGAAACTGACATTTTTGTTAATTTTTAGGGGAATGAAAAGAAGGGGAGTTTACCATGCTTTTTTTGAAAAGGGTGGGACAAATCCTTTTCCCCCTAAACAAGAATATTGTACTAACAATTTTAGAGGCAAAACACTGAGTCACTTGAAAAAAAAAATGAAGTTAAGAAAAGATTCTAAGCCCCACCACTAGCAAGATCCACAGAGAGCACTACTAAATAAACCCAGAAGGCTATATGTTGAGTAAAACTCTAACTTAGTCCAGGACAACATATCTTAATAAAACTGTTAGGACTACTGGTCATTACATACCACAGTCAAGGTACAAGTTTTGCTACACCTATTCAAAATTTATCGAGGATATATCAATAAATATCCACTTAAAGAGTTCAATTACAGCATAAAGAGCTCAATCATGTATCATTCATGTGAAAAAAATGATTGCAACAAAGTTTACTTTAATTCATCAGAATGGGCATGTGCTGAAGCACTATAGTCTGTAAAATCTATCACCATTTCCTTTAATTTTTAAGTCAAATAGCATGCCTACATGGAGCCAATCCCACCATGAGACTGAATGAAAGAAGAATAAACTTACAAGAGTTTCATCAATATCATCATCAGAAACATCTTCTTCACTGTCTTCATCATCTTGTCGTATTCTGCCATACCCTCTAATGACTAAATATCTTTCAATGGCTTGAACCAGGGCCAATGGATCTATCTTCACAGCTCCTCCTCTCCATTTTCTAAGATTGGTGCAAGACGGATGTCTTTCTAGTTGACACTGCAATTGACCAGAAAAAAAGAAAACATTATGAGGTTTGTTACCAATATTCATATTTCATTCTGTTTTTCTTTTGGGGTCCCTTTTTTGGGAAGGGTTTAGTTTTTTTTTTTTTGGTGGGGGGGGGGGGGCAATTACAAAATTTTTTTACATGTGATATCTTTTTGATCCGTGGCTCTCAAAAATCTTGATAAACCCAGCTCTACTGTAACAAAGTTTAATTTTTGTTTTCCCATTTCACCTGCAAACACCCTGTTATGATAAGAATTCTCTTCTCTTGCCTTAACCAAACCTATCTACTGTGAATGCTTATTCTATCAATGGATTTAAGTTCACTTAACATTTGATCTATATATGCTATCTTTAGTGCAAGTACTCTGGCTAATATTTTTCTAGGGTCTATGTATTACCATGAAAATTCAGAATATACATATTTGTTTTTTTTTTTTTTACATTGCTGGGTGCACCACCAGAGACCAAAAATCCACAAATTTACAAAATAAATGCAGCATATACATACCAAAAGGAACCACTGTATTCACAAACAGACCAAATTGATGCTTAAATCAATAATTTGTTATAAACCCACATAAAAAGACGGGGCATTTTAAGGACTAAACATTCATTGCAAATTACAAGGAAATGTGCTCATGTCCCTCCAACACTCCAACACATAGCCTTACATGCAGTAGTTTGGTTTAGCATAATTTTATCTGAAGCAATCCAAAGCACATTCAATACAAGTTACAAGCTCTCTTCTGTTCCAGCTTACTTCACATCTTATTAGAGCTATGTGTAAAAGTTTGTTGACCTTTCCATCGATTGTCTGACATCTAATCAATATACATGAAACAGGAAGTCACCAGGTGTTTCTATTTTTAGAAACAGGTGTTCTTTTGAACACAAAGACTCACAGGATACAATAGTATGCAAACAATGGTTATTCATCCAGGTAGGTCAAGCCAACAAAAGAGTTAAACAAATGTCTTGACATTCTGACAAGACATTCTGAATAGAACAAGGTCAGAGAGAAAACAAAGGGCTCTCAAAAAATAAAGTATGTAATACCAGGTGTATGAAACATGAAAATGGTCAACTTCACTATGGGAGTAGGGCACTTAGACCTCCTTACATGAGGGCTTTTACTAATATGACCAATGGCATCTTCTGAAGAATAAGCTTAAGAGAGTTGTTAACTATAAGGAACAACTTCTGCATATTCATTGGCATAATGAATAGTCAACAGCAGTAGATGACAGGTGGCAGGTGTTATGTATGAGACTGATATTAAATAACAAAACACATGAGATAATAATGAAGAAACAAAGACTGCAGGAAGCTTCATGACAAAAGAAATATACTAAACAAAAAGAGGACATATGCTCACAAAGAAAACTATAAAAAAGAAAACAAATGTGTTAGTTGCATGGGGAGGAAGTGGTGAGAAATAAGTGGGGTCACTTTTGGAGTAAGCCAGCTGCTTTGATCCTTGAAGAAATGAAAGATTTGAAGATTTTCAAAAATTCTTAGGGAGTCAAAATTGATGAGGGCCGGATGTCCCATTCCATTTTTGGTTGGCATGGCATCCCACTTACACCTCAACACTCAGTTTGATTAAGAAACTACTTTAGCTAGCTTACCTTAAGTTGATGTGTGTTAAAGAACTTGAGTGCCTGAGATCCTCTACTGCCTGTACCCTCAACACCAGGAAGGTCATGAACCTTTACTGGAAACTGTTCTAGGTGACTGATGCAACCATTCACTTTGCTGACTAAGGAGATGTATGGAGGAGCTACAGACAATTCTAGTTGTTTCATTGGTGGACCATCTGGTAGCTGTTCGATATACAATGAATATGCATAAGTTATTGAACACACAGTGGTTAATCATAGAACAATCAAAGAACAACTACTTAAATAGATGTATTCTCTAAACATTAAACCAAAACACTTTAAAGTAATTAATCATAAAAAAAATTACCAACAGTTAATAACAAAATTATGTACAGAGTAAGGTTTCACGGTATACCGGTATTTCCGTAAGTACCGGTACGTACCGGTACCAGTACGGTACGGTACCACCAACCTAAAGGTACCGAAGTATCGTGGAGACTCGGTACTCAACTGTAAGGTGAAAATCTTTTCTCAAAATTATAGCTTTTAAATTAGAATGATACTAAAATGTAACAAACATCCATTTGATAAATGCCCCGTGTCTCTAAACATTATAATATAAACAGGGAATAGTCACTTGATAATCATTTCGCACCATTTCAGTCACAAATCCCCCCCTAAGAATTTCAGAAATTGCCGTTTAACGTTACTTTCGCAGAACTAGCACCATCCACACTAAAAAGGAACTTGCTTTCTATCGACATTCTGCGCAATCTCAGAACGATCCCTGCCAGCGCTAGATTCGCCCGCGCCTTCACAATGTGTATTTTGACGGACACGATTAGTCAACTTTGCGGTGAAAATCTTTTCTCAAAAATAAAGCATTGAATTTGAATGATACTTGAATGAAACAAAACCCCATTTGATAAATGCGCCGTGTCTCTATAAGGATTGCAATACAAACAGGGAACATTCACTTGATAATCGTTTTGCGCTATTTCAGTCACAAATCCCCCTACGAATTTCGGAAAGTGCTGTTTAACGTTACTTTCGCAGAACTAGTACCTTCCACACTAACAGGGCCCTTGCTTTCTTTTGACATTCTGCGCAACCCCCGAACGATCGCTGCTCATCAGCAAATGCTTTCACATGATGTATTGCGATAGATACCATGCGTTGATTGATAAAATTCACTTTGATTACGATAGCACACAACATTATACGAGTGCGAAATTCGTTGTAAGCAGACAAAGAATCATAGCATTGCAAGCTCTGACATGAACGTTGCATCGACGATTTCTGATTTTAACACAGTGATTCAGTGGGACCGTTCCATAACGTCCACTGTCTATGTCTGTGGGAGAAAAACTTTCGTACGAACGCAACGAACGTTCTTTCAGAAATTACTGTAACACGGTGAAGCAATGGGACGGAACACACAGTAAATCCCGCTTAAATCATTGGCTCGCGTGTTCAGTTCAACTGATCAACTCACTTGCTTTGTTGTATTGCTCTACGTACTGAAGAACAGTATAGTGTTATTGTACAACGGATTGCTGCGCGATGCATTCGTAAATTCAGTCTTGGAGCACTTTGATTTAGTTTTGATAGCGATAACTCGGCGGGAAGAAAGCTTGATGAATCAGTCTTTTATGGAAATATTTTTGTAAAGTTCTACTTAATAACTTTTGGTTATACTTTAGGAGGGGGGTTGTTATTATTTGCAGAAATTATTTTTGCAATCTTCATTACAATCCTGAGTGCTCTTGTCATCTTGTGGGGTCTAGCTCCGGTGCGGACGTGCGGCGCTGATTTATTGTGTGTCCCGAAATTATCGGACGCTAAATTTGCAGAGAGGTTATTTCTTTTTTGTTTTCCGATTTGTTTAGTGTGGGGTGACTAAATGTTATAAAAAATACTGAAACGGGAGGCAGGGATTATCAGAAGACTTCACTTATGTCAATGCATGGTATTTTTACGGATATTTTGCATGTGATAAAGATCCTACTTTTTTACTCTTCTGGTACCGGTACTACAGTAATACCGGTACCATTTGTGGCGGCACCGATGGTACCAATTATCAGTGGTACCGTGAAACCCTAGTACAGAGGAAATTTTACATCTTAAATTTATCAATTCGAAACCCTAACATCCACCCTTTTAAAATCCCAGGATAAAACAGAGACAATGAAACCAAGCAGATTATCCCCAATGAAACACATCTTACAATTAGACTCTACAGTTGAGATTATTTTCAACACATTTCCATTATTTGTCACAGGATATTATTTCTTTGGTAACACCTTACCAGTGAAAATTAAACAAATAAGATTCACATACAAATGTTACATGATAACACTTCTATAAATCAAGACCGGAATATTTAATACCAGGATTGTAGGTGACTATGTTTAAGTACACCTACCATGAGACATACAGAGGATCAGAATGTTGATAAGATGTAGGTGTTACCATTAACAGGGATGAGCCTGGTCTAAAAAAAAAATCACTGAACTTTGCTGGGCATACATGACTGACGCCCAAGGCATCAGTCAGAGCGCGAAGCGCGACACTGTAACGGGTGGGGTCCAGGGGCCCGCCTTAGGGCTCTGAGAAGCTCTGAGAAAATAGAGTATTCAAGACATCATTTGGAGGCCTATTTTAAGCAGTACATTGGTAAAATAAAACACTCCAAGAAAAGTTTTCAGTCAAAATAGGCTAGGCCTAGCCTAGCCTAAGCTATGCCTAACGTTAGGCTAGGCCCTAAGTAGGCCCAGCCTACACTGAAGCATGTCAAGTTGAACAGTTCTTCAATCACTGTAAAACTTGTCTCAGTGGTGAAGATGTCCATAAATTCCCGATTAGAAAACCTTGGGATAGCTGTAACATTAAGTTGTAACAACTAACGTTACGATGTTGCATTTCATTAGGCCTAATGTTAACTAAAGTAACATGTAGTATGTACCAAGTAGACCTAGGCTAGGCCTATGCTGTTTCAAAGTTGCTCATCTTGCAAATGAAATTGCCGAAATGGCTCACAATTGCACCACATTTCCAGTTCACTTCAGACTATCACTTTTCGATATCTGACGAAGTTCTTTCTCTATCCAAGACCAATTCCATTTATTTTAAAAATTGTTACGTCAACTTTATGAGCGGCCGACTCGTTTTCCGATCGATCACAGCACAGGTTACTGCATCATGCATGATATTGATACAGTCAACTGCTGACGATTGTGACAACTTACACATGCAGATTTACGTACTGAACTTACGTACGTGCGCATGGTGCATGATAAACGTGATTCACTTTGACTGGGAGTATTACAACTCCCTGCAGGCAGCGGAATTCATTAATGGATAAGCAATGTTGGAGCTTGCAGCAGTAACGCCAGTAATAGTCCGGCGAGTTGCGGTGCAAGCGCGACAACCCACTAAAAAATAATGCTGTCAGAAAACCACGGAAATTGGGAAAGGTAAATCACGGAGGCAGGAAAAAAATCACGGAAATCCGCGAATTCACGGAAAAAGCTCATCCCTGCATTAAACACAGTGGTTGCACTACAAGGAGGCAGAACATGGGTGGGGTAGAAGAGCATATCAGTGGAGCTGAGATGTAAGCAACGATGAGGTTCTTTTCCTGAAGCTGTTATTCACTTCAGCTTCAGGGAGGGGTCTAGGAAAAGGGTTTCCCCTTAAAAAACTTCACATCAGGAAGAAGCCAGAGTGCAAAATGGTGCTATATTTTTGCTCTTCAAAGTATGTTAAAGTGAAACTTTATTTGTGTAAAAAGATTTCAAATAACCCCACATATCCTCCCAAGACTTTGCTGTTTCAATCACAGAGATCATTTTGTGTAGAAAAATGGATTTCCTAAAAATTTTGCCCAAGACTTGTAATTTCCTGAAATCAGGAAATTTTCTGAACTCTTACATCCTTGGTAAGAGTAATCATTTTTAAAACTGGTGAAAAAAGGGAGTAGGTGGGGGTGGGGGAAAGGTTCCGGGAGACATATGATGCAGCTTGCACTGCAACGACCTGAAAATTATGGAAATTGAGATAAAACACTCACCGAACATTTAAGGAATACATGTAAAAAGTGCAAAAGTCTAGTTTCCCTGATCTGACCACTCCCTGTTGTTAGGAAAGCAAGCAGCTTCCCAACCAGGCCACTATGAAGGATCTCAAAAGCAGACACATCGGATTCTGTCAGGATGTCAGCAATACTCTGAAGGATTTCAACATTGGACTCAGCCTGAAGGAAAATATAGCAAAGATTGTGAGCATAAAGAAAGTGAAAATACTGCTGCTAAATGGAAGAAATAAATTTTTTTAAATAGAATATAAATCTACATAATAAACTATTCGAATACCTCTGGCTTGAGCTCATCCACCGAAGCACAAAGTTTATTTAGCAGTGTGAGTGCTGGGTGGCTCTCTGATGAAACCTCTTTGTCAAAGTACTGACTGATGAATTTCACAGCTGAGGATGAGAAAAAAAATATGACATAAATCACCTGTAGAAGATACAAATGGCCTATCTTTTTTGCCATCCCTCCCTGCTTCCTGTATGTTTGTTTCATTGTGACTGCTATTGCAAGTATACAAATTGTGAGATTTTTGAAAGGTTAATACAAAATGAAAGAAAAATGACTATAATTGAGGTAGTAAAAAACCAGATATGATAGTAATTTAGCCTCATGTTGCCCTTCTTCAGTATCAAATTATATTTACAAGGAACAAGACAGGAAGAACACTTGATCACAATTTTTTAGGATTAGAAAAATTTACACAATAAAGTTGTGTCAAAGGGGTCAAATATGTGCACAAAATTCTATCCCCCTTTGTAAGAGGCAATTGAAGGAGAGAACTTGAAACCAATTTCAACCCTTTTTGAAATCAAACTTGAATCTTGAACAAAATTTCAACTTTGCCTTTTTTTATCTAGCTGAGATTTAAAACACATTTCCACCAAACTAACCAAACCAGACTAAGGCTTGGGAAATCACTGTCTCAAAAGTACCTTTTCTTTGAATATGAAAAGGAGGACTTACCTTGGTCTTTGATCCATTTCTTTACTTTCTCCTTCTGAGCATTATTAGTTGCTTCTCGTTTAGCAAGTTCCAGGCCCCTGTCCTGCAGTCGGCCAGCTCTCAGCCCAATCAAACCACTTGAGGGAGAAGGTGACGAGCTTTGATTTGACAGGGATGAGTTTTGGGACTTTCCCCATCGAGACAGACTCAAACTGGCTAGAAATGAAGTTCTTGAGCTGGCAGTACTACTCTTACCTGTATGAACCAAGAATATCAATTCATAAAATTGATAAAAAAAAATTGTACAGAGTAGCAAGAAATTACCCCCAGACATACACTGATGCTACCTATGTACTTGTTTCCAAGTGAGCTGCAAGCTACCAAAATAATATGCTCATAGAATGCACACAAGTATGTTATTACGTATTCATTACAACAGACTTTTGTGCACATTGTTTGTTTCTTTAAAAATACATTTGGATTGGCTACTTATTGTTCAAGAGTGAATAAACTTGATTGTAAAAGGAAAACTTGCAAGGCAATTTTGCATCACATTTTCTTTCTACAAATCTTTTAAACTGTAGAGTTCAATGTGAAAACATGAAGCACACTTTATCACCCGAGCATTCACTTGAACAGCTTATGTAGGTAACAACACTGGATGCTCTGTTACCGGCATTCAAATAATAATTGACAAATAGCATCTGTTACTTTGTGCTAATTCAGTGATAAATACTGCACTCCCATCTTTAAAGTTTATTTTCCTTGAGCATTACTAACATTCACAAAATAGCAAAATTTAAAAGAATGTTGTTTTTACTTTTTAAGTTCAGTGCTTAAGTATTTGACATTCACAAAAAAAAAAGGTCATTTCCTTGCTTTTGATGACTTCCTGACATACCTGCTGGGGTCCCTTTACTTTTAGCTGCAGCAGACCCTCTTGATGAACTGCCTGAGGCCCTAGATGTACTTCCACTGAGAGAACTGGACCCTGTTATGGGCCTTCCAGTGGGTGTATCTGTTAAGTCATGGGATAGGCTACCATCATCCAAATTAGACTGTCTACTTTTGCGACCAGACACCCTTTTTGGTGGTCGTTTCAACTTAAGTGGGTCACTCAGTCGGCTGAAAATCAAAATGGAAAAAAAAAAAAACTGATGCAACTTTGGGAGTTCTGTATCAAAATGAATGACTTAGTCTTCAGTGATCATAACTGGTAGGGATATTTCTATACAAAAGAAGGAGAAATAGTCAATATTTCACCCCGTCAAATGGTGGTGAGCTTGGATTAAATTGCCATGCAGTATCATTAAATAAGCAATTAAATAAGCAAACAATTGCAATACACTCATTTCACTGAGGCCAAATGGCTAGCCATCTTATTGGTGGAGTGAGCAAGGCATACATATACACTCAAAGAGACTTACACAAATTCTGGTAGAAGAGTGACTGGTAAGTATACAATGTACTGTGTGCATACTTCACTAGCTATGTATAATTAAATGTACCAGACACATACAGCTCTACCCACAACTGCCGCCCACAGAGTTGCATAAAAATGGCATCACAAGAAAAGTATCAAATTTACTTATGCAAAGTACGTAATCTGATTCTTACAAGACAAAACTTTCATTACTTTTTTTATTTTCATTCTATCACTACAACTTTAATGAAAACAGATACAATTGAAACAAAAACTTGAAATATTAGGCTCCTCCTTGCCCTCCAGTCTGGAAGAAAACACTGATGAAAATCACTGGAAAAACTGACGAACACCCTCCAAAGCTAGGTAAAGGCAAAAAAATGTCTTGCTCAGAACAAGGCATGATGGAGAGAAGGGAATGCCCTTGAGGCTGGGAGGTCACCATCCTGGTGCTAAAAGCCATTTTGACCTCCTGGCAAGTTAAAGAACTTCATGTTTATACAGAAGGTGATAAGGAGTGAGACACACTCCTGAACCACATTTATTATTGATACTGATACACTCACCCTTGAGGGATGCCATCAGAATTCAGCCCCATCTCTATATCATTATTCTCCTGGGGAGGTGTCTGGAGGGAGGCAGTTGCACCACTGCTGCTGCTGGTAGCTCGTTTGGTGGGAGGGGTCTTATCTGCTTCTATTGGGGACTCTGCTAACAACTTTACTTGATGCATGACACCTGTTATAGGGGATATAACATTGCAACATCATACTGACACTATCACCAACATTGCAACACCTTATTGACACAATCACTAACATTGCAACATCATACTGATACTATCATTGACAAAAGCAAAAAAAGATCTGTTCTCTTAAAGGAAAACATTCTAAAATACAAAGTTTCCAATATAAATTGGCTCTGGCAAAAGGGAGAAGTGAGAAAATATCAATTTTAAATGCAGAGAATAAAATTCATAGCAATTGGCCATTTCGAACTTCTGTGACAATTTTTCTCAAGAAAAACAGCTTTTTGCTTTTGCTTCATTTCCATCTAACCCACATAGATAACACACATGAGAAATAGAGTATGGTGGATAGATGGGAATGAGAGTATTAATGATTCTACAATTGCCGATCTGGATCCAGTTTGGTTGAATACTCATGCCTTTTAGGAAGATGACTTCATACCAGATGTCTCTTGTCCTATAATATTGGTCTAAAAAAGTATAAAACCCCATCTACATAATAGTCCCATCATATTTTTGTTTAAAACTCACAAACTCTTTGTATGATTATGCTAATGGACAAACGTATGATTACAGGAACTGCTCACCCAACAAACTGGACCTACATCCAACAGGTATGAAGATACTCAATCTATTTTCTGAATACTGCATCAATCTATTTTCTGAATACTGCATCATCCCAACGAATGTTCACACATTCAGAATGAGTGTGTCCATGGAATAACATAAATATTTACAGAGGCATGAAGATAACCTGCTAATTAAAGGGACTGCCTCCTGCAATGCTACTAATCCTTGACCAAGTCAGTTACTGTGTGCTGCACCAATGATTAAAACCTAGATAAGGGAGCCTTAGAAATTAAAATCTCTTCAGATCAAAAATGTTTCAATTAAATACCTTCTCTCCTAAAGAAAACGTGGAATATATCAGGCAGTTTCTGCATGAGTATCTCTGCCATCTGCAAGGCACCAACAACCACTTTGAGGTCCTGGGATGACATCATGGCTGCAATGTGACTGATGAAGAATCAAGAAAGACAATGTTATATTGATTTATATCACAAATGTTAGACCAATCGTATACTGCCCCCGAAACAGGTATGCCATGACTGGAAAAAAGGCTGCGGCCAGTCCGACTTAAACCAATTGGTTAGAAACTGAGCTGTAAAATCTCATTTAACTTATTAACACAACACCAGTAGGAAAAAAACCCTATACATGTGACGTTGTACACTGAGTTTCCTGAAATGTCTCTGTTTGTTATAACCTGGCAGCAAACCAAATTATATGCTTTCTAGTGCAAGTTTTTGTTCCTTAGATTGGGTAAAAAGATAATGCTTTTGGTGAGAAGATCTAAACGAATGGGTACAGAAATGAAGTAAAAAAAAAACTGCGAAATAATAGTGTATGCTTCAGCGTTTCATTTGTAACTACTGCAAGCTGGCACTGAGACATTGATATTTCCAACAACTCCAAAGGTTCACAATATTATCCTCACAATAGAATAAGTCTGGTTTTTACAGCACCTGATTTAAAACGTATTTTTCACAAGTTTTCCAGAGAATGAATAATCCAACTTATTTAAAACTGACAAATTCAAACAACATCAAGAGAAATCAATATTGCCATAGCTTATAATATTTACCTTGAGACTGCCAAGTTTTGCAGAACTTCACGTAACAATTCTGGTTTGGCAAAATAGACCATTCTTAACAAGGATTTCAGACATTTGTGCTTGACAGCTGGACCAGCCTAGGAAGATGAATATGAAAATTATTCAATATCACATAACTTATACTTCCCAAGCATAAAATGTTTTAATTTATACAGCATTTTTTAATTAAAAAGTAACTGGCCGTTAATCTGCAAAAGATTCTCTGACTTTGAAAAATGCAAACAACTATGCCTCTTCTCCTTCCTGTATATAGCCTTAGCAGAATTTTGAAGATGATTTACAAAGTTTACTCTGCACATTATTAATGGCAGGCTTATTTTTCAGGGTTGTATTTAGCTGTAATATCTGCAGCAACTCCACTATGATTTGACTGTATTGGTGTAAATCAGTGTTGCAGTTGATATCACTCTCTCAATCTCTGGCCTCTTGAGGCCCCCATACATACAGTGTTACAAATCCTTATTTCAGATTGGACCTTGGACCAATTAGGTCTTGAGTTCAAACCAGAGTAAATACAATCTACATACCCAAACCAGCTCACCATCCCTAGAGCATGATAGAGCACTGTAAAATTCTACCAGGCCTTTAAATAACCTGCATGTTGTGCAGTTTCACAGAGAGACCATGTGCATAAATAAAGGGCAAAGCATATGTTTCACTCCTAAACCATGCTACAGAGAAATTAAAGTGGAGGTTTCATTAATAACCAAAACTTAATATTCACATGTGAAAGAGGACTCATATCTGCACAATGTAGTGAAAGCTCCATTCAAATCAGACATTTCTCAAGACATCAGTGAATGAAGTTACTAGATTTGTGTTCAAAAGTGAACTTGATGGCAGCAGAGGTTTTATCACTTTCTCACATTGACAATGAATGCTTTGCTTCCCTTTGTTTTTCCTTTTTTTTTTAAGATTGTTGTGACGGCCTTGGAAGTTAATATGAATAGGACCTCCCTGTGAGGAATGCAAAGTTAAATAAAGAAAATAGGCCGTAAAGTTTAAAGAAAAACAAAAGACTGTCCATTAAATTGTGAGGCTATGATGTCATATGTCCTTGCTCCAAGTTCACTTCTTGTTGAAAATGTGACAATTTTACTAGCTCATATCTCCAAAACCAAACATTGAATTTCAATTCAACTTTTCACTGAAATGCTTGGACTAAGTAGCCCACTGACATGTATAAACTTGATATGACCAAAAAACCTCCTTTTAAGGTGTCATCAGGGACTTCAAAGATCCCAATAAGTCTAGCAGATGACTGTGGAACACTTACGGAGGAACTATAAACTTCATAGAGGACAGCAAATAATGCCTTGATGAATGATGCTGCCATGTCTTCATCCTCACTAAGGAGAGTAAGGCGAGCATCCTCCTCAGATTCATTGGAAGCTGTGAGAAAAGGTAAAGAAGTCTTCTTGAAATATCCTTTTGAGGCATACTATTTCATCATTTCAACATATACAAATAGACAGACATTTTCAACAATTTGTCAGCCATTCCAAGAATTACTTTTACATCAAAGCATATATCAGTAAAGCAGGATAAAGTGGGATTTTCAAAAAATTATGATTAAAATATTACAGTTGAAGAAAGTAAAAAAAAAACAGGATTCGCTTGAATGCCTGCCTTTATATTACATTTTTGTTACATGTTTGCATTATTTAACTATATCATTTATACACTTTCAAATGCTTCCTTCAGTTAGTTTGCTTCTGCTTAAAATCAATTTCAATACTCTTGACATCAGTCTCACAAAATGAACAGAAGTCAGAATCACTCTTACCCGTAGCATTCAACAATTTATTTGTAGGGATAATTCTATGGAGGAATTTAAACTGGAAAAATTCTGTCACCATGTATCCCAGAATACTAATACTTCCAACCCAATCAATTTCTACAGACTCATTCATGCTTATGTCACTGGTTGATATGAAACATGCACAGACACATATGCCTGCATGTCCTGTTTTGCATGTGCAGTCATCTCATGATTGCACACAGAATGGAGACATATAAGAATCTACATTTAATTATGACAAAATGAAATGGGTATCTTATCAACTCTTTTGCCAAGCAACCATGACATCATTTGTTTGTAAACATGAATTAGTGTATTAACCCCACTTTACATCTGCTGACCTGATAATCTGTTGTCCTAGACAGATTGGTACAAGAATTCTTCAATGGTAATACATTCTTACCTCCAGCAGTATTTGATGTAGCTGCTGGGTTAGGTTTCCTCTGAACCGGTCTCGCATTGCCAGTGTCCTCATTTATTTGTTGCATGGCATTGTAATCAATGGTGTACGTTCTGTTCAGGGTTGACAGGGTTACCTCATCTTCTCCTGCCTGGTGGGCAGCCTGTGATGAGCGGAAAGGGACAGACAGAGGTTGAAAAGACTTTTGCTACAGGCAAATCCAAGAAGCCAAGTGATACTAAGATTACTTTTATGGCTACCATTAATGGGGGCCATTAGTTTTAATTTTTATTATTACCTTATATATGGTGTGCCATGGATGGCTGCTGGCCACCCAGGTCCCAAACAGGTCTTGTAAAATTTTCAATCAGATCTAGCAAAGGTTTTGAATTTGATGCAATTATCTACTGGTACAGGTAGATAAAAGAAATGAGAAGAGACAAGCTGATGGCGGCTCCCAGGAATGGTCATCAAATTCACTATCACAAGCCCAAATGATTTCATCTATAAGTTTATGATTTTCAGAGGACATTAAGACATCACTCAAAATTTACTTAAAAGAAATCAGGCTAACTTTTATTCAGACAGAAGAGTTTTACACAAGGCATATGATACACAGAACATTCAATAATACCTAAGAAGGCACCAGTTCTCTATAATGAGGGCACCAAGAAATCAATTTTGCCTTTCAGAGTGGCTACACTTTTGCCTCACCAACAAAAGCTGTTTACTCACACAAAAAGACCACTTACCTCCAGTATTCTATTATCAATCTGACTGTACGGTCTCCAGATGCCCCCATCATCCTTCCACTGCCAGATGGCGGCATCTGTGCTCTGGATTGTTCCCCTTTTTAAGAGAGCATCAACAGCAAAGATGCCATCCACTGGAAGACGAGGCATCAGCTCACTATTATATAAAGAAAGTCGGAGATGAAATGGTTACTGGTAAGACTGTGACTACACAGTACAATTTATTGCACATACAAAAGATATTTCATTGAGGCACCATATCAAAATAGCCTAGATGGATCTCCCTTAGCCAATCAGAGGCACCAGCAGTCATGTTTTTCTTTTTTCTTTTTTTTATTATACTTCATCACAATAGTAGATCAGCTTGATCCTGCTATTCTAACATGTGTAGCAACAAGTTAGATGAGGTTTCATGGCTCTGTTTCTAACCCATTGGTACAAGGCCAGCCGGCCATGGCCGTTTTTCCAGTTGTGGCTCACTGGCTTGTTTCCACTAATCCACTGCTTATGATCAGCACCAAGCATGATGGCGGTAGGTTCCATTTTTTTTTTAAGTCTACATGTGTAGCAACACAGCATGGCAGTTGTGACATGGTGCCTTAAAGTAAAATATTAATGCTAAGAATGTATATAACCATATGTTACTGTAGAATACCTCTGGTATCAAATAAAGCTAGCTGGGCTTACAAGAATGGTCAAAGAATGATGATGTATAAACACTTTTTACTTAAGAAATGACAAGCAGGCCATATACCTGACAACAGGCAGCTTATACTACTACAAACCTCAAATTTGATCATAATGTTTAAAAGAAGCCCCCAAATCTGAAATGTACTAAATTTGACAATCGGAAAATCTTGTTTTTCTCTAAAGCAATTTCAACTGGTCTGTTTGATTTTCATGAACTGTTCATGCTAATGGTGCTGCAACATGGCAATGTGTTTGCAGTGACTACTGCCATTGCAGTTACTTCAAAAAATAAACTGATCCTGATGGGCCACCTTACCTAATTAAAGAAGTTATTTCATACAGCTCTTGAGGACTCCTTGGAACAAGCTGTTGAAAGAATGCAATCATACAATCCAGTTATACCATTAACCTGGATTTATCAGTATCAATCTTGCATGGTGTAAAGTTGGTACCAACACATCAAAAAGAACTTCCCTTTTAAATTCACAAAATTCAATTATTTCATGCAACCAGAGTGATGAACTTAAGGTAAAGTCTTCTGAAAGAAGCAAAAAAGTTGCTAAACTCCATGAGAGAGAAAAAAAAAAACATTCTCCATAACGAGAGGTGCATTGCTAGATCCATATATGTTCCCACTATTGGTTTGTACATCAGTTCTTGTAGTAAGCAGAAGAATTAGGCAAATCTTAGTTCCAATTTCATCTTCATTTCTACAATACACATGTATCATCATATCTGGAGAGATTTTGATTGATGTTTAAAATACAAAATCAAAGGAAAACACTGGACACATAACCATCAATACACATAAAAATTTATGTATTACAGTTTATTTCTCAATTCCTGGCTAAGGAATTGGGTCAAGGGTTAGGAAATGTCTAATTTGTTTGACAAAAATAACAGTACTTAGATTTGTAATGATGCTATCCATGATCACTTTATGAAGACAGTTCCCCTTTCTCAAATGAAAAGTTTAACAAATAGTGTCCACCACCTCTATAATATCTCTCATATTGTGGTTCATACTTTTAAGTGCTGACATCCTGACCCATACCATACCTCAATTTCCTGACTGGCCTGATCTGGACTTCCCATCAGTAAGTAGCTGATAGTTTCTGCTATGTCTGAAAGAGCAAAAATGATTCTTGTAAAAGTGTGCCTGTCATTAAAAACATCTCTGGATAAAAAATAACATGTAATCCATTCACATGTTTTTCTCAATATTGTCAAGCCAAGTTCTCATTAAAAGAAACTTTCCTGTGCACTTTTTTTTATAATAACAATGGCCATCTCAACAAATACTGCATTCCACCTGATAAGTACCTGAACAGGTAAAGAGGAGTTCTGTCAAATGTGAATGAGCCAACAAATTTGAAAAAAAAACAGCACAATGGTTTGATTTGCAACTTTTGATGAATTTCAAAATAAATACACAACAAGCCACTCACAATCAATATTAATGACACTATCAGTGTTTCCAGGATTACCCCATGCAAAGGTCAAGGGTTAAAATGGGAAAGACTTCTTGAAAAATTAATAATCATTCACATGTTTCAATGCCTTTTAAAAATTATTAAAACCTTCCTTCATCAGAATTCACTCTGTAAGGGCAGAGTCATTTATCTTAAGGGCAGTTATTGCCACGTCAGTTATGTATTTCCTTTGTCCACCTGCCCATAATGGCCAGTTAGAGAAATGACTCTCCTCTGACCAACCCATTTGGTTTAAGCCAACATTAATCTTTACTTCCGATATGCAGTCCTAGATGGAGCCATTCAATTACACATTAGCATGCTTCAACAGAAGACTAGATGCTGACAGCAATTACTGAATAAACCTTCATAACCCTAGAGGAAGGTCAAATCATAAATTTCCTCTGCTTGTGAAACTTACTTTGCTTGATAAGTTCTACAGCCAACTCTGGACATCTCGAACACATGAGTGCCATCATACGAATGACCATGATGAACGTACCGGTGCTGATAACAGGTGGAGTGATAACCAGCTGAAAGACAGGAACACATCAAAATATTTGATGTTTTAAAACATCATATGGGGATTTCTACCCCTCTCCTGAACCCACTTCCTACCCAGCAACACATAAAAATATTTGAAGTATTAAAACATCATATGGGGATTTCTATGCCTTTCCGGAACCCACTTACCACCCAGCATTTTTTTTTTTTTTTTCATTTTAATGGCTATGGCTCATGAATTTCTAATTTCTCTTTGATAACTGACAAATTTAGCATGTTTAAAAGCTCAGAAAACAGAAAAGTTCCACTTAACATGAAACAGTTGGCAAGTATGATTTTATTTTCTTTTAAACCTTTAAAGCAGTTTCAAAAACTCAATATAAGTGTTTATATACATACATAGCACAAAAACTATAGCATTACAAAAGTGTATGGAAGAAAAGTAGAAAAAGAAAAAAAAGCAGAATGCAGAAAAAATTCTTAATGCCATGAAGTGATTGTTAAACCAGTCTGATTAACCAGTGACACCAGTCTCTGTAAAGATAAGTAAAGGTAAATATGCAATTCAGCTCTCACAACTGACAGAATTTGTCTATATCTTTAGAACAAAAGTAACTCAGATTTCTAAGGGCTAGTTTATATTTAGATTGAAAAAGGAGTTCCATTTTAAAGGCACTTGTCCTGGTGTGGCTACTGGGACACAAAGTACAAATTCTTTCATATAAATCAAGACTTGAACCATCAGTCTTAATAAACATAAACTACATTTACAAATCTGATGTAACATGAAGAATCACATGTATTTGCTATCTTGTCTGTTGTTCATGTAATACAGTTATATGGGAAGGGATCATGTACATACCCTTAAGAGACATCAGTATTCAAGGTGCACGGTGGAAATGAAGCATGCAACACTCTACTGTCATCAGTTTGGTCCAAATCAAGTGTAGTATCAGAAATGGGGATATGATTAAAAGATATATCTATGGTAATAAAGTAGATTTTTTTCCACTTACCAGCTGCTGTAGGTTCGAGTTCAAGCCATGGGAGGCAACTTCTTTGAGCAACTTCTTATCATTCTGGAAATTATCAACCAATCTTGCAAAACACAAACAGCAGCTTTCCACTGACTTTTTGTCCTGAAGGAAGAGTAAATGTTGTTTTAGGTTTAACAGATAATAATGCTTACAAATTTTACTTACTACCAACCATATATACAAAACTCCCACCATGATATAGACGAATACGGACAGCAGGTGATGGCCTGATTTTAGTCGGCCATAACTGGTGTCTATCACTTTTTAATCTTTCAATTTCCTTGTTTATCTGTACCACAGATGGTTGTACACTAAATTGTACCTTGATTCCTTCAATTTCACTGGATATGAGCATTTGAAATTCAGTAAATGACCATTTTAGGCTGATGGATCTCTTTAATGGTTTCTTCCAGTCACTAAACACAAGCACTTATCCGATTCATCTGTAGTTTGAAACATCCAACTGGGCACAATGATAGGGGTGGGTACATATATTAAGTGAGGGAAATGTTTAAGAGGAAAAGAGTTAGAAAAAAGTTCTGAATTTAACAGAATATAAATCTCCATTGAGCTATAAGGACAGGATAGGAATATTTAAAGAGTTTTCTACTTCTAGTGTCTTTCTTTTGTTTGTGAGTTCAAATTTGAATTAATTAGTGTGCCAATGACTTTATAAAAGTGGAACATGACCAGGGCAGAAGACAAAATCTTCCATAGAAATTAAATTCCTAAGTTGAAATAAATTTTTTCCGGTTTTGATGGTTTCTTTAGTCTCGAATTGCTTTCAATATGTTAGCTGTAACATTGATCAATAAGGACTACACAAAGCTTAGGTAAGTTTCTGGTTCACCAGAATCACAATATAATGCAAATGTTTTAATCTACAGACTACCAAGTATGGAAAATGTCATTGCTACAAAAAGCTGGGCTCACTCACAGAGTGTTGCAATCTGCCTGTAAGTAGCTGAAGGGAGTCAGCTACACGATGAAACTCATCTGGACTTATACTCTGGCAGCAGTTGGCAGCAACGGCAAGTGCATTGCGCTGAGCTACAATGGAAAAGAACTCAATGTAGAGGAGGCAGGCTGACAATCCACCCTGAAAGAGCAAAACGAGATAGGTTGGTACCAAACTGAAGTGAGCAGTGTAGCATAACATTTTGCATTCCAAAGTTACATGTCCTTGTAAACTGTAACATACAATCAATTTAGATAAGCATTACCTCACCAAAATATCTAGTGTTTAAAATCAGTTCTGAAAGTCTTTAAAACAAACTTAGACATTTTAACATTTTATTCTTAAAAGAAGGGTGAATCACAAAGGACACAAAAATGATTCCAAAACATAAAAAGAGTTAGTAAGAGTAGTGTCATCACCTGTTGGCATAAGCAGAGGACTGTAGTGAGCAAGGGAAACACTGCATTTCTGCTGCATTACTTGAGGAAAAGTTGCTGGCCATGACAACACCCCCCCCCCCTCTCCTCTCACACGTTTCATGCTATATCTTTAGCTATACCTACTGTACCAATCAAATTGATCAAAAATGACAAATCAACTTACTGCTTGTAAGATAGCTTTGCTATGTCTTCTAGATAACATTTCTAGTGCTGTCAGAGACTGTTCAGCAACATCCATGCACTGAATCACTTGCAGCTGTAGGGAAACCAAAGAGTATCAAATATTTGTTGCCATGTCAGATTATGCAGAACTTTCCTCCTGTTTTTCACCACAATCTCAGTAATATTTCATTATGTTGAGCATATATGGCACATCCGTTTTTAAAGATTTTGCACCATTGTTAAATTCATAATAAAATCTGGAAAGATTCTTCAATTTTCCAAAAATTTCTTATGTCAGGGAACACTTGCAACACCTTTCACATAAACAATATTAACTAGTAACAAAAATTTTGCAGGTCTATCAAGCAACTTGCTGAATTACATACTGAAAGCTGGTGAAAATGGCCTCAACAATATCCTCCTTACTTTCCTGTGCTTCAATTTGCATACACAGAGCAAGTTTCTTTAGAACACTTTATTTGGTATTATCACACACAATAAAAAAAACGATGAAAATGACCTCAACAATACCCTCCTGGAAATTGTGCTTTAATTTGAACACACAGAGCAAGTTTCTGAACACTTAACTTGGTATTATCACACAATCAGTGAGAGGAAAAACTGATGGGCCAAGCATGAGCACAAGATAATGCACCATCGGTGGTCAATGTAAGTGATACACAAGGGCACAGCCCATGTTTGTCCAGCAATAGCATTTACCCATGGGAGTGTTTCATCCAGTTTTAATGCACAGTTCCAGAGTTGCTTAACCTTGTTCATTTATACACAATAATACTTTGATTTAAAAGAACTGGAAAAAAGAACAATTTTGTTTTTAAATAGCCACATTAAAATAGCAAAACCCCACATAAAATGGGACAGCCCAACAGGAGTTCATCCTGGGATAATACGTGGTCACCTGACAGAAATGAACCAGTTGAAGATCACTGAGTATCAATGGAGTTACTATACAGTATTTCTATACTTTGTAGAGCTAAGGATTTGGAAGGTTCTTGGAGGGGAACACTGGTAATTGGACACAAATTTTGGCAACTGTGGGTACACCTGTGTTTTTGTAGATCAGAGTAAAGAAACTGAGGAAATTTTGCTTCCTTTTCAATTATTAATGAGAGGGTAACAAAGCTTCACCTCCTTTGCTACTACTTCTGGTTCCACATGTATAACAATTGCAGTAAAGATTACTATAACAACATGTTATTTATTTGTAAATTGTGTAATTCTACAAAAGTAATCAAAAGTTGCTACATTACAATTGCAAGTTACACTAGCTAGTAAACTTAAAAAACAGCAAAAAAAAAATAATAATAATAATAATAATAATAATAATAATAATAATAATAATAATAATAATAATAATAATAATAATAATAATAATAATAATAATAATAATAATAATAATAAATCAGAGAAACAGAAACAAAAAGAAAACAAAACAAGAAAAAGAAAGCAAATTAAAATAAAAGGAAATGAAGCAAACAAACTCACACCAATAAAACTGGTAAACTAATAAACGTCCAATCGATTAAAAATGTTTCATGACTAGACTTAAAGTATGTACTTTTACTTATAAGAATGTGAAATACGTTTTAACATATTTCGTAAATGTCAAACAATGGGTGTACACTTCAAAACATCATCTTGGGAAGTCAATAACCAAGTAGCTTTAAGATCCCCTCCAGTTGAATCAATAAACCCTAATAAATACAGAACTACTTCAAGTAGTAACATAATCATGCCTACCAGTATCTAAATGAAAACCTACAATGGAAAAGCACTTAATTGTGACTTATTGATCAAATTGTGGAGAAATGAATTTCAAAGAAATGACTTCAAATGACAGTACTTGGGGTGTAGAGCGCAGGTTTTAATTGTAAAAAAAATAACAGAGAAAATACAGCCAAAGTGTAAAATCACCATTCATCTTTAGAAGGGGTATCTTTTAAATTTACAGTGAGCTCAAAGAGGAAGACAAAATTTTTACTGAGATACACTGACTTTACTTATGCTATATCAGCCATGTAATACTTGCATTGTGAGAAATGCTTATGGGAATGAGGTGGAGGTCTGCAATTGAATACACTTCACACACTAACAGAGGATACAGGGAGTATTTTTGCAGTTTGCTGTTTCCCACGGTAAGGGCAACATACTGAACCAGCTCTGCGTTTTTGAAATTTATGATTTCAATGGAGGAATATTTCTTCAGGAGAGGTACTGCATAGGACAGAAGTATTTGTAAGCTTGAAGATGAGCTCACTCTATGTTACACCCTCCATAACATTCATGTTTCTAGCTGCTAAAATTTTGATGTTTTGTCATTTCCTCCTCATCCTCTTCATAATACTTAGAAATGGATATAATCATTCAATTACTACATCTAATCAGTAAATGTGTGGAAACAGCAATTTGGTAATTATATTACCTTTTCCAGGAAGACTGGAATTGCACCAGCCACCACAGAGGAGGACCTGGGAAGAGCTTCCATCATGTAAGTCAAAGCACGACAAGCTTGATTCATCTGTGAATTAAAAAAGAGCCCACAAGAGGGTAAATATTGTCAACAGATTACTCCAAAAAAAACAGGTAGATAAACAACTGGATCTCAGTTTATTTACATACATATGCATCAAGAATACTGAATTTCTAAACATTCCTACAGTACTCAGAAGTATTCCCTGGCATGATCAACAAGGCATTCTATCCAGCATTGAAGATTTCAACCCAACTCCATAATAAACAATTCCACCCTTCATTTTATGCCACTCTACCAGAGACAAGGTTAAAACATATTCCATTCACATTGGCAAGTCACCCTGGATGACAGCCAATTTTCCAAGAACTCAGAAAATCCACACAGTAAATCTCAATGAAGTGTTCTACAAGTTATAAATCTCTTGGAACTACTTGGCAAAAGACAAATATCTAAAGCTTTGTGGTGTGTCACAAATAGATCCCACCAACAGAGAATACTAAAGTGGAAAGAAGAGGTGGGGTAGAGGGAATGTATACCAAACAATTTAATTTTTCTGGATATCGATAAAAGTCTTACCATATCAAAATTATGCTCCATGGATAATAGATTGATTAATGCAGGGACCACCTGCTTAACAGGGAAACCCCCCAAGGTGTCTTCATTGCCCATTACAAGGAGTTGACACATTTCAATGACAGCCTGCAGTTGCTGGCTTTCATCATCTGTAGCCTGAAGTCCAGTCAGCAGTTGCTGTGCCTTGGTACCTGATGTGGTAAGAAACAAGAATAAAAGATCATTACAATGACCACAAATTATCTGACATGGCTGGCAAGAAAAACTAGAGCAGCAATGCTGTTGTGAAGCTCACATAACCTGTTTTGTCTGTTAAAAACCAACCAAATTTTATATGTTATCTGTTTCATAAAGTTCCTTACAACATTTGTGATTTTGCATGTAGATCTACATTTGATGTAATGTTATGGTACATCTTAATATCACTGCGTACTTTCTCAAATCATGAAAGCCTGGACTGTATATTCTTAAGGCATTAAGCAGTAAGATAAAATTAATAACATATGTATAGAGGCTTTGCAATTACGTCACGGAACCGCCATGCTGGAGGACATTCATGCCAAATACACGTGGCTTTGTACCGAACGCACTGCACAGAGTGCGTTGTGGTATGCACGGTGTGTACACATCCAACGGACAAACGCGCCCAGTGTGGTTAACTACGTAGCTACATGTACTCCAACATGGCCGCCGGAGAGTATTATGACGTCATGTGAAAAGCCTCTATAGTGTACCTGTACACTGTTCAAGTATTGCAAAGTACATTCAGTTGCACTTACAAATCCACAAGTAAACACTGCCTGGCTCTGTACTGAATAAAATAAAACACAGATACCCAAGAAGTTCCTACTGTACTGTGTTTATTAAAATCAGACAGTTAATGTTGGTATTGCCTGGCTTGGCCAATTCCCACAAACTGAACCAAACAGAATGAAAGGTATCTCCACAATAGATAAGTTACAACAGGGTCTGTTGTAACACCCTGTTACATGTTCTCTCCAAACTAGCTGACCACAGCTGATTATGAGATCACCTACACAAGCATACAGTAACAGTACTGCGAATGCTTTGTTCAACCATCTGTAACATATAGAACCAGATTAAATAGCCTGTATACATGTGCAAGATAAGAACTGAACACACAACCAAGCACACTGCTATTAGAAGAATAAATAATCAACTAACTGCTCAGCAGGCAAAATGAACTCAGCCCTAAAAATACAGCTGTAAAACACAACTTAAATTTCCTATATTAAAATGCAAGTAGGTAGGTATGAATGCTCCCCTCCAAAGCAATCATACGAAACAATTTCAGCCCCAAATCTCCAAAAATGAAGAAGTTGACGCCATCTGCCACACACATGAGTACATGTGGGAGCCAAAAAGGGGGGAAAAGGTAGAAAAAGTCTGTAAGCCCCCCCCCCCCCATGGGCTAGGGGTTGCAAAACATGCCTACAGTATATCCTGTGTGTTGTAAGAGGTTGTAAGAGGGAAGGACCTGCACCATATTTAAACTTGAACCATTTTGACACCCTATTTTTACACTTAATCTTTTTATCTAGTTGACACTGTATGACACATTCCTGTTGGCATGCCACTCTATTCATCTCATTGAAGGTACGTACATGTCACTAAATGTAAATGATACCCAATCTACGGAAAACAACCACAAATTTACTCAAATGCAAACACAGTGCAAGACTTGAGAATAGAGCAGGGTTCTAGCCAGGCCGTTCAAACTGGGTGCTGCACTCAGTTTGAATTTACTTTTTTGAGACAGCACCGAGTTTAAATCTCACTGCGCAGTTTGAATTTCATCACACTCATACTCTAAACATAGGCTACACACTCTCAGACACATACTGGTACATTCAATTGAATGATTGTACTGGTATTGGTAATAACCAAAAACCATGTAACTGACCACAGACTATGTCAGTTAGATCTTGAGATATGGCCAACATCATGTGAGAATGATGCAATGTCAATGAACTCCCACCTGGTTTGGCATTTTTCCCACCTAGAACCCTGATACCTAGGTCAAGGTTCAGCAGAAGTAATCTGTCTTATGTATTGAAGACACAAGAACAGAAGAGAGAGCATGATTTATCCCAATAATTCTACAACCTACACCATATACTACCTCCATCATTTGCAACAAACAGTGAAGTTATCTCCAAGTCCTCAACAGTCATTTTGTTGACCCAAACACAGTTAAGAAGGTTCAATTTGAGAAGTTTAAAATGAAATTTCTGAGCATCTCATGAACAAGAGTACAGATGTGTGCAAAGTGTCTAAATTATTTTCTTCCAGCATAATTTAGCTCTACTTATAGTTTTGTGCTCTGCATGTGTAGCGTTTCTCCATAAAGCAATGTTAAGTCAAGTACTGCACTTCCCAGACAGGCTCCAATGGTCCACTATCTGACCCTGATGTGGCACTGAGCAGTGTCCTTGTAAGGATTTACAGAGGTGAAACTGTGAGGTAATTTACGTGGCATCCAGGTATGTAACTCCTACCTGCCCTTCACATGACAATGGGTGCACACTAAATATTAACTGCACATATTAACCATTTTACAGCTTGATAAGTGATAGGGATATGTGGGAGTGAATGAATGGTCAAGAGCCCTATCCCCAAAGCTATTTTGAAGCAACAGATAAATATTGCCATTTTTTTCTTATTTCTCTTCAAAGTTATCTTTCATTCTATTTAATGACTTCAATATTGTATATTCAAGGGAAACCATGCCAGTTACTTAGAAACTGGTAAATTTCAAATTTGAAGAGGGAAATGTTGTCACTTGACTCTCAACAGCCAATAATGAAACAGGACAGTCTAAGTCACTTCTTCAAGTTGGGGTGGCTGCTCTTGCCCTTTATGAGGAAACTCTTTTAAAGTTTTTTCTTTGTGACTCCACTATGTTGAACTGTTTATTAATCAATAAAGACACTGTTACATTTGTACCAACACCAATGACAATTGGTATTGAGCTGGAACAGTAGATCCTGTCCAAACACGATAGTCGAAAAATGTTTGTCAAAAACATAATTAGCTTTATCTGTTACCAGGACTTTTATAAGTGTGCATATTTGCATATTTTATTTATTGGGGAGTCCTAATAAGTATGAAAAAATTGGGATAAGGAGTTAGAGTTTTACCGCCTAGTTTCCAACCTATTAGTTAAATTTGAGCTGGCCAGAGACTTTTTTCCAATTGTGGCTCACTGGCTTGTTTTCCCTACTCCATTGCTTATGTTATGCCAAGCATCATGGAAAATGGCAGCAGGTTCAATTTTTAGTATTATTGGTATGACTCGACCTGGGAGTAGAACCTGGGCAGAGGATAAGGAGTCAAATAGGCACACGAGTATGAAAGCAAAGAGTCAACCTATGTATCACTTTTCACAAAATTTTTATTTGGAGTCAAAATACCCTTTAGAAATAATAATGGGCAGTCAAATATGCTTTGCACCTTAAGACTGGCAGTCGAAAACTCTTTGGGGAAAAATTAATGAAAGCCCTGTGTTACTCAACAACAGAAACATATAGCATCTAAATGAATAAGCTACAAACTTTGTGCAATTTCATACACTCTCTATCTCACCAAAGTTTTGAAATGCTGAATATACCTGTAGGAAATCTAGGAATATTCACTACTTTTTATAGAGAAAATGTTTTGTGATTTTCCAACTATACAAAATTATAGGAAATACCAGAATGTGGGAAGCACTGTCCTAGAAAATCAAATCAAAATGACTAATTTATGGGATTTATGCTACCTTTAGAGTGTACAGTTTAAAGGAGGCAATTGCAAAAGGAAAAAAATTAGTTTCAAAGCTTGAGAGAGATGTCCTTCTTAGGCAATGGATCAAAACTACACAATTCACAGTACATTTCTGTTCAACTTTTTTTGTTCTTTTTTGTACCCCCTTTCTGTAGAGAGTTTGGGCAAGTTTATCTAAGTTTCTTCCTGAAGTTGATATGGTGGCAAATTGTAATGAAGGCATATACTATAACATAAATTAGAACCAAAAATCCTCAATTTACAATATGTTCAATGAGATTCTGTGTATATCAATATGGATTCAAGAAATGTTTACACCAACCTGAAGTCAAGAATTCTCAATTGACACTATTTTTAATGAGATTCTAAGGCAAAACACAAATACTGACCTAAATGATTCTCTGAAGTTTTAAATGCTTTTAACCATATAATTTTCCCCAGCAGAAAAAAATGAATAAGACAAATAAAACTAATAATAAAAAACATGCAACATGAAATGAGTTACTAAAACACTCTTCCCTAGTGATTTCAAATTGTAGCAGACTTTGAATTTCACCATAAATTATGTCTTCATTTAAGGATACAGGCTCACACTTAGGGCACAACCATTACTGCAAGTGTAAAATTATGTACTGCTATCAAACCCCCCTCTTACTATGTCACAAACAGTTAACTATGTCAGAAACATACTGTTCATGGAAACAGTTAGGGTTCCAAGACTCAACTCCCCAAGAAACTTGAAGTATGAGAAGTTACACATTTAGAAGAATTGAAAATTTGACTCTCTTTCTGAAAAAACAAGCTTTTTTGACACAAGAACCCGCCTAAATGAAAGGTAGATATAACACTGCGAGAGTACTGTCCTACATCATGGAGGTTGGAGTTAAACAAACTTTCCTTGTACTATTCCATCTTATTCAGTCAAGGGTCATGTGATAAGCCCTTCATCTAGACAACAAACTGGAAGAGTCCCAATTTCTTTATCCCTATAAAATGGATGTGACACGCCAACCAAATAATGGGTAGTTTACATGGGAGGATAAGGGGAGGGGGCCTGCCCTATGAATTTGAGCACATGTAGTAGATCTACTCCGGCAAATGAGGTAGCCAAATGTCTTTTCTGAGGGTCACTATTTTTTGAAAAAAAAAAAATTATATTAGTAAGCCAGATATCTATCTCTACTGTACGATCAGCTAATATTTAGCGTCTTCATAGATTTATTACGAGCAACCGACAGGTGTATCAAACTTTAGGCACCTTGATCCAAAATTCATAACACTTTGTATGTGATATGTAAGATAATAAAACTATGAAACATATTCAAGCTATTCTCACCTATTTCCAACCAAATTTCTACCCCAAAAATGTACTACCTTGTGCATGGCCAAAATAAATTGGCCCTTCCACCTCTCCTCCCCATAGTCAAAGGAGCAACAAATTATTTTGAACCCATTGGTATGTGATGATCTTGTACAAAAAATGAGAATCATTGTAAATCAATGTACACTGCAAAATTGCATCTCTGAGAACCAACCACAAAGATTGTAATGCTGCTCCAACAAGATGACCTTCTATTCTTGGTCACCAAAACACTTTGAAAACATAAAAAGAAATCTTCCAAATAGCATTTAAACAAAGTGTTGGAGAGCTTACAAGTAGCTCACAAAAAAAGAAAGCCAAAAAAAAAAAAAACAGGAAGAAAGAAAGAAATCATATACTCCTAACCTAGAGCACCATCAGTGCTTAAGTTCAAACCTGTTGAATTACTGCACCAAGATGACTTCCAATGCCAAGAAAATCACTCCACATGCAATGGATTTTTAATCACTACAGGGACTGTCATTACTTGTTATTTCTTGAACAGATGTATCCACAATTTAGAATGTTTTAATTTCCATCTGGTAAAATGATAAGGCAAGGCTAGTTTAGGATCAGTGTCACATGACCTGGTGCTAGTACTGTAATTTCTACAGAAGTGCCTAATGTGGATGCACACACAATGGAAAAACCCATCAATCCCTCTTTAAATTAACCTTAATTAACTTACAGGATTGACCTCTTGTACACAGACAGTTTTAAATGGAGTGCCATTCAATGGGAAGCATGTAGAAAGCTGAATTTGTGATTCTTTTAAAAATAGAGGGGTGGCACAAAATTGGTCAGAGAGGCATCATAGTTATTATTCATCCCAATTTGGACAGGAAATTTGTAATTTGCACATGCCAGTCATCCTTCTGAGCAATTTTTAGTGCAATTTTGCAATGCATGTAGGAGAAAATAGCATTTCAAACTATTTACATTTGTGGCCTTAAAACATGGCCTTTGGATGACCTATGACCTATATTTTTCAACTAGCTAATAGCCCCTTAAAAAGTCAATGAAACATGCAATGTTTGGTAACTATTGGACTAAAAGGTGGAAAGCAATAGCACCACATCAAAAATATTCCCGTCTTTTGACCTTGTATGACCTTGAACAGCGTTGGGTTTTTACCAGAAAAAACTGTCTTTACCCAGACAGTGGTAAAAAAGAAAAAAACCCATGGATGAGAGTGCCAGGCAATGTGTTGTGTATAGGTGTACTTATTAACTAGTGTATGACCAGTATTACATAGAACAAATGAGAGTGGGTTCAGACCTCTGAACTGTTCTTCTTTCTAAAGTAACGTTAACATAAATTTGTAAATGTAGTATAAGGTCAGTGTCGATGCTTCAAGATTGGTATGCAAACATTGCTTCTACTTGAATATTGCCAAAATTGCAGCATTGCTTTCCATTCTACTACTACATGGGAAACTGAATATTTCAGAATACTGTAGCAACATTGTCACCAACAAAAACTGAGAATCTTAAGTATTTTTAAAAATTTTAGGATTTATGATCCAAATTTAAACAACTTTTACAAATCAGAAATACAACTTAAATGTAAGTTGAAGACCATGTTATTTAAAGACTTATTTCAAAGTTGTGAATGGTTTTGATTGCATGTCAGACTAGTAGATGTGTGAAACATTTAAGCAAGTTCAAACTGTATTTTCACACAACAGCAAAATTATATTTACCATCAAAACGACTTGAATTAAGTCCTCTTGAAAAAAAAAAACTTTGCACAAAAAAAAAAAGCAAAAAGAAAAGAAAAAAAAAACTCGTTGTAAAGCTTAAGAATTACAGTATTTACCACAGTACAAACCATGGGTAAAACGCCCCATGGTAAAAACTGCCAGCCCTGACCTCAAAAGACTTTGGACAACAAAAATCTACCTACAAGACTCAAGAACCACTAAATGACCAATATTATGGCTAACTTCCAAGGACATTGAGCACTACTTATGGGAGGACATACACTAAAACAATATTCACAAAACAACCAGTAATGACCCCCAGATGACCTTGAACTCAACATTTTGAAAACCACATGTTGCCCTATGTTCAATGACCAATGTGTCCAAGTTTCCTTACAATTCGTCAACAAATGTACCCCTGAGAGCTTTAAAGGCAACAGTGAACAGACACAACGGATAGGTGGATAGACTGAGTGACAGTGGCCATTCAAAATAGCTCAAACAGCTCTTTGACTGGTATGAGCTAAAAAAATGACCAAACCTTACCACATACATCTTAAATTTTATATGGCCATCACCACCCCACCCCATTCATTCCCTTTGCAAGTGTGAAATGTTCTTCTGTACAAATGTGTTCACAAATTTCAAAATTACATTATGTACACCTCCTAGTATAACTCTTGAGTTACCTGGCATAATCATATGATCACTTCAAACCAAGACCAATCAAAAACAAAACATGGCTCATAATTCATTGAACTACAGAAAATTCACTTTGAATTCTTAAATAAATCTGCTTCAAATTTGACTCATCTGTAAGAAGTCACATTTGCGATATAGGAGTAATACTGTACATCCACAAGTATCACACAACATTAAAAGCACAGCACATCATAAGCCAACATACTATATACATCTACTCATATAATATTACAAGATTCATAGAACAATAAACCTTTCCTGACCTTTCCATTCATACATAGATCTCTCAACTAACAGTTCTGTGTAAACAAATTTACCACAAAAAGCTTCCATGATCATCACATAACATTATTGTACCCTAAGCCACTGAAGACAGGTTAGGACTGTTTCTAACACATCTCTGCATGGTATGCAAAAATTTGAGAATAAACCACACTGTGAAGAAAGCACAGTAAACAAAACAAAACAACCATTTTTTGGAGAATTTACTGTCACCAAGAAAGTTACTTAACAGTGGCATGGGTAGATAACAGTATAGAGTTTTTTCTTAACTTACTTGCTCCAGTCCCCATACTTCGGTTGAGGATGTGTTGCATGCGAGGTCCAAGGGCGTTGAATAGGTGAGGTGGTATACCTCTAGCTTCCAGTAAGGCTGTCCAAGGGAGAACACCATGAATTCAAACATAAATAAAACAGTTTCCACACAAAATACAGAGTTATTTATCACATGATCAGCCATTTTGCTGTGACTAGACCCATTACAAGAAGACAAATGAGCTCTTTCTGTGTAAAGATTGAACAACATTGCTGTACACTGTTGTCTGGTGTAGTGAATATACCCTCATATATGAATAATATCATGGCAACCACATACCAGCTGCTACTAACTTTACTGTATTATGCAAATTCAATTTATATTGGAGCATCAATGAAATTAAACAGCACATGTGACACACACACCATTGAAAGACCTTGAAAAGCTTTCCATCTCCATAACCAAATACCTCTGCATTACAACAATGGACAATTGATAAATGTCAGCTTGGGAGAGCATTTTTGTTATTTATTTTTTGTGAAAAGGTCTTTTAATGTTGACTTAAAATATGAAAAAGATCCACTTCACAAATAAAAACTCTGTTGAACAACTCAACACAAAACTTGAACATGTATTAAGAGGGTTGATTTCAATATGGCCCATTAACTTTTTTGGAGGAGGAGGGAAGGAAGAGGAGGGAAGGAGGAGGGAAGGAGGAAGAGGAGGAAGAGGAGGAGGAGGAGGAGGAGGAGGAGGAGGAGGAGGAGGAGGAGGAGGAGGAGGAGGAGGAGGAGGAGGAGGAGGAGGAGGAGGAGGAGGAGGAGGAGGAGGAGGAGGAGGAGGAGGAGGAGGAGGAAATAAAAACATTCTCATCAACATTCCAAATTTTGTTCAAAAAAAAAAAACAAAAAACTCACTACATATACCAAAAAATTTAAAACTAGATGTAGGTAAGGCACCATTTCTGATGTAACAGATTAATAAGTAAGGCAACTGCACTGTATGTATATATCTGATGAGAAAATATAAAATCTGTTCCCAAATTTGCCAGAGACTTTTAAAAATGGAACCTACTGCCGTTGTGTGTGATACCCTGCATAAGCAATGGAGTAGGGAAAACAAGCCAGAGAGCTGCAACTGGAAACCAGAATGCAAAAATGCATTGAGGTTTCGATGATACATACATGCTCTTTTCAATAAAATGCTACATTTGTTGTAACAACTGGTGACCCAAAGTGACCTTTGACTCAACCTGTAAGTAACTGGTTTTTCTTTTAACCAAAACACTTCTATATTCAAAAAGCCAAATTTCTACTGTGCCTTAAGATATTCTGCCAACAAGGTTTACAGAGTTTGATGCCAGGTGATACCAGATGGCCATTGACCTCCACAAAAAACAACAGGTACAGTACTTTCAACTCACCATAACCCATACACACACTAATTGTGAAATACATCCACCTTTCGTACAGTACCTTGAGCTGTCCTATACAGGTTTTCGGAGTTTGACCCCATGTGACCCCAAATGACCTTTGACCTCCAACAAAATTAATTCGGTTTTTTCCCTGAATCAAAACCCATTAACCTATCAAGTTTGAAAGGAATCCAAGTTTTTTACCTTGCGATAAAGTGTAAACAAGGATTTCGGGGTTTGACCCCATGTGACCCCAAATGACCTTTGACTCCCACCAAAATACATCAGATTCTTCCTCACATCATAACGCATCAACATATCACGTTTAAAATGAATCCAAGTTTCCTACCTTGCGATATAGTGTGAACAAGAATTTCAGGGTTTGACCCCATGTGACCCCTAATGACCTTTGACCTCCACCAAAATCAATAGGTTTCTTCCTTACATCATAACACATCAACATATCAAGTTTGAAAGGAATCCAAGTTTCCTACCTTGCGATAAAGTGTAAACAAGGATTTCGGGGTGTGACCCCATGTGACCCCAAATGACCTTTGACCTCCAACAAAATTAATTCGGTTTTTTCCCTGAATCAAAACCCATTAACCTATCAAGTTTGAAAGGAATCCAAGTTTTTTACCTTGCGATAAAGTGTAAACAAGGATTTCGGGGTTTGACCCCATGTGACCCCAAATGACCTTTGACTCCCACCAAAATACATCGGATTCTTCCTCACATCATAACGCATCAACATATCACGTTTAAAATGAATCCAAGTTTCCTACCTTGCGATATAGTGTGAACAAGAATTTCAGGGTTTGACCCCATGTGACCCCTAATGACCTTTGACCTCCACCAAAATCAATAGGGTTCTTCCTTACATCATAACACATCAACATATCAAGTTTGAAAGGAATCCAAGTTTCCTACCTTGCGATAAAATGTAAACAAGGATTTCGGGGTGTGACCCCATGTGACCCCAAATGACCTTTGACCTCCACCAAAATCAATAGGGTTCTTTCTTACATCATAATGCATCAACATATCAAGTTTGAAATTAATCCAAGTTTTCTATCATGAGATATTGTGTAAACAAGGATTTCAGGGTGTGACCCCCTGTGACCCCAAATGACCTTTGACTTCCACCAAAATCAATAGGGTTCTACCTTACATCATAAGGCATCAACATATCAAGTTCGAAATTAATCCAATTTTTCTATCATGAGATATCGTGTAAACAAGGATTTCAGGGTTTGACCCCCTGTGACCCCAAATGACCTTTAACCTCCACCAAAATCAATAGGTTTCTACCTTACATCATAACGCATCAACGTATCAAGTTTGAAATTAATCCAAGTTTCCTATCTTGAGATGTCGTGTGAACAAGGATTTGGGGTGTTGACCCCCTGTGACCCCAGATGACCTTTGACCTCCACCAAAATCAATAGTATTCTTTCTCTCAGTATGGGGTATCTGTGTACCAAGTTTGAGAATTGTCAGATCTTCCCTTCTTAAGATATCGTGTAAACAAGCAAAGTGTCACAAACACACACACATACACACCCACACACACGCACATACACACATACATACACACACACGCCATCATGAATGCATACATTTCTCTTTTCAACGAAACCAAAAAGGCAGTGGCCGGCTCGACTTGAACCAATAGGTTGGAAACTAGGCCCTAAAACTCTGTCAAACTAACTACATCTATTGATAATTTCTATTAATACTGTGGTAATAGACCTTAGCACAATATTCACCCCTAAGCACAAACATCTAAGATATGCATGATGCAATGTTTGGACATTTGGACATAACTGGAAACTAACTTAAGAAGGTCCACATAAAATGGACTTTTTGAAATTTTGTATCTTCATACAGCCACAACAGCAACTAGAAGGGCCTTTATCCCAATGAGTCAAATTTTACAGAGATTTAACAGGCTTTTTGGTTCAAAATGGCCACCAACAAATCTTTTAGTTCAAGTTAAAAGTGCAATAAAATTTAATTTACTAAGAAGAGATGGGACAGATTTCACAAAAGGCAAACAATAAGGCATGCTATTGTACCTAAATCATTAGTCTGTGTATTACCAGGGGAAATCCCCTTCCTATCTTATCTCCCCCTTTCTCGCTATAATATGTGCAAGGATCTCAAACTACTATTAAAGTAAAAAAAAGTAAGGCCACTGCGTTTTTATGTCATTGTTTACTAATCATCCCTCATCCTTTAATGGTATGTATTAGTTATTTGTAATATTTATATTTAAAAAAATTTCACAATAGGAAATTCTTTCCAATAGGGAATAATATCCTGATGCCTTTGCATTCTTCTTCTCCTTCTTCTTTTTTTTTTGGAGGGGTGCCTATAAGGTGTATTGACAACATTTATGTATTGTCTCTAAAATAATCATCTCTATAAAAGCATCCCAAACAAGGATCCTCATGTCAAATTATTCAGATAATCAGAGAGGGAAATTCCCTCTGATTGGTTCCTCATCTGTATGACACTTGTTTAGCTGTTGAATACCACTCATTTAGTTAACTGCTTAGATGAGATTTAACAACACAACAACACAATTTTTCTACATGGTGTCATCTTGATGAGACATTTCAAGTCCATCCCTTTAGCTGCCTCTTACACCAGGCAGGAAATGACGTGGGCATATTCTACACCCCCAGCCCACAAAGGGGACAACCATGGAGGGGCTTGGCCACTGAGATACAGAAACTGGGGAATTAATTCACCACACTCTGATTAAAACACAGACACATATTAACAAATTTTGGGGAAAAGGCCAGCCAACTTAAAACATGAAGGTTGATAGTTTTATGTGTGTGACATGATTTGTAGCATTCTTTTAGAAGATAAAATATTGTTTAAATTCTATTGCATGTGCTGTCCTTTGCTATTTATCACTAATGAAAGAGGATCTCAGATTGACCACAGATTGACCACAATTGACTGAAATACAATAGGTGGGAGACATGATTTCTTCCATATAAACTAAGTAAGTAAAAAACAATTTCAATTCTTTAAAATGAACCCATGGACTCTCTAACAGATCTGAGATGAAAATACAACCAGAATTGAAGCTGTTTCACTCTAGACATTAAGAAACATAACGACAGGACAAAATGTAAATTTCCCTGCAAGCAAAGCAATTTCTAAGCAAGCAAATCAAAATTTCCCAAAGACTTTACATGTTTACATATACAAAAGTAGTCAAATTTCCCTCCAAATAACAAAATTTCCCTGCAATGAGCTTCCCACATTGCTGGTTGTTTCCTGCCATGCGACAATGTGTGGAATGCTAATTTCTGTCTGTATAAATGGTTTTCTCAAGTTTCCTCAATCTAATTCTAAAAGATTTAAACAGTGGCAAGTATTTAACTACTCCTTCCTTACACTTCATGAGGGTTTAAGACACAAGAGAACTCCCCAAGCCTTAGTTCTCTCAATTGGACAGATCTTCAAGACAAGAAACTTAGACATCCCTAAAGCCAACTTTCCTGATGTTGTTCTGTGAACCTGAGGTTTAGGAATGTGGTAGAGTCCAGAGACAATTTCCAAAAGCCCTAATGGTGCCCATCTCATCTCCCAACTCCTGGGCTGGAAGGGGGGGGGACTTCCAATCAGGACATCACAAAATTCAAAATTTTAGCTTTTCCAGCAACTATTGGATATGAAACCTGACTTAGTGTGCTATGTACAAGCATTGTCATGTTGTAGTGACCCCTCATCACTCTCATTAAGTTATAGATATCAACTCAATGAGCCTCTTTAAATATGAGGTGATAAAGAGTGAGATCTACACTAGGCTAAGCACACAAACCTGTGTAGCAATTGTAGCACAAATCCTGTGAGAAGACCACATGAAACAGCCGGACTACCCAGTTTCAACATGAAGGCTGAATACAAAAGGAAAAGAGGGGAAGAGAAGAGAGAAAACCCTTGTACAACCATGAACCACCTAGTCACCTACTGCAGGTAGGCACTAGGCCAACAGGGAACAATCAATAGGCTTCTGAGCCTAACCATGCAACAAACTGGCTAGCCTTTCCCAAAATGAGCAAGTGACAGTGAAAAACCAAACGCAATGGAAAGCAGAAATTTAATCGTCATGCACCTCCCTAATCAAAAAGAGAACTGTTTTTGAGTCTCAACCATGAAGAAGGAACCACTTCAGAAGAGGAAAAGCTAAGGAAAAAAATGCAATAAACAGAGCTGAATTCACAACAGTATGTCTTATAAAAAATGAAAAACTTTCATACTGCCTTACTTCAAATAATCTATCTTTGCAGCTCTGACCGGGTTACCGCACCTTAGGTGCTTACTTGGCTATTACACAAAGTTACTTTTTTTCCCCAAAACTTTTAATGCCTAAAAAGAGGGGAAGATTCTTACCTTGAAGCCTGCTTACTTCAGAGTCGTCACTTTCCCCTTCACCTCCTGTGGCTAAAGCAGAGGCTCCTCCTGTAGTATTGGATGCTGTTAGAGAAGATGTGTAAAACAAAGAACTTTTGAGACCTAAAGAAAACTCACGCATTATCTGTTAGAACAGAAAAAGTAGGATTGATTTCCCTGACCACAGTTCACAATTACTTCTCAAAGTAAAAATAGCCAATACTTTGCAGACTGTCACACAAACTACAGGAGGGATGATTTAGTCCTGACTAGGGCTTGCATCAGCCACACTTACCTTACTGATGCCCATTTACTTCACAGAGATGAAAGACCATACTGTATACCTTGTGACTGTGCTGTCAACTTCAGTCACATTCTCCTTGACTGCTTTGAACACTCTCATATTTGCCAGAAATACTACAGCGTGCCCGACCTGAAAACCTTGTTTGAACAAACAGATTCGTCCCTTATTCTTGGCTATCTCAAGGAAAGTAAACTTTATAAAAATCCCTGACATGACTCCCGTCGCTTTTGCTACTCTCTTTTTTGGGGGGGGGGGGGGATCGGCCCACGTTTTTACTTCTTTGAGTAGTTTTTTATAACACATTCGTGTTGGTGTGTTGTTTAACCCCCATCTAACTAACACACAAACTACAATGTATGCTTCTAGTCTGCTGTATTAAAGAAAGAGATCCTTTCATCACAGCTTGAAGATGGTATGCCCTCCTTCATCCAGTTATCAACAGTACCAGTCCCATTTGCCACAATTCCATACTACTAATAAAGGATTTACACTTCCCTTACGAATAGGGCTATGTGTTTCTTTCAATCACTCTTTTTATGAAATTTGACAGTCCTGGGTATGATGTTAAACTGCATACAGGTAGGGTGAGGAGGTCGTGTTGTGAATATTTTTCTTCCCCCCCCCCCCCATTGCCTATAAAAGGCACACAAGGTCTGTGATTACTCATGCTTTGACTGGCTGGTGGTCGGTGCTCCAAAATCGAACAAGCCTCTCCTTGGTTGGCCCCCTGTGGGCTGGGAGTTGTACAATATGCCCATGGTATTTCTCCCCTTTTGTAAGAGGCAACTAAAGGGAAACCAAACTTGCACTATAACTGAAAATAAATTTAAATTTTGTACTTTTTATCAAGTTGACTCACACTATATAACACATTCCTGTTGGTGTGTGGTTAAATCTCATTTAACTAACTTTTGTCATTTATGAAATGTGAATGAAATAAGGGTCTAAGCACCAAACACATGTCATTCACAATTGTCATTTAACATTTTAAAAATGAAAATATTTGAATAACTATAAACCAGAGAGATTAGCAAGTTAATACCTAAGTATTACTACCCTCTGCTCTTTTCCTTGTATTGGCTGAACCAGATGACAGAAGAATTCAAGAAGCATGTAGACCTACAATTTGTAATTTTATTTATTTTATGCTGTGCAAAGCAGGTCAATGCTGACAAACAACAAACTGTTGCTTTTATTATCAAACAATTATTCCCAAGTACAGTAAGTTATCAAGCAATTAAACAGACCTTCGAGATTTTCTTATTTTCATTTTAACCTGCCTCTTTTCATTCTCTCACTTATTAAGAGTGATTGCTAATACTAACCTGCTGTGGCTCCTTGAGATGTTTCTTCACTAGAGTCATTTGCATTGCTGGCACTACTCTCTGTGGTAGTGTCCTGACTAGACATCCCGTCCTGTCGGCCTCCCTTACCTGGCCCTCTCTTGCTCATTCCAGAGCCACGCCGACTCCTACACATGAAGAAACCAGAACGTACATCTCATCTCAACATTTTAGCTTACAGTTAATATGCTGGTATTTTTGTTTAAGAAACCAAGCAAGCAATAAATGTATCAGCTCACCATCCCCTTGAAAGATCAGGAGCTCTAAAATGATTAATTACAGCTTTTTTTTTCTCAAGGCAATGTCACCATTACACAAAGTGACATCAGAAAATGATACCCTGAATAGACTCACTAAAATACAACAGTGCATGTTTTAACACAAAACCACTGCATGATTAGACCATTGCTAAAGCTTCCACAGAATGTCTTTTTGCAATAAATTATTCGACTTAACGCACAGGACATATAAATTTTAGAATCAAAATCTAAATTCTACGACATGCCAGAGTTATGGTTGACAGAAACCTAAACCTTAAACATGAATTAAACTAGGCAATTTTTACAGATGTACTACAGTATCAAGATATTTCCTTTTTACAATATTAATGTAGTTTAAACAAAATGTACTTTACAAAGACGAAAGCATACAAGAAGTTGTGTCACTAGCAATACTTTGCCACAACCTACTAGGCTAAGTGCTCTATCTAATCACAGAAATCAGACTCAGGATCAGTCAATATAGCATACAGCTCTGTACTTCTGTCTACTCTAACCATCAGATCCTTAAAAAAAATTTTCTTCGTGTCAGATAACCATGTACAGTACAGTACAGTACAGATTGATCCATTTTGCATGAAATATAGACAAATCCAGGTAAAGTCCACCATTGGTGGGGACAGCTGCCTTAAATATCATAGCTGATTAGGCTTTGTGGATGCAATATTAAAAATAATGATAGAGTAAATGAAACTTAGTGAAACCTGTCAAAAACAGGTAAAATTCTAACAAAGAAACACCCAGAAGCCTGTGTAACAAAAGCTTTGGCAGGGTAAGAGAACAATGTGATTGACTAGTAAAATGGACACCAGGGTGTGGTATTAGATGCTCTCCAAGTTATGCACAGCATGTGAGATTATTGGACATAAGATGTAGTATGTAGGCTGACGGTCCCCAGTTATGGCCCACTGAATCTCACCAAACACTTGGTGGTTGGGATTCATCTATAGTTACCACTTCTATACATTAGCACTATTGACCATTCATTTCAGAACCATAACAAAATACACAACTTACAATTTTGACTTAACCAGAACTTAAGTAGTAACTAACCCTGACTCTACTGCTGGCCTCAGGCAAGGAGCCAACACTTTCAACTTTTCTAGTGGGGTAGGTTACCCAAAATTATGAACTATGAACAATTTCAAACAAAACCTCTTCAGAAGCAACTTTTAGAAGAGTGATAGACTTATAGTCAGCTAATTTTAAACATGATTTCTCTTCTTATGTTGGGCAAGTCTGGTGTGCAGAGGAAACTTGTAGGTATCACACTTCTATTTTAAAATGTCACTACACATAATCTAAAAACACTGACAAGCATTCTCCACACTGGGTTTTCCCCCTTTTTATTGTCAAATGGGTAAGGTATTGCCCCAAAACTTGTGTAACATGTGAAAAATTGGATGTTCTCCCCAAGATGAAAATGGTCCTTCCATACACACAGCCTCCTTTCCTTGTGAAGGGTCTATTTAATGGGTCTTCTTTGCAGAATTAAAATTACCTACTGTACTATAATAAATACTATATGTATAGAACTCAAATATGTTTATTTTATTTGAACTTTTTTCTTAGATTTCACAGATACTGATTCTGCAGTTTTTTATACGACCAAATTTTACTGCAAAATGTTATGCTTAGCCTTTAATACAACTATTGCATGCTTGTACTTTACATCTACCATGTAAATGGCATACTTATTGGGGTTATAAAGTATTTGACCAGTATTAACTATTCAGATGTAGGGCTGAAGGTCCTAACCCATTGGCCATCATGTCAAAATGAAATATTGCAGAGGACATCAGTGTAATAGGCTATACAGATCATACCTGTATGACACTGATCTAGTACACAAGTTAGATGGTAGAGTTTTATGCCTCAAAATAACACCAAGTTGATTCAATCATTTTGTGCAGAAAAACTATGCTTTATTTTGCAAGAGACAAAACCCGTTTCTCAATAATTACTTGGGCTACTTTATGCTTGAATTTTAATAATAAAACCAGAGATGAATCTTCAATAAAATGACCATCCTGACAGATTGGGTTATGGAATATCCTGTGAACAACAGTACCTGTAACACACTAGGAATAATATGACCCTTTTACTGTGTCTTCCATTCATGCATTAAATGAAAATTGCAAGTTCAACTAAACCCTCTGATTCCCATCCTAAATTTTTATGACCAAAGAGACAAAGCTAAATATAAAGCCTTTCTTTAAAATAAAGCCTAATATGTACAAAATTTTGCTTTGTTGAAACTATTTCTGAGTAAAAGAGACAGATACTTTGAATGAATGAAATTTTTTAACTTGTAAATTAAAAGGGAACCAATACTACATGAATGTGAACAACAAGAAAAATAATTGAATATTTACTGTTGTTACAAGGCTCATGAACAAATTTATATGCAAGTTCCTGTTAACACTAGAAGAGTGACCATACTAAAACTACCAGACAACACATATTCTTTCTACCTAAAAAGAATAGAAATTTGGTACTAGTTTCCATATACATAACCTCTAGACAGTAGTTTTTAAGTAGTTTCACAGAAAGAATAGCAGAACAAAGAAACCTCATAACACCACAAAGATCAGTTCTGGTGACTAACAGACTACACACATTACATCACACTGTTGTACACAAAATAAAATTCAAATACAGGTTGATACCATGACCCAACTATAAAACTAGAGTAAAGATTTCCTTACCTTGTGCTGGCACAAGTTCCCGTGGTGGAATTTGTGCTGGACGTCTGGTTTGAAGTAGAGGCGCCCGTTGTTCTAGCTGGTGTTCGCCCCTTACCTAGAGAGAGAGAAAAACAAACTGAAATAGCCTAGGATACCAATGTGTTTAGTATCAGAACAAAATCAATCACAATGCCATACTAACACTATTCAAAAAAGGAAAAAGAGACTTGATCAACTCTACATTTTATCCAGAATGTCAAGGCCTAAACACTTACCTTCCCGTATAACTGACAGGACTTTCTTGCACTTTTCCATGGTATAAGTGAATAAACCAGTGCTAAATCTTTACAATAAATACATATTGAGTGCTTACAACTGACAGTGCTTTGCTATTGTGGGCTAGGGTAGTTTCAACAGCCTTCTACTGTGACCTTTCATTCTTTCTAGTCATGGGGCTCAATTGGCTCTAAAAGCTGTGTGCACATCAATGCTTCAATGAATAACAGGGAGGCTCCATTCAAATAGTTACATATACTATCATGAGAGAAAAAAGGTGCTATTTTTTATATGCTCAAATAGCCATGACGATAACAAAACCAATTTACAATTGTTTCTGTACCTTCAAGTGACATGTGCATTGTAATTATGACTCAAGACAAATATGTATGCACTGATGCAGGGAAGTTCTGCAGCAGACTGGTTTTTTATTACTTTTATGACTTAGCGACCACATGATATTCAGTTCCTGAACAGAAATGACAATAACCATTAGTCCCTTGAAATATAACCTAAAGCAACTTAAAAGTATAACTTCTTTTATGTCAACGGAAAACCAATTTACCCTATACACCTATACATGCATGGAACAAAAACAGACTAGACCCCTACTTTGTAACTGAATTTCTGACAAAATATGAACTTGTACCTAGTGCATGTACAATATACACAGTGTCCGTTCTCTCATGACACATTAAACTATGCTAATCAATACTTCTAGTTTCATCCCTAATGATAGTATTATTTCAAAGCAGTGAAGAGGCAGAGACAGACCCAAAGTGGGAGGTGTGGGGGGGGGGGGAGAGGGCCAGCTATGACTGAAACAAAGAAATGATTAAGTCATGCTTATGCAAAGCTTTATAAAATGGGATGACATCTTTCACAGGGCTAAAAATTTAGCACTTGTCCCATCATCAGTGATGGGTTAAAATTGCATCAGACAAGCACTTTCTCTCTTTGAGGCGATCTGCTAGACAAGTAGATTCAATTTACAATCGACTAGTTGATTACATCAGCAAGAAAAAATGTTTTAGAATTGAATTCTCTCTAGATGTAAGATGTACAAACAATCTTGATACAATGGTATGGACTGCCATTCATCATTGAAACAAAAGATAGAAATTAAAAAATATAGAATTAAGAACAGATGCATATTTTCCATCACAGAGACATCAAGGACACTTGTCCATCTATCCTTTTCATTTTATAGACAACCAAAATTTTTCCCATGCACAACTTAAATACTTCCTCAAAAGTCCACCTTTTTTATTCAATACACTAACAGAATATTAAAAGGGGATCAACAGAAGTTTTGGTTAGAGTGAGGGGAAGCTTGCAAATTTGGTACCACTATTTTGCACCAACTAAAACTGTTCTGATAATGAAACTGGGAAAGTAAATACGGACATTACAACACTTAAAGCTGCTCATTGAGTTGCTTCATGAAATTTGACAAATTTTTCCAAACCTGTTAAGTTTTCTTCACATACTAATGACAAATGGTCAAACTAAGACAAACCCCATACCCTACATACAAATAACAGTGTTATGAGTGAGTACTTAATGGTTCAAGTCGGTTTTCAAAAAATTGTGACCAGAAACTTTTTCAGATTATGTACAAAACTGGTTACAAGTCAAGACACTAGAAAATCCAAAATTTTAATGTTTTCTGTGACTTTTAGACTTGAAACTTGACTTGCTATGCTAACTAAAGCATTGTTACTTGGTAGTGACCCTTTGAGACTCTCATTAAGTTATCGATATCAACTCAATGAGCCTCTTTAAAGTACAAAGTACTGCACTTACTATTGTTGTATTGTACTGCATTGTATGGTTTCGCATTACATTGCACTGTTCTGTACTGTATATCCTATTTTATATTGCAAGTTTATCAGTCAACTTAAGTACTAAACATAAACATAAATTATTCAAAGTCAGTTGTACTTAGAGGTAAAGAGTAGTCCCCCAAACTTGTTTTGAAGGAAAAGCTAAATAACACAATTTTCATATTATTTCTCTTCAAAGTATCTTTCATTGAATTTTATGACTTTACTATAGCATATCAAGGTAAACCAAGCAATAATTTCTGGTAAATTTTACATTTGAAGAGAAAAACAATGTCACATGACTCCCAACAGCCAATCATAAAACTGGACAGTCTACTTCACTTCTTCAATTTGGGATGACTGCTCCTGCCCTTAAAGGGAAGCATTCAACCTGCAAGTGTAATATATTGTAACAACTGAATGCATGACAATGTTAGGCTTAATATTTTATAAAAGATCACAATTCCTTTCTTTTTCTTGTACTAGGTTTCTCATCTGACAAGAAAGCTTAAAATGAATTTCCATACTATAAAACATACACAGTATAGTACTACTATGTGTACGGTATAATAAAATGAAAAAGAGAGACCTATGTGAGACAGAGCATTCATTTCACTGATACCACATTCTAGGAACAGAATCATTTGGCAAAATGTATTGCTTTCAATAGCTTGACATGAATTCATGCTTTTCTGTTTGACTTCATGCCTTTAAGAATTTTATATAATGCTACTAGGTACATAAAAAGACAGCAAGTAAATGGCTGACAGTCCATTAAAAAAACAAATATTAATACTAAGTTGACTCAAAAAACATTTCACAGATTTATTGGGAACCAAAGGATGCATCAAATATGCTGCGCACATGAAAGGAAACTAGGCCAGAGCAGCTGTCCAAGACCACTAGTGCAGGGAGACGAGGAAGACACGATACTGTACAGTATAGGCCTATTAAAAATGATATACCTTAGCAGTTAGCAAGTAATCACTTTTAAGTTTGATACATTCAATTATTTCCTTCGTGAAAATGTTTTTTTTTTTTTTTTGTGCTTTTTGTGTGTCTGCCTATGATCAACAGCACAATTACATCTACGTCTCTGACAACTAAAGGAAGCATAAGCACAACTTACCGTTAAAAAATAACCCTTTACTACACAACATATCCAAAACACCTCACCACTACCAATGGAAATTAAACGACTGATTTTACAGTTTCCAGCTTGTAGTACCAACAAGCAGTCCAAGTACAGCACCACACAGTGTACCAAATATACACGGGCAAACTAAAATATAGTGCAATATGGATAACGTTTAGTCATTCTCTAGATGTTATAAGTGATGTAGTCTATCTAAAGAGTTGTAGACTTTGAACAGGGAAACACATAATAAAGGATTGTTATAACTTGTCTTGCAATGATTGAAGAGGTCTGTGGATATATATATGGTTGTTATGTAACCAAAGCGAAGGTAACCTGACTAAAGGTGAACCAGTATTAGCTACACCTCTCCTCTCTAATGTTAACTTAAATAGAGACTTTCAGTGTATTAATTAATTTAAATGGGTCATGCTCAACTCTAGTTTTGATAGGTTAAAGTGGTACAAATTCTTTGCATTCTAATTTCTTTTTTATCAAATATGTAATTTTAAAGATGTAAGCAGTACAACTTGTTATATTTTCCAATCAAAAGGAACTTAAAGTACTGGTGACATCATAAACTCACAGAAATATAATGTGATGTACTGTAACTCTTTAAGTATCCTGCAGTGTCAAACCCCACGGCACTAAGTCGGGTCAAGCACTCACAAAGTTAATGTATAATTTGTATACAGTGGTTAGTGGGCATCCAATGCATTCCTGTCCATTGCCAACCTCAACCAACATTATGCTACTGGGGGTGGAAATACTACAAACTTAAAATTCTCCATGGCAATCGTGTTTTACTTCAAACTTTAACGTACAGTACTCTGAATGTCTCAAATATTCTAATGTTATCTTTATCAGAATATATTTGGCGACTGAAATACCAGCAGCTTTGACCAAAGCTTGATCCAGAGATAAATCTTTTAATATTTATACATAATGAAGAGAATGACACTACACTGCTGAATGCAAACTTCACTATTGCACAGTGATTTGCAGGGCTCAAACATAGTAGATTTATACAGTGTGATCTAACACTTGCATGCCAAGTGCACTATTTTCAGTCTACTGTAGGCACATAACGCTCTCTACATGGTGCCCATCAGTTTAATAGTGGAAAGACTCTTATGAGGGATCACAGGATAAAGAACCTCTACAGCTCTAGAATGTGTACAAATTTGTGGGTAATAGAATAAAGCATGATCCACAGTCTTCAAATGAGCACTGGATGCATGACGTGAGAGGTCACAAAATTACAAAAATATCAATTTGACCATGTTGTTTTAATGTAGAAAATAATATACAAATGCTTCCAAAAAGTGTGTGAGAGCATTAAGTGTTACAACAAAATAGTATTTCTAAACTAATTTCAGCTCTGACATTCTGACATCATCTTTCCTTCATTTAATATTGTAGTTTTAATCACTTTCTTCATTTTAAACCATTTAAAAGGAGCAAGGCGTTTCTTATTCCCCAATTCCAGAACAACTGTAACATTTTTCATCAAATAATATATTGTTTGCTTAGTTTTCTAATACAGAAAGATGGCAGTGCATGTTTCTAATGGCTTGCAGAGCCACATTCCATACAAAGCTACAATGTTTCTGTTACTCTGTTACTCCCCACCAGTTTTGCAAGGATTCTTCTAGTATGTTTATAAAATAATAAATTACAATAAAATGATACTTAGATTCTTATGCAACATACATCCTTTATTTCACATAACAAAAAATCTTTGCCAATACAAGGATTCCATATATATCCACTTCAAGCCCTATGCAGCCATACACCAAGGTAGCAATTTCAACCCACACAGTTTAAAATGGTTGAAGACCTTGCAACATGTTAATGCAAACTGTACCAAGTTTTACCAACATTTTATACACTGCATACTGCATCTTTTATTCATACTAGGGCTGTGCATTTTCGGTTAATTCACTATTCGTTTAACTGATTTTATTAACCGGCAGTTAAACGAAAATGACGTAATGTTCACCACAACAACAAAAAGTCAACATTTCCAAAGAGCACCATCACTTTTGTCAGTCTAAAAATGGTGTCGTAAGTCATGTTCGCCGAAGTGAGCATGTAGCAAAAATTGTGGTATTTTGCTCTGAGTTAATATCATTTTTTCACAGTAAAAGCCCATCCTGCATTTACTGAAGCTTTCTTCAGGCCATGTGCACTTTTTAACATTACACCAACTGTTGTTTTTTCCCGCCTAGTCCTATGTAATATCGCCTGTTACTTCATGAAACACTCCGACACCGCTGCTTTGATGCAGCTTGCTTGCGATGCAGTGTTCAATACATATACAGCGCTCACGTGTTTGTGGTAGTAGCGACCTGTACAATTGTACTGTAAACGGCCCACCAGCCGCAAACATCACAACCAAGCCCTATTGTCCTGCATAAATAAAGGAATTCCCAGCATTCCTACCATAAAGTTGTTTACAGTAGGACTAAAGGAATGTTATCATATGACGTCATTACAAACGAAAACAATGATGCACGTGGTTCCATGCATGTAGTAGACTTACGTGCGTATCCGTTTTTACCACTAAACAAGGGATCATGTTTTGCTTGGTGACATATGCATACGATCTATTGCAAAATTTGAATTGCCTCTGCATCGTGATTGGATCAAATTCGTTGATTCTGAGCCAGCCAATCACAACTCGCGCCATCGCCTATGGGATTTAGTGTGTGAAAATACCAGACCTCTGAACGAATTTCCCCATTGAGTTTGCATTATGAAGATCGCACTTCCGAGGCTTACATAGCTGGCCTGTGCAGCCGGCTAAGCCCCATGCTAAATTCACAGAGAAACGGCATCACAAATCTCTGCGTGCGTGGATTTTTCGGGGATCCGACTAAAGTGCATTTCAGTTGCTGATTATCTGAAAACAAGACGTAAGGTTTGGACAAGAAGTGCCAAAAATACGGGAATATTTATATCAGAAAGGAACCATAAGATACGTTAATCGAGTCCATTTTTTTGCTGTCTAGTCAAATGTTCCCAAATTAATACGAATTCCTTGCAGGGATTACTCTCACAGGTCTTTTGACACCCTCAGAACAAAGCATCATTACACAGAATAGGCCTACAGTCTCTGAACCTTGTGACTGAACGTCCATAACTTCAATTTTTTTTTTTTTTTTGCTCTGGTTCCCCGGATCAGCCCCAGAGAGCTTGATCGCCCCTTTGGGAGGATCAGACTGTGTGCAGGTGATCAAGAAAACAACTACATAAGTAGGAATAACCAGAATGCAAAAATGCATTGAGGTTTCGATGATACATAAATGTTTTAAAGAGTACCATCATGCACCATTACCTTCTCATTCAAACTACTAACTAACAAACTACTACATACTAGCATGTTCAAAAAATAATTTTGTCATTCCAGATAACCTTTTGACGTAGCCATACATAGCTAGACAGGCAAACAACAGACAGACAGATGGACAAACAACTATCTCGAAAGATCGTAGGCTACTTAAAAAGGTTCCTTGACTTTGACCCCTGGAGACCCCAGATGACCTTTCGTTTCTGCCAAAAACAATGGGGATGAATCGAGCGTGGCAAATCGCAATTATTCCGCCTAAATTGAGATACTTGGCATCCCTGCCTTTGCCTTCCGCCAAAAACCACATAGACCATTTCCTGAGCATAACCCATCCACATACCATTACCAAATACGAATTCTATTCAAGTTTCCTACCTTGAGATATCGCATTAAAATGTCAAACTTTGACCCCCGGTGACCTCAGATGACCTTTAACCTCTGCCACAAACAAAAGGAACCACTTCCTGACCATAACGCACCCACATACCAAACAATTAAATTTATCCAAGCTTGCTATCTTGAGATAGGCCTATCATGTTAACGAGATTTTCAGACTTTGACCCCAGATGAACTTTGACCTCCGCAAAAAACAATAGGGACCATCTACTGACTAAAACGCACCCACATACTAGGCTAAATATGAAATCTATCCAAGCTTTCTACCTTGAGATATTGTGTTAAAAAGATTTTCAGACTTTGACCCCTGGTGACCCCGTATGACCTTTGACCTCTGCCACAAACAAAAGGAATTACTTCCTGACCATAACGCATCCACATACCAAATATGAAATTAATCCAAGCTTTCTACCTTGAGATATCATGATAGGCCTAAGGAGATTTTCAGACTTTGACCCCATGTGCCCCCAGGAGACCTTCGACCTCCACCAAAAACATTACAGACCATCTCCTGACCCACCAATCAAGCAATTTTTAGAGAATTGCTTCCATTGAAGGTTGATATATATCGTTACACCACACACCAGTAGCTAGATGAAGTTTCAGTATTTCAAAGCAACGATCGTTCACAAAGTATAGGCATAGGCTAGGCCATAATACAGTATCCACGGCAAAAGTAGCCGACGAGCCCTATGCAGACAGCTGCAGGTCCCACTACGATATATTTAATTTTGACACTTGCCCAATCTACCCCATTTGTTTCATTTCTAATTTCCTCTCAAAAGTAGTGTGGCTTGAAGCCACAACAAAAACTAGGCCTAGGGCCTAGCCACCTACGTTTACAGAACAAAATGTAACGTTAGAGCTAACAATAATAGGCTACGATCAAATCTAGACATCGTAGTTTTCACCGGTCATTTTATGTTTAAGTTACCGCCTGAGCTGTATACTAGACTGCTGTGTAAATAGTCGTACGTACGTTCGCAGCACATAAACATGACCTGCTAGCTGCTGGCTACATGCAGAGTGTAATATACAATATGCCTTCAGCTGGCTGATCGGCTACCTAGCTAGGCGTACGTGTATCGTTAAGCGCTTAGAGAATGGGTGCACTTCAATTGGCAATAACATGACACCCTCCCTCAATAATTACGTTCGAAGCGGGGAATCCCCAAACTTTTAAAGAAGCCGCTTCATTCATTAAACGCAAGCAGCCAATCAGTGAATACGATTCTTCGCAACAGAAGTCGGTTTGATGTATAGCACGAAGCAGCGGCATATAAACGATTTTCAGCCGGCTGCTAACGTGTGCAACTGCTGTTATGTACGCTGTTGGTCTTGATAAACAGCGATGGAAACATTTTTGAAACTTTTTTCAGTTCATGACTTACAAACACTCCTACGTGATACAAGGGCAGGAATAACATGGTTAGAAAGCTGAACTTGTATTTTTTTGAAATTTGTCGATTTCAAGTTGAGACAAGGGAGACGTACGCTAGTAGCGAATTGACAAGTGGCTGTTGAAATTGAACTATTACGGTGAAGTGCACAATGGCGCACAGGGCACGTAAAAGACACTGTGGTGTATGCATACGTTTAGTGCTTTCAAATTTCATTGTAAATTATGTTCATTACAAATGTATTGGTGGTGTTGAAGTAAAGCC